>JAESUZ010004509.1:0-333781 GCA_017311185.1 Proteles cristata cristata
CCTCCAGCTGCGCACGGACCCCCAGATTGCGTCACCCGTCTGTTTATCCCACCACACGAACAGTGCCCTGCGCCCCCTGGCGCCCCCTCTTCGTGATGATGTACAACAGGGAGGGCCGGTGCGGTTCCGTTCTTTCTAGAACAAGGGCGTGGTGCCAGGAGACCATCTCTGGCCCGGATGGTGGCTCTGACCGCCTGCATCTGCTGGCACGTCATCCCAGGAATAGCTGCGCCCGCGCCACCGGCACGAAGGGGAGTGGAGGAGCCCCGCTGCGGGGCCATGCGGGGCTCAGGGCCCTGGCTCCCTCGGCCAGTGTCTCCCCCCCTCCCCTGCGCAGTGAGGGGAAGCGGCTCCCGCGCTGCGGCCACGTCTCTGCAGCCGCCGCAGCCCGAGGTTCCCCCCGACACCCGCCTTCCACGGCCTGGCGCCTGCGTGCGGGGCCGGGACCGCGGCGTGTACGCGCTCGCTGCCGCCCTAAGGACCCGCCCGCCGGCGCCGTCGAGCAGCTGGCAAGCGCCCTGAGCGCTGCGAAGAGACGGCCTCCCCCTGGGCACGGCCTGCTTCTCCCCGGCGCGCCGGATGGGGCAGCGGGGCGGCCACGGCCCCCGCACGCCTGAAGCACCATGACAAAGGACGCTCCAACCCGCGCCTCGGAGGGAGTCGGCACCGACTGGCAAGGCGACGCGAGTTCCTTCCAAAAGGAAAGTTATTGGGGCGCCTGGGTGGCTTAGTCGGTTAAGCATCCGACTTTCGCTTGGGTCATGATCTCGCGGTTCGTGGGTTCGAGCCCCGCGTCGGGCTGTGCTGGCTGCCAGCTCAGAGCCTGGAGCCTGCTTCAGTCTGTGACTCTCTCTCTCTGACCTCCTGCTCACACGGTCTGTCTCTCTCTCCTAGAAATAAAACATTAAAAAAAAAAAAAAAAAAAAAAAAAAATTCAAAAGGAAAGTTATTTCGGGCAAACGCTTTCCCGGCCACAGGACAACACAGCTGCGGTGCCGCCAAGGCCTGACCACGGCCCCTCCGCCTCACCTCCGCCCCACGGAAGGGCCCAGAAGAGTGGCGCACCGGGGCCACGGGCGGAAGGCCCAAGGGCACGTGCCGCACGCTCATCCGTACCCACGCCCCTCGTGCATGTCAGCGTGGGGCTCGCTCAAGCGTCACTTGTCTCGAACGCCCACCCTCTCGGGCTCCCGGGGCTCCGTCAAGACCACGGACCTCGACTCCACACATCCCAGCACCTGGTCAACGCGGTCTTTACGGGACTGAATCCCACACGGCAGCCAGGGCGCCCGAGCGAGACGTACCACCTGGCGCCGCCGGCCCTGCGTCCGGACGCGCACCGTGGGGCTTCGGTCAGAAGGCACAAGCCATCCGCGGGGCTCGCGCCACAACCCTGGGGACTGAAAGCGAACGTTCGCCCCCTCAGGCCACGAAAGTCAACCATCTTGACCGTGAGATGCATCCCGCATCTGAAACTTTCCCGAGTAAAGACGTCTGCCGACCCAGGCAGCGCACAGAGAGCCCAGAGCGCGTGCACCAGCCCACACCAGCCCTTCGCGCCCTCTGCCCACCGGACAGCGCGGACGCCAACGGTCCTGGTACCGCGGATGCTGCCCTGCCGCACCCGGGAAATCCTCCGTTTCCCCAGAGTCTGGCGGGAATGATCGCCCAGCTGTCCGCCGGGAGCACAGAGTCTCATCGAGGAGACTCCCGCCCGCCCACTCGGCAGCGCCGTGGTGAAGCCGCTGGCGACTTCGCAAAGGGAGCGGCTGGGAGGCCTCCCTGCTCCGTGAGCCAGAAGGAGGCGCTTTTCGAGAGGAGCGGCGGTTACCTAAAAACATGAAATTCCTCAAGAGCACAGAGCCGAGACACCAACCCAGAGGGAGCCATGAGCTCACACGCGTGTGACTACTACAAAGCAAGTTAATTACTTTACGTTTTAGTGCTTTCATAAAATAAATACAATAGAATATCAAACACACAGCTAGAACGAAGCACCCGGTGAGAATCACAGGAACAAGGTCACCCTGCAAAGCCCTCGGCTGGCGGCCCCGCGACTCACTCCCAGGACGCAGCTGCCACGGCCCCGGCACTTACTGTGTCTCCAGAGGGAGCCGGAGGAGGGCCCGCAGCTCCCCGAGTCTGGTGGCCTGCCCCCTCCTCCCTGAGCCACACAGGCTCCCTGACACGTCCACACCCCGAGTTAGGGAGCAGCTGCGTCCGCCTACCTTCTCCCATCGACCTGTAGCGTTTGCTGCAATTCAGCGCGGGCTCAAGTAACATGCCCCAGAAAACGTGTGCAAAACTGACGTCAGTGACTCCACAATCTTCTGTGACTCCAGAATCTTCTGGCAGTTGGGTCAAGTCTCAGAGCAGCTGGTGAGTCACACGGCCAGGCAGAGGGGAGCCGTGGCACGTACCCAGCGGGGCCCGAGACACGACCGTCTGGACCAGCGCAGAGAAAACCCAAGGCCGTTTCCACCGCAAACCACCACTTAGGTCGTTTTTAAATACCCGGCGGAACAAAATCACCGATCGGCGCGCAGCAGCACACACGCCTCTGGGGACACAGCCCCCAAGGGCAGCGCCAGCTCGGCGTGTCACCTCTCGGGAGAAACACGCTCAGAAGGAAAAATGTTCTACTTTACCAAAATCTGTCTTTATTAAAGTGAACAAATCATTAGAGCGCGATCCAAAACTCCGCAAGCGATGGCCGTCATCTGCTCAGCTCATCTATTTCCAACGAGGCGAACGCCGGTTGGTGGCACCATTCGCCATCCCCGTGACCGCATGGTAGCGGCAATCGTCCCCACGTCTGTAAACGTCAGCTTAGTAGAAGACAGACTTTGCAGATTTCAGTGCTTTTAGTGAACTGGTATTTTCAGTAAACGTTTTCTGAGCAGCAAAGAACAAGGATTTTTTTTTCAGAAATCGTAGAACCAGATATAAACATTGGCAGTAGACACAATCAATAAATATCATACAATTTCTCAAATGAGCAAGATTCCCCCAATTTGAATTCCTTTCCTAGCGACATTCAAACACCCTGACCCGAGGCCGAGCCTCAGCCCTATAACCCCGCAGGACCACAGCCGGCGGCACCCGGGGGTCAGGTCACGTGCAAACAGGGGCTGGGGTGGGAGGTGAGAAAGCGAAGGACATCACTTTCCATCCACACTGAGGAGAACTTCAAGTAAAGGGATGCACTGCCCGGACGCCCGACCACACGCGTACCCCACGGCCGAGCCTCCGTGGCCAACAGCGGCCAAGCCGCTCGACCCGGTGCCTCTTCCCGCCCCCCTCGCTCCGCCCAGCGCCCGGTGCGTGTGCAGGGAGCCCGGGAAGTTTTCCTTTCGTTAACGGACACCTTGCTGGAAAAGGTCTGTGACTCTGCACGCTTCGTACCCAAACGCACGGAAGTGAGAACTCAGCCCCGTGCACACGTCCCCAGGCCACCCCGCCGGCGCCCGTGTCATTTGCGAGGCTGGGGCTTCTTTGGCGCCGCGGGCCGCCTGGGCTGCCACAGCTGGTTGTGGATGGTGAGGGCGTCCACGCTGACGGACATGGTTTTGGCCGGGATCAGGTTAAACTGTTTTCGGTCCGAGCTGTACTTATACAGTTTGTCGATCATCTTCGTGGTGATGCTCCTCGGGCCGGTGCCCGTGAGCTTGCAGATCTCCTCGCTGTCGGGGTAGTAGCGGTACAGCGCCCGGAACTGGCAGCCCGCGTCCCGGAACAGTATGATGTAGTGGTTGGCGTCACACTTCTCCAGCTCCTGGATCGAGGGGTAAAGGAAGAGAGACGGGGCCTTGAGCGCCACTCCAACGCTCAGGGCTGCCACAGCGTTCTGTGGGTGCTCAGCACCCCCCACCCCCGGCCCACCAGCCAGTGCGGCGTCACGTGGCATGGAGACCTGGGTCTAGCTGTGCGACAGAAGATGCTTTTAACAGGCGGAGAAAAGTCACACACAACACGAGCCACCAGAGAAACACAAATCAAAACCACGTGGGTCACCACGGGACGCCCCCCAGGGAGGCCCCAACCCAGCAGGGAGGTGGCAACGCGTGCCGGTGAGGGGGTGACGCTGGAGCCTCCTGCTGCCGAGCAGATCGAACTCGCATGGGCGGCTGCTCCGAACGCTGGGCAGAGTCACGGTGGCCTGGGCGCTTCCGGTCTGAGGCGTGCACTCGGGACGCCGACGCACGCACGCCTCGTACAGCGGCCCTGCTGGCACCGTCAGGAAAGCACGAAGGGCCGGATGCCCCACGAGTGGCGCCCGGCTACGTGACCCGAGGCAAGTAGCCGCAAGAGGAAGGGGAACCTCACTCACACTACCACTCGGAGGAGACAGAACCGCGACGCTCTGTAGGAAAGGCCCCAAAGACCACCCGGTGCGGGGGTCCCGTTCCGCAAAACGACCGGGAGCCGGGCGTCCAGGGACGGACGGCGGGCTGGTGGGAGCCGGGCCGGGCAGCTGCCAAGCGGGACAGTTCTCTGCGCCCCCCAGGGCGTGGCGCCCGCGGGCAGGGGTGTGTGGTGTGTGAGTGACCCCTCGCTGCCGCCACCGCCGCGAGCAGCCCTGCGGGTGCCGTTACACATCGCCCCGCCGCACCCTCAACTAAGCGCTCTGTGCTAACGACCTTTGTAAAGAGGCCTCCCTGTGCTCGGGAAGCCCTGGTTTCACTGTCCGCCCCCTCGGTTCTCAAACCCGGTCCCGAGGCTCCCAGGTCACTGCCCTCCACCAACAGCTACCAGGTTCCGCCTTCACACCCTCCCCTCCCCCTCCCGTGTGCGGGGGGCTTTTCCAGAGGCAACGTCACGGTGCCCCCGGAGCACACTGCCAGCAGGAACGGACGAGGACCCAGAAACTTGAAAGATTGGTAAAAACGTGAAACTGCTGTTTTTCTTCCTAATTATTTTTTGCTTTAGAAAATATGCTTATTTTTCACAAACACACATTGGTTTTGTCAAAATATAATCAGCTTGTCATTAATTCAAATTAACAAATACATATTTTAAAAGACTAGTGGGGAAAAACAGAACCCAACTAAATGAAACTGGTGCAGAAGCGCCCCCAGAGGGGCGCCTGGGTGGCTTAGTCGGTTAAGCGTCCGACTTTCGCTTAGGTCATGATCTCGCGGTTCGTGGGTTCGGGCCCCGCGTCGGGCTCTGTGCTGACTGTCAGCTCGGAGCCTGGAGCCTGTTTCAGCCTGTGACTCCCTCTCTCTCTGACCCTCCCCTGCTCACGCTCTCTCTCTCCCCTAAAAATAAATAAAACATTAAAAAAAAAAAAAAAAAAGAAGCACCCCCAGAACCGGGCGCACACCCAGACACTGCCCGTTCTGCCCCCACTGCCACCCACCCGTGCTCCCCTCACGCCCGTGCTCGGCCCACAGCCAAAGTGGCGTTCGGAAGGCAGGTCGGTCCTTGGCCCTCCTCTGCCCATGGGGCCTGGGGGAGCCGGGCCCCCCGTCCTCCCCGAGCTCCTCCCGCCCAGCGGCTCACTCCCATCTGGGCACCTGGGCGCCGTGCTCCCACCTGCCTGCGGCATCCTTCCCCGGACCCACTGCCCAGCCCTTCTGGGCTACCCCTCACCCCCTCACCTCCTCGCCTCCAGCACAGGCCAAGCATGGCCACCGCCTGCTGCTGCAAATGGTTTTATGGGGACAGAGCCACGCCCATTCGTCCACACAGTCTGCGGCGGGTTTCACACTAGGACGTGGAGCCGAGCCCCGCAGAGGACCACTTCCTGTCTAGCCTCCTATGGAAGGAGCCCGAGAATCCTCTCGCAAGGGTCGCCTCGTACCCTAGGGCGTCAGCTTCACAGCCGGGACCTTTGGATCTATTCCTGACAGACCCTCGGCACCCAGACCAGAATGAGACATCAAAGGAGAGGCACCCGGCCCCGTGTGGTGCGGGGGGCGTCGCTTACCCGACACTGACCCCCACTCACGTCCTAACCTGGAGTCTCTGCTTCCAAATGCCTTCCAGACCATTCTTGCCGAGACCGCCATCACCTCACCTTTAAAACAACAGAGGCCCAGGGCGCCTGGGTGGCTCAGTCAGTTGAGTGTCCAACTTGATTCTGGCTCAGGTCATGAGATCGAGCCCCAAGTGGGGCTCTGAGTGTAGAGCCTATCAGGGATTCCTCTCTCCCCTTCTGCCCCTCCCCCAGCTCGAGCTCTCCCTTACTCTCTCTCAAAATAAAATACAGAACCCAAGGCCCAGCTTGTCGCAGCAGCTGGGATCAGTGGTGCCCATGAGAAGGCAGCGGTCAGCACAGCCCTCCCCACCCAACTTCCGACTCCGCAGTGACCTGAGCGGACACCGGAGCCACCCCTGAGGCCGCGCGCCCCTCCACCCCTTAGGACACCCCCGCGGGCTCCTCCTGTCTCCACCTGCCACCACGGCAGCCAAGGCCAGAGCGTACAAAGTCCGCTCCCCCCGTTACCTGCGATCACACTGTCCTCTGCTAACACACCACGTCTACCATTCTCTCTCCCCTGGCTTCTCACCAGACGGCCCTGCCCAAGCCACCAGCTCCGTCCCACGTATGAGGTGCTCCAGCGAGGCTCGTCTGAAGCCTGCTCTCCCTCACGCTGCCCCTACTCCCGTGCACAGAGCGCCACGCAGACAGCTCCCGGGCGGCCGCGCTCCATCTCCCCCAACCCCGACACCAGCACAGGGTGGTCAGAGCCACGGCCGGCAGCCCCCACACGTCGGTCAAGTTCAGTGTGGGGGAGAACCCTTAATTTGCGCACCTCGTTCTATATAAAACCTCTGCAGCTAAGAGCGCAGCACGCTACCTGCACTTCAACAGAGACTGATAAAGGCTCCGTGCCGACGTTTGACACTTGCCTCTAATATCGAGTTCTTGTGGGGCTCGTTCACTTTGCCGGCCAGACAGCAGTGGGAGAGCGCGTTGTGGATGATCGGTCTGTTTGACTTGCTGCTCGGCTCCCTGAACAGCCTGGGACCTGTGAGGCGGGCGAGAGCCACAGATGGGCCCGGCACGCGCTGCGGGCGCGCGCCCCAGCCAGGCGCCAGCCTCCCGGAGCCGGCCGGCCAGGCTCGTCGGCAAGGCCCACGCTTCTGACGAGGAAAAGTAACAGTCACCTCAAACCTGTGCAGAAGGGTCTCGGTTACTCACTAAGAAAAAGATTAAAGTGGCTGTTAGCCTTGTCCCCTTTCTGCTTTGTTCTTTGATTTAAAAATAAAATAAAGTCATAAAATAAAATAAAATTAATTAATTAAATTAAATTAAGTTAAATAAATAAAAGGCAAGAAAGAAAGAACGTTTTAAACTGAGGCTCCCCGGGGCGCCTGGGGGGCTCCGTCGGTTAAGCGTCCGACTTCGGCTCAGGTCATGATCTCACAGTTCGTGGGTTCGAGCCCCGCGTCGGGCTCTGTGCTGACAGCTCGGAGCCTGGAGCCTGTTTCAGATTCTGTGTCTCCCTCTCTCTCTCTGACCCTCCCCTACTCACACTGTCCCTCTCTCTCTCTCAGAAATAAATAAAACATTAAAAATAATAATAAAAATAAATAAACAAACTGAGGCGCCCCAATGCCAGGAACATACTACTTGGCGAGGGGCCTGGAGGACAGAAAGGCGTGTCACCGGCCGCTGATGTGCCTGGAGCTGAGCAAGGCCTGCCCCACCCAGGCAGGGACGTGCTGTGACCGCCGTGATGGCCACGGGTGCGAGGCTGTTACCTGTGTACTCGGCCACGGAGGCGAGGGAGGACGCCGCGGACGCCGTTTCCCAGTCGCGGTCTGTGCTCCTGCTGGGGTTGCGGCTCAGCGTGGGCAAGGCCTCCAGGGACTCGACTCTGCTGAAGGAGCGGGCGATGGGCGGGACCGGGAGGGTCGCAGGGACCCCCAGGCCCCCACCCACACTGGCTGGCGTCACCCAGCCCACACGCAGCCAGCCCTCACCACGGGCGCGGGGAGATCAGAAGTGGCGGAGACCCCCAGCGCCGCGGGGGAGCGCCTGGCAGGATACTCCACCCTGGGAACCACGAACGTCGGCTCGGGCAAAATGTAGAAGTCCAACACCTCAGGTATGACAGAGTGACAGGAGCAGACCCGCGAGAGGGACGTCGGCCTCTACCAGGGGTCCGCCCGAAGGCTCCACCCTGACAGGGCAGGGCAGCCGCGCCGGGTCCCTGCTGGCTCGGGAAGCCGGCGGACAAGGTCTGGGACATCTGTGCTGCTGACACTCGGGGGACATGACCTCGGGGAGGAAGGAGGGAGGGGCCACCGTGCGCTCAGTACAAAATCCCAGGTCTCGGCAACTCTGATCCCTGAGCTGTGTCCCCCGGAGCAGTGTCCACGGAGCCCAGAAGGAGCCGGTGGTGCCCGGGTTGCTCGCAGGGGGCGGGACGCAGGGCTGCGGCTGGCCCAGGCGACTGACCATCAGCACAAAACCCCAACCAGGATCTGGAGTTCCCCAGGTGTGCCCTCTGCAAGACTCAGGTGACAGGAAGCCACCGGACACATGAAGAGGGAAAACGAGGCCACAGCCACAGGAGGACACTCACGGTGAGGACACGTGGAGGAAGGGACAAGGCAATGGGCAGTGGTCACTAAGGCCTCTGAGCAAACAGCGGGATCAACAAAGTCGCCAGCATCTTCTCCCAAAACACTTTTTAGCCACAAAAGGGTTTCCAGGTGAGCAAGACGCTCCCCTCCGCCCCGCCGAAACAGCCCCAGTTAGGACCCGCCTGGCAGGCTACACCAGGAAACACCCGCTCGCCAAAAACACACAGCCTGAAGCTCATCAGGAAATCCAGGCTGGGGGCGTCCCCAGGGAACTGGCCTCTTCTCTCAAAAGCATCAAGGTCAAAGGAGACAAAGGAGAGCAGAGGTGGGTCTGGATTCAAGAGGCACACAGTTCATGTAACGAATGGTCCGGAGCAGGGTCCAGGCCCTCAGGGACACTATGGGACGATCAGCGATGACACAGTGGGGACTGTGGGCCCCCCAGAAGCGCCATCTGTGGGAACTGTGGGTATTTGGGGGGCAGCTCCTCATTCACTGGAAAGACACGTGGCTGCAGTAGAGGCTACAGAGCAAGAGGGCTCCACCTCGCCAGCAGCGGCCAGCCGGGCCAGACAGAGCCCACGAGACATCACCCCAGAACCACCACACACAACGCCACCGCCCGCCCCACGCTCCCCCCGCGCTGCCCCCTTACCGCTGGGAAGGCGTGCCCCCCGAGTGCACGCTCTCGGGCTCGGTGGTCGCCGCGGAGGCCAGGGACAGGCTGGAGCCCGACTGGGCCCGGTTCAGGTGGTCAGCTGCCCAGACAAAGGAGCTGCCGTGAGGCCGCCCGCCGCCCAGCACGCCCCGCCCCGCCCCGCCGCCCAGCACGCCCCGCCCCGCCGCCCAGCACGCCCCGCCCCGCCGCCCAGCACGCCCCGCCCCGCCGCCCAGCACGCGCCCCGCCCCGCCCCGCCGCCCAGCACGCCCCGCCCCGCCCCGCCGCCCAGCACGCCCCGCCCCGCCGCCCCGCCCCGCCTGGCTGCTTACGGGTAGAGGCGCACTTGGTCCCCGAGTCGCTGCAAGACTCCTCCCGGTGGACGGACTTGGGCCGAGGCTTCCTGGGCTTGGCTTTCGGCTTCCCCAGCCCCTGCTCCTCCAAAATCTGCTGCTGCTTCCGGCGCAGGTACTCCTGCTTGATGAGCTCCCGCCGGGCCTTCTCCTCCTCCTTGCGGATGCGCTCTTCCTCGGCTTTCCGCCTGCGACACAGGCTCAGCTCAGGCGTGTGCGGCCGCCACCACGCCCCGTGTCCCTGTACCCCACACTTCCACACCCCCACATCTGACACTCCGTGCCCCTGCACCCTGTGCCCCCAAGCCTGGACTGAGGGACCTGCACCCTCCTGCACCCTCCACAACCCGCGGACACCAGGCACACCAGGCACCCCAGGCACCCCGGCAGGGCCACGCGACCCCAGGGCGAGTGCTGAGAGCACAGGGATGTGGTGCTGGATGAGGGGGATGAGCCCCAGAAATGGCTCAGCCAGAGCTTGGCCTTGAGGGGAGAGGGGAATGCAGGCTGGGGCGTGGCCAAGGACAGGCCAGGCAGGGAGGACGGGCTGGGGACTGGGCAGACTGGACTCGGCAGATGGCAAGGGCCGGGCAGGGGAGGGCAGGGCCCAGCAGGCGCGGCAGCCGGCTTACCGGGCCTCGTCTCTCTTGAGCTCCACCTCCGCCTCCAGCTGCTGCTTCCGCATTCGCGCCTCCTCGGCCTTGCGCTGCTGCTTTAGGAGGAAGGCCGCCCGCTTCTTGGCGAGCTCGTCCTCGGCCTTCTGCTCATCCTACAGAGCAGACAACGCATATCACACTGAGGGTCACGGCCCGCCAGGCCCGGCACACTCGTGTGCAGGGAAAATGGGTTAGTGCATGGTGCACATGCGAGCTCACTTTTCTCCCCGATGAATCAGCCTGTCCCTACAGATGCTAAGATACAAACGGAAAACCACCCCACTCAGAAACGGCCCCAACCTGGGGCTCTGGGTGGCTCAGATCAGTTAAGCATCCGACTTTGGCTCAGGTCATGATCGCGATCGCGGTCTGTGAGTTCAAGCCCCTCTTCAGTCTCTGTGCTGATAGCTCGGAGCCTGGAGACTGCTTAGGATTGTGTCTCCCTGTCTCTGACCCTCTCCTGCTCACACTCTGTGTCTCTCTCTCAAAAATAAACATTAAAAAAAAAAAAAGAAAAAAACAGCCCTAACCTGCCGCCTTCCTCAGGGTCTCCTGCTGAAGCCAGTTTACCTGCACAACTACACCCCGGGTTTCCACACAGTGAGCTGACACCCAGATTAATACTTGTTCATTTACAGTTTGAAAGCATCAAAAACCAAACCCTGCTTGCTTCTGGGAGAAGGGAAATCCTGTGTCCTGTGGGAGAAGAACCATGAAAACAGAAAGAAGTCCCCACCATCCGTCTCCCTCCTGCCTAAGGAAACACCCCGAGAAAGGCAGAGAAACAAAACCCTCCCCGAGCGCGCGCCTCCACAGCCGCGGCTCAAACACACGCAGGTCCCATGGGGTCCTGAGTCGGGTACAGGGCTGCAGCCTCACCGCCACCCAGCCCCATTCGCTCCGACGGGCCCTGCCCCATGTGCTTCCAGCAGAGTCGGGTCCTTGGGACGTGGGGTGGGGGCTCGCGCAGCAGCACCCTTCCCTCCTGGCCCTTTGGGGGAGGGTCTGCGGGCCCCGTTCTGAGTATAAGATCCTGACGGGCCATCAGAGAAGACGCCGGCAGCAGTTTACCTTGAAGAAGAAGCCGACCCCCGGCTTCTGGTCACCTTCACCGGCGAGGTCCACTGCGCTCTGGGGGGCTCCTGTCTCCCCGTCGTCGTCAGGGGCCTTCAGGTCTGAGAGGTCCACCTCGATGAGACTGGCCTTGCCCCTGGGGGCTTCGTCCACAGGGACATTCTCCTTCCCTGAGACCATGGGGCAGATGAGCGCCGCCTCCTTCACGCTGCTTTCCAGAGCTTCTTTGAGGCTCATCTGTTCGGACAGAATGTTTGCGTCCTTGGGAGAGGACAAGACAAGCGTCCGCTGGTTGCTCTCGTCGTGGAGCCTGTAGCTGTCGAAGAAGAACTTCTCGGGAGGGTCACTGCCAGGCTCTGCGACGCCGTCCCAGCCCGGGTCGGAGGGGGTCCGGGGGGCGCAGGGCCGCAAGTGCGGCAGGGTCTCCACGCTGGGCGTCGGGGTCTTGCTGCGGGAGGAAGCCTGCTGCCTGTCCTTGGGGACTTTCAGCTCGGCCGGCCTCCCCGCACGGGAATTCCGGCCCTGACTGAGGCGGGGGGGTTTGCGGTGAGCGACCGTCCCGGGCGGGGAGAGCGGCTCCACGAAGTGGACGGCCACGCGCACCGGCTGCTCCGGGCCGCCCTGCCTCGGGCCCGGGGCGGGGGCCGTGGGCGGCTTCATGAGCAGCTGCTCCTGCTGCTGTGAGATCCGCAGGATGGCCTGCTGCAGCGTGCTGATGGTCTCGTTCAGCTTCTCAATGGACAGGTCACCCTCGCCGGCGTCCACCGCCTCGCCGGCGTCCTCCAGCAGCGCGGCGGACAGCGCCTTGCTCCCCTCCAGCTCGTTCAGGGCGGCCGGGCCCTTCGCTTTGTGCTGAAGGAAGACCAGGCTCTCGGCGTCCGCCTCCGGAGACTGGGGGGCGCCCTCCCTCGCCTCCTCCTTCGCGACAAACTCGTCCGTCTTGGAGACCCCGTCGAGGCCGTCCCCGTTGTGCTGTGCATACGGCTGGCGCGGCGAGGGGGCGCCGTCCGCCTTCCCCTTCTTGACCACGTGCAGGAAGGCGGCCTTGCCGAGCCTCAGCCGCTGCCGCGCCGACAGGGCCTCCGCCTGCTGCTTCTGCGCCTCGATGGCCCGGCGCTTCTCCTCCAGCTGCATGCGGAGCCGCACCAGCTCGGAGGCCAGCAGGCTGGCGTGGTCCCCGGCCTGGCCGCCCGGGCTCTGCTCCCTGCGTGCCTTCCACGTGGTCAGCGGGGGCGGGCAGCTCTCCGAGGCGTCCGGCGTCGTCTTCTGGGAGCTGCTGGTGCTCGACTTGGTCTCGCAGCTGTTGAGCCTCTGGAACTTGCGCTCCGCAAAGCTGGTCATCTTCACGCTACCGCTGGCCGCGGACATGCCGCTCCCCTGGGACACGGTGCTCAGACACGGGCTCGATCGGCCGCTGGCGTCGTCCTTGTCCTCGTGCTCCCGCACCTTCAAGTCCTCCTGCAGCTTGGCCGACTCCTCCTCCCCGGCGTCTCCGGCCGTCACCACGGGCTGGTCGTCGCCGCCGAAATCCTGCTCGGCTTCCTCCAGGTCTGCAACGTCAGAGTCCGAGTCCTGCCTCAGCACAGCCCACGGCTCGGCGTCGTCACCGGCCCTGGCTACGTGGAGGAAGAAGCCATCAGCAGGCTGTCCCTGAGGTAACGGATCGAAACCGCCCGCTGCCTGCGGCCCTGCCTCGGCGGGCACGGGGTCCACGCCTGCGGGACGCTCTGGACAGGAGATCGGGGCGAAAGTCCTGCTGGAGTCACGGCCGCCGTGGCCACTGGGCGCCCGCTTGCGCACCAGGGGCTGCTGGCCCTCGCTGGGCCTCTTACCCGTGAAGCCCCGCGGCCGCCCCTCCCCACACTCGTCCTCCTTGGCAACGGCCTGCTTCTCCTTGGCGGGCCTGAGCACGGCCGGCATCAGCGGCTCCAGGAAGAAACCGTCAGGCTCACACTCAAGGGCGTCTGCCAGTCTCCGGGGAGACCTGGCGCTTGCCGGCGGGGCCCGGTCACTGCCATGGGGAGCCACGCCTGTTCTGACGATGGCCACGAGCTCCTCATCCTCGTCCTCGATGTCGACATTGTTCAGGAGGCTTTTCCCGTCGGTCTCCAGCGCGGCAGGCTGGGGCTGGTTCTGCGGGGTCAGGTTAATGACATTGGAGGCCAAGCTGTCCTTGCTGATGGAGCGGGCCAGGCTGACGCTGTCACCAGAACCAGGGTCCATGTCACAGCTGGCAGCATGGTGGAGAGCAAAGGGCGCTGGCTGAGACACAGGCCTGCAATGTGGGGAGAGACACGCCTGTCTACACGAGGAGGGGACTCAAACACACGAAGAGACAAGGCACCAAAAGGGAGCACCAATCCCGCGTCTAGGGGACTTGAGCAGACCCTTCCCCCGAGCAGAGGACAACCAGAGACCAGCTCGAGTCCAGCAATTCCCAAGCCTGCAGGCCCCGGGGCCTCTTTACACCCTTAAACGTCACTGAGGATCTCCGAGCGGTTTTATTACGTACTTATGGAGCGCCCGCTTCAGCAGCACATATGCTACGATTACATACTTACTGATACCCACACTTATCAGACTAGAAATCAGAGCTAAACATTTTAAGAACGATTACAAATTACAGTAAGAAAACCATTCCGTGACATAAGGCCATATTTTCTAAACTACAAAAGCTTATGTAATGCGAAACACCTTTGCGATTCTCTCTGCTGCCTGCCTGGACCCCGTGTCTGACTCGGGATTCAATCCTTCACAAGAACGAGAAAAGTTGAGGAGAGGACACCCCAGCATCGTCAGGAAAGGGTTCTGACCCGCAGACTCCCTGGGTGGGGCTCAGTGAGCCCAGCGGGCCTGGGACCCCCTCGGGAGAAGGGCAGTGTTAGCCAAAGGAACGTTTCACACAGAGACTTCTTTGAAACCCAGAGAGTTCACCTGTTCTTTTTTTCCGGCCACGCTACCGCCGCGCCCCGTGGTTGACCATCCGCTCGGGTTAAAGAGCTGGACCGGTGTCGCTGATCTGTGTGGTGGAGGAAGCAGGGTGTTCGGTGTTACACAGCTGATTTCACAGCATCTCAAATTCTTTCAACATAATAACCATTTCGCAAGCAAATGCATCCTAATCCAGAACACCAGAAGTTCCCAAGAAAAGCCATGACAATCACAATGCAATTTTCAAGAGTTTCAGTAAGTAGCACAGAATTCGGTAGTATTTAGTCCAGATCATGACGGGAGACCGTCGGAACTCTAAGTAAACACCAACACGCAGAAGGCCTTGCTCACTGGGTAGGACAGGACAATCTTCCGTATCCTTCATGGAATTAATGATGCTATAAATCATAGTCTTCTATAAAGACTATAAATCCTAAGAAACATCAATACAAATTAAAGATTTTCCACTGTAACCTTCCAAACTAGAATGACTGCATCAGAGTAGGAATACCCACCAAGGGCCATCAGCTAAGACAAAAGCTGCAGGAGGAAGGGCAGAGGACCGAGGCAGGCACAGGGGTCACGTGTCTTACCAGCAAGGCCGTCCCCCTGTGCGGTCTTCTGCTGTCTCTGTCTCAGGGGCAGTAAAGGGTGCGACGGGCTGAAGGCAGAGGCGCCTTTCCCCCTGAATGGGAAAGAACAGGAGAGAGAATCACCGGTTTACCGGTCTTCAAGTTCAACGGCAAATGTTTATAATAAACCACAGACAGAATCATGAATCGCAGCAATGTATGAAAAAATCAGAGAGTCTTCAGGAAAAATTAATTATTATAAAAACAAGCCAAAAGAGTACCAAGAACTTCAAACCTGGGATAAGTATCCTGAAATGGCAACTCGGGGTCACAGCGACTCCTGCACACCCTCCCCTGCCTGGGGGCGCTGGAAGCAGAAGGCACGGGGGCGGGGGGAGGTCTTCCCACTGCCAACCCCCCATTACTTTCCCCGTCACCCCTGCAGAAAACGTACTGCAGTTCTAAGTGCAAACCGCCTGGAGAAGAGGGCGGACGGTGACTCACAGGTGCTCGGGCTCCTCGGGGTGCAGGCGGTGCCTGTGGCCGCCCTCAGGGGGCAGCGCGGCGGGCGGCAGCGGGTCGGCCGGGCTCACCGCCGCGGGGCTGCCCAGGAAGCTGCGCTTGGTGGCATTGGAGATGGGAACCGGGGGCCGGCTGCTCTTGTGGTGCGACACCGCTTTAGCTGCACAAACGGCAATTAACAGAAATGTCCATTATTATTCAGTTACTGGAAACTTTAGCAAGAAGCACCTAAAAACCCAACCAATCCGCAGCTTTGATAAGAGCTAAAATTAATGTAACTTTTACTTGAAACCAAACTTCTCCCAAAACAAGATGACCGTCGAAAGTGAAAGCTGCGACAGCATCAGGGCACACGCCGGCCGGTGTCCCTGACCGCCAGCAGGGCAAGACCAGGGGTCCATCGGTCGGGGGCGCCCAGATCACCCACCGAAGTAACACCCACACTACTCCATCCCACAGCTCTCGAGGGAAGGAGGGTTCTAGAAGCAGCACACTGTGACCTGGGTCACTGCCCCGGCCAAGGGGCGCAGAGCACATGAGGACCCTCCGCAGGCCCAGCACACCCTCCGTGCGGCCACACGACTGCAGGTCTCGGCGGGAGAAACAGAGGCGGACCCTGGCGCCCCACAGCAGGACCAGACCTCCTGCCACGGAGAACCACACGCCTTCCAACACCAAACCCGGCCCGCGCTGGGCACGGCGGACCCCAAGCGCCTTGCCCACAGGACACCTAGCGACTGTACATCCAGAACGATCTGTCACCAGCAGAGCACTGTCATGCACTCCAGTGACAAAAGCAGACTCGCCATCAATGCTGCCCCGTGACCCTGAGGACCCTCAGGCTGCGGGGAACCCTGCAGCTCCGGCCTGCAGCCGCGCGACACCTGCCGACAGGAGAGAAGACCAGGCCTGCTTCTGAATGTGGACGGATGCCGCAGGCTGCTGCCAGCCGGCCTGTCACCAGCCCCACCACGTGGGCATGGTGCGCACATGCGTGAGGGGCAGGGCCGCACCGACACGGGGAGGCGGAAGGCAGGCTCCCCCGGGGCCAGTGAAGAGTTCCTCAGAGGGGCCGGTCCCCGAGGCGGCCAGACGAACACTTGGTGGCACATCAAGTGTCTCGGGCCCACCATGGGAGGAGCGGTGATCCACTGGAGCAGACGAGCATACATCCTGCCTAGAGTCCGCCTTCCTGTCTGGAGAGCTCAGCCACACCTGTAGCCAAAAGCTCCCAGCGGGTGCCCACACTGCAGGCGCCCAGGCTGGCGGGGTATACACTCTGGGTACTGGGTATACATTCTGGGTACCGGGCATATACTCTGGGTAGCAGGTATATACTCTGGGTACCAGGTGTATGTCCTGGGTACTGGGTATACACTCTGGAAACTGGGTATACACTCTGGGTAGCAGGTATACATTCTGGGTACACTGTGGGTACCGGGTATATGCTCTGAGTACTAGGTTTACACTCTGGGAACTGGGTATACACTCTGGGTATTGGGTACATGTTCTGGGTACCAGGTCTACACTCTGGGTACCAGGTATCTATTGTAAGTGTTGAAAGTATCTTTTCCCCTTTGTAGCTGCTTTTCTTTAACTCTGTATCTTTTTTCAATGAAAAGAAGGTCTCTATTTTAAGGTGGCCAAATTACCAATAGTTTCCTTTGTGGCTTTTTAGATTCTAAGACATCACAAGGATGTGAGGACACTCTTCCATGCTACCTTCTAAAACCCTTAGAGGCCAGCAAAGGCCGGCGGACTTATTCCACCCCACAGCAAACACAGGTTTTCTGCCTCACAGACAAGAGCAGAGCTGTATTCTTCCCAATCAGGGAGCCCAATCGCTCTCCCAATGAGCCGGGAGTCTGATTTTACAGGCCCAGAGCTGCCCCCTGAGGAAAGCTCTTCGAGGAAAGCTCTAGGACCCAATGCAAAAGCTGCAGACGGGCAGGCGTGACGACGGTGCGGGCCTCGGCACTCCCAGAAGAAACCACTTAAAGGTGACTGCCGCATGAAGAGGCAGCGACCCACCAAGGGCGCCTTCGGCACCGAGCACATTCTTGGCATCTCGGGGAGGAAACCGCTATCCACTCCCAGAAGGTTGGCCACTTACCATCTTTCAGCTCCTGTACATCCCTGGGCTGAACGAAATCCGGTCTGACGTTCTCAAACCACCAGAAGAGCTCGGCGATGAAAACCATGACATTCGGCTAAACAAAAACAAACCAGAACAAGGACACAATAAATAGCTTGCTCATCAATGCTTTTAAAAAAATGTGTCTTTAATAATTCGTGATTACCTTCAACACTAATGGGGCGTACAGCATGTCTTCTAAGGTGAGATAAAAGCATTTGTTAAGATATTCATTCGAGAACTCCCTCAGAAGCCGTATGTTATAGAGGCTGTCAGCCATCGACGTGACCTCCTTCAGGCATATATCTGACGGGGGAGGAGAAAACTACAATATTATACAGACCCTCTGCTTGCTCAGCGCGTTTACCTATATGTAGATACATACACATATATAACTTTGAACCGGAAACATTTTAAATGAAGGGAATGATGATATTTAGGACAATAACATTTAAACATGATAGTAAGTATAACAAATAATACTAAATATAGAAACAGCACTCAAGAAAAAGACCTGAGAATCTTTAGGGTTGGAATTCAGTTGTTAACACCTAAAAACCGTAACAGAAACTGAGATCTTAAGCCTGGGGCTCCGGAATGGACAGTACCATCTCCTTTCTGTTTATAAAAGACATTGCTGCATAAAGCTCTTAACATTTTACCAAGTTTCCTGCACCAACAGGACCCTGTGTGAGGTTATCTCGACTGTGGAGGCGGAGAGGGGTAAGGCTACCCACGGAATAACCCAGAATACTACGAATCCCCCCAAACCAGGAGACAACACGTAGCTGAAGGCTCCCTCCGTGAAAAAGGTCGGGGATGGCTGTCCACAGCACCTGGGCTGCTGCCCTGCGGGGCCCCAGAGCGCCCACGCCCCAGCCCCACCGCACAGCCAGGCGCAGCTCAGGGCCAGGATGGAAGGAGCTGCGTGGACAACTGGAGAGAATTCTGCCTGCAAACCCACGTGAGTAAGAAAAGAATTTCAGAAATAGAACGTATTTTCAAATAACTTTACTCTTCAGAAAAAATCACCATGAAGAGCTCGGAAGACCAAATGACACTTGCAGCCCCACATTCACAGAGATGAGGCCGGCCCCCCGCCATGCCCTGCCCTGCACGAGCAACTCAAGACACATCATCTGTTCCAGGTGGAGGGACTCGGCTCGCTGACACGGCCAAGCGGTGCCTCGGTGTTTTTCAGTGCGATTATGAGACGTTACACACACCAGGGTCAGATTCCCAAGGACCCTCTGCTCAGACGGAAGTGTTAACACCGGACCTGACTCAGATCTCCTTTCAGTAAAGAAACAGCACGGGGTGTTTTGAAGGCCCCCCCCCGGGTTACCACTCTCCCCCACCCGAGACCACTGCCCGCTCCCAGGCAGCATGGCCACGAACACCACGCGTGGGCCTGGCTCCCCTGACTGGCCCGCCGCGCCTCCCACTTGGCAGTCTGTCGCTCCCCAAAACTCAGGGCTGTGTGTCCACGTCCACCCACCTGAGGGGGTGGATTTCAGGCGTTCGTCTGAACAGCGGGACAGCCCCCCACAGCCCGCCCTCCCGCGCACACTCCCTGCACCCGCGCACACCCGGCCGCCGACTGGATGCGGGTGAGACGCCCCCTGGCCCGGGCCTCCGGCGTGGCGTCCCTCTCCACTTCCTCTTCTACAGGAAGCCTGTTCTCACTCTGTCTCTAGGTGATTCATCTTCGTCTTACTAATTTGTACAACTTCTTTACTTAGGGTACCAACAGGCTTGTGTGCCAGGCCGCTGTCGTCGTTGTTCGTTCCAAATACTTTACCACGGATATAGCTCATTCCTTAGCTTTTACCCAGATCCTCTGTCGGCACACTGAATTCCCCTACCAATAAATGTAATAGTCTTTCCTATCACTTGTGCTTTTCTTTTGTAACTTCAGGAATCCATCCCAACACCGAGGACCTAAAAATATCTTCCTGTATTTTTCTCTCAAAATCACTACGTTTTTCTTTCCAGGCGGAGATCTTTCATCCAAGGCAGGAGCGCCCATCTCATGTGGATGGAGGCCAGACGGCCACGCGTCCACAACGCTGTGTGCCCCGGAACGCCACCGCCGGGCTCCTTTAGACCACACGACTCTCCCGGGCCCGAACCACACTGGTTTAGCCAACGCAAAGTTAGACACAACTCAGTCTCTGTCTGTGTCGAGCCAAGCACCCACACTCTTATTCTTCAAAACCCACTTGCCTGACACCTGCGCTGATCCACCACACAACAGCAGACCCGTGGCCGACGGACACGAACCCATGAGGCCGTCCTGCTGCACGCCGAGCCGTGAGTAAGCAAGCGGCAAGAAGGCGCCCCACTCCCTGCGGCAGCAGGCTAACTGGTCAGTCTGCTAGGAAATGGGCTATTTATTCAGTCTCGGAGCCACTTCCCCCAAATGACTAATGAGGGGGGCAAAACACAGTGACCTCAGGCCGCAGAAGCCCAGCGACACCGCCTGAGCCGAGGGCCCAGCGGCCTCGCGTCCCCAGTCAGGTGCACCGGGAAGGCGCTCCTGCTAAACGTGCCCTGAGTCTAATCAGGACGAAACACCGGACAGACCCAAGCGGGGCCGTCCAACAAGCCAAGTGGCCTGTACTCTTGCAAAGCCGAACCCGAGACGCACAAGAATGACTGGGAGCCGGCTCCAGTTTACGGGATGCCCCGAGAGCCACCTCCAGGGGCAGAGCTGGGCCACCAAGGCTGGGAAGGACACTACTGGGACAAGTGACAAACCGACTGGCCTACGAGTCCGGGCCGCGTCGCTGTGAGCCCCCGGCGGCTGCGGTGATCAGAGAATGCCTTTGTCCCCAGTAATTCCCAGTCGGTTCAGTGACAGAAATAGAGCTCATGTGACAAAACGTAACAATGGGAGCGTGTGGATGAAAGTACGGCAGGGATTCCTTGTTCATTCTTCTGTAAACGTAAATACATCCAAATGAAATGTTACAAAATATTCATTTCGGCCCTTAGGTCCTTACTCTTCCACATGAATTTTTACCTTACTTTGTCCACTTCTGTAAAAAAAAAAAAATCACGTACTGGACTGGCAATAAACGAACCACCCAAGGAAATCACAATTGTCATACGGACTGCCGGCCTCTGAGAACACAGCTCAAGTCTCCTTCCGAGGACGGCCAACGGGTCCACCTTTGTCCAGGACGCGGGGTGGGGGCGGGGGCAGGTGGGGGCCAGGGCCTCGACGGGTGGCATCGAGGCAGCCGCAGACTGATAGCACCCCTCACACGTGGGCAGTGGCTCCTACCACGCGGCTTTCTGTGCATGTCGTCTGCGTCCGGGTAAGTCTTCCCGCCGTCCTGTCTGGTCTTGCTGGGCTCACCCTCTCGCTTTCCCACCTCTTCTCTCCCACTGTCCGTTCTGCTTTTTAGATGTCCTTTCCGGGAGACTTCTTCAAAGCTGTCATCTAACTCTTCAGTAAACTATTTATTTTGAGAGACAGAGACAGAGAGAGAGAAAGGGAGGGAGCAAGCAGGGGAGGGACAGAGAGAGAGGGAGAGAGAGAATCCCCAGCAGGATCCACACTGACAGCACAGAGCCTGACACGGGGCTTGAACCCACAACTGCAGGATCCTGACCTGAGCCGAAGTTTGACACTCAACCGACAGAGCCGCCCAGACGCCCCACGCACTTCAGTGAACTCTTAAACTTCAGCAGCCACATTTTATCTCCAAGAGCCCGTTTCCGCCCCGTTGCGGTGCACACCCGCATTCCGCGTTCCAGACGCTCTCCTCTGGCGCCCTGTCGCTGGCCACCATCCTCGCTCATCTCCAGTGTTTCCTCTGCTCACCCGCGGGGCCCCTACGGACTTGGCCTCACGTTCAGACTGCTGCTTACGCACACGTTGGGGATCTGTGGCCGCCCACAGTCAAGGGTAAAGGGCGGCAGGGGTCTCAGGGATGACCGCAAGGGCGGCAGCTGCAGTCTTCTGTCCGAGGCCCGTCTCCGCAGAGAAGCAACCTTTCCCGTTTTTTTAGCACCACGTAACCACTCACTTATTCAACGATATAAAGTCAGTACTGTGACATGAAAGGAGATACAAACCGCTCACTCGAAAAATTACCAATATAAAGAAACGCTGGTAAAAAGCAAATGTCTTCAAGCACATTCGTTCATCCCCCTTGAGACGGCGAGAGCCGAGGGAGACGAGCTGACACTCTGCTGTATGTCAGGAGGGTCACACAGTGGCTTCGCAGTCACACACGTCAGGAAAGCCTCACTGCGCGGGTGCCGTCACATCCGTCGCCGCAGTTACTGCGCTCTTCTTCGTCCCTGCGCTGTGCCCCTCGTCCCACGACTCGTTTCCTAACTGTAGACTTGTGCCTCCTTCAGCTCTCGTCCACCACCCCGTCCCTCCTCACCCCTTCAGCTCTCGCCCACCCTGCTCTCGCCCACCCTGCCACCCTCCTCACCCCTCTCCCCACCCTGCCACCCCCTCCTCCCCCCTCAGCTCTCGCCCACCTCTCCTCACCCCTTCGAGGCCTCTGCGCCCCACCCACTCCCACCCTCCTCACCCCTTCCAGCTCTCGCCCACCCACCCACCCCTCCTCACCCCTTCAGCTCACGCCCACCCTGCCCACCCCCGCCCACCCCTCCCTCACCCCTTCAGCTCTGCCACCCTGCCCACCCCTCCTCACCCCTTCAGCTCTGCGCCCACCCTGCCCACCCTCCTCACCCCTTCAGCTCTCGCCCACCCTGCCCACCCCTCCTCACCCCTTCAGCTCTCGCCCACCCTGCCCACCCCCTCACCCCTTCAGCTCTCGCCCACCCTGCCCACCCCCTCCTCACCCCTTCAGCTCCTCGCCCACCCTGCCCACCCTCCTCCTCCAGCTCCCCAGCCCCACACACTGCCCACCCCTCCTCACCCCTTCGGCTCTCGCCCACCCTGCCCACCCCTCCTCACCCCTTCAGCTCTGCGCCCACCCTGCCACCTCCTCACCCCTTCAGCTCTCGCCCGCCCTGCCCACCCCCTCCTCACCCCTTCAGCTCCTCGCCCACCCTGCCCACCCCCTCCTCACCCCTTCAGCTCTCGCCCACCCTGCCCACCCTCCCCTCACCCCTTCAGCTCTGCGCCCACCTGCCCACCCCCCTCGCCCCAGCTCTCGCCCACCCTGCCACCCTCCCTCACCCCTTCAGCTCTCGCCCACCCAGCCCACCTCCTCACCCCTTCAGCTCTCGCCCACCCTGCCCACCCCTCCTCACCCCTTCAGCTCTCGCCCACCAGCCCACCCTCTCACCTTCAGCTCTGCGCCCACCCTGCCCACCCCTCCTCACCCCTCACCCAGCCCACCCCTCCTCTCACCCCTTCAAGCTCACCCACCCTGCTTCCTCACCCTTCAGCTCTCGCCCACCCTGCCCACCTCCTCACCCCTTCAGCTCTCGCCCACCCTGCCCACCCCCTCCTCACCCCTTCAGCTCCGCCCAAGCCACCCTGCCCACCCCCACCCCTCCTCACCCCTTCCGCCACCAGCCCACCCTGCCCACCCCTCCTCACCCCTTCAGCTCTCGCCCACCCTGCCCACCCCTCCTCACCCCTTCAGCTCTCGCCACCCTCCCACCCCACCCTCACACTTCAGCTCAGCCACCCACTGCCCCCTCCTCACCTTCAGCTCTGCTCTGGCCACCCTGCCCACCCTCCTCACCCCTTCAGCTCTCGCCTCGCCCACCCTGCCCACCCCTCCTCCCACCCCTTCAGCGTCGCCCACCCTGCCCACCCTTTATGACAATTTCAGTTTTGTCAGTGTTGACACGCTGCACCCAGTAAAATCGCACGCTGTTTCTCTTTCTGCCTTATTTCACCGAACACAACACCCTCTAGGTCCGTCCACGTGGTCACAGGCAGCAGGGTTCCGTTCTTTCAGCCGCATAACATTCCACCATGGTTATGAACCATGCCCCCTTACCCGTCCACAAACCCCTCCCTGCCCTGAATGTACGCAGCTCCGGGGCAGGCCGACGGGGAGGAAGATCGGGCTCAGCTCCCGTATGAACGATGTCGCAGAGCACAGACTCAGCCGTCATCTGACACCTGGCGGCCATTAGCGAACCGTCTGACACTCGAGTTGTCTGGCTCTGAGAGCACGTGCCCATCTCCTGAGGCGTGTCCCACGCCCTTGGCGCGTCCTTTACACGGACTGCGGGATTCCGCGGGGACGGGCTCTCTGCCCTCCTCCTCACGGCTCCCTAACCAAGGGCTTGCGCTCAGAGACCAGATGTGCCCCGGCCCCTCCGACACAGAGCGTGAGCTTCAGCCCCTCCTGGCGTCGGGGCCTCTGACTAGTGGGAGAGAGACAACTACCCCTTTCTCTTCTTCCTTCAGCTTTCTTCAGGTTTCCTTCTTTTCTAATGCACCAGATGAACCGAGTTCGCTAACTTTTAAAAGTTCTCATTTTCCAGAACATGCCCCAAGGCCACCAGCTCTGGTGTGCATGTGCGTGCGCGCGCATGTGCGCATGCGTTTGTGTGTTCACTCATTACACGGCAAGTGTCTCCTGAACACCCACGTGTCCCAGGCACCAGGCCAGCAGCTGGGACGTGTCCCTGAACAAAACAGACAAAGCCCCGGCCCTGTGGAGCCCACCCCAGACGCCTGCACCGTGACCGCAACTGTGAGCCACAAACACGTGAAAGATCCCCTCTGGTGTCTACGCATTACGGACTTGAGAGGTTTGGAGAGAGTTCTGACAACACCCCACAACCCGCTGAGGTTTCTCCAGGGCCGCACTCAGGCTCGCTTCTCGTGAGCGCTCCCAGGCTCGCCCGTTTCAAAGAGCGGATGGCATCGCGGTTGGTGCGTGGGCCCACGCCCGTGAATCTTGTGTTCGAGCCTTCCGTGGCCTTCCTCCACTCGTACCTGCTCCGTCAGTCTCTCTGTGACTGAACTCAGAGGGCACCTGCCCGTTCCTTCTGCACGTCTGTCGCGGTCAGGACCCGCCGTGCCGCTCTCAGACGCCATGAGGCTTGACACCGCCGCGTCCATGCAGCCTCTCCTCCCCTTTCATAAAGACCCCCTCCTGCCCAGAGTTCACTTTGTCCTAAGACCCCCGACGGATCGGCCGGAGAGGCGGGCCAGGCGAACCGCAGGCAGGCCTGAGAAACATCGGGGATGCAGAGAGCAACGAAACACGGTGCTGAGGGCCTGGGAAGGTTCCGTCACACGCTCAGCAAGACCACCTCCCTTCTGTCCATCGTCACTGCGAGCGTCCGCGATCCCCTCCCCACACGGTGCCAGAGCTGCCTGTCGCCTCTGCGGGTGCAGCGTGGGCTGTCTCCCCACGTGGTCCTGCCCCCCCACCGGGCGTGTCTGCAGCAGCCAGGGCGCCACCACCCCCACCCCATCCAGCAGGCCTCCTCTCTCCCTCTGGCCTCTGACCCAGGACTGCCACCAGCACCGGACTCAGTCCCACAAGAACTTCCCCTTGCCCCGTGGGCACCGCACAGTTCAGCCTCTCCCCGCCTGCGAGGCGGCCTGGCAGCTCATTTCCTCAAGACACATCTCTGGCCTGGCCCGGGGCCCCAGGCATCTGACATGTGCCCGGCATCTTTCCCAGGCCGGGAGGTGGGCCTTTCCGAATCCTTCCCAGGGTCCTGGTCTCGACACCACACCCACCCCGCCCCCCCAAGGCTAGAGGGGTGTGGGAGACCCGACGGGCCTCAGGGCCACCAGGTGTCAAGTTGGGATTGTCGCAACGCAGAGACCCTGGCTGGAACCGGAGAGTCTCCCTTCTGTCAAGTTCAGCTACAGTTTTATCTACAGAAACGTTTTATCCAGACTCTTATACTTGAAGTGGAACCGACTTCAGCTCCGCCCCCGGTGCCGGGGTCTCACACACGGACCTCACGTGCAGGGGAGTCCGGCCATGCTCTTGGCCCGTGTCCCTGTACTTCATGAAGAAGGATGTTCAGCAAAAGCTAAACCAGAACTCTGTCCCAAGGCCCCGTAGACGGCCACTGGCAGGCAGGAAGCGCCCACAACGTGTACCGCTGCTGCCACGTCACCAGGGCCACACGTGTGTGAGCCACTCAGAGATGGAGTCTGCCCCTTCCCAACCCTAAGCCAGCTTCTAGATGCTTTATGTCAGTTGTAGCCGGATGGACAAACCCTCACCCTTCTGAAACTTAGGAGAAGTCACGTATATTTAACACTTTACGATTTCTCCAGGAGAGAAAACTGCAGGTTAAGTTAAGTCCTTGACCCTCGTGTTTGTGTACACCCGCTAGCATCCCCGCTGGCATTCTGGGTTCAGCGAGCTACTTCCTGGGCTTTTACGCGTTTGCATGGGGGTGCGTGTGATGCTCCCCCGGGCCTCGCGGCCTCGCGGCCGTCCCGGGGGGGCCGCCTCTGCACTCACCATCCAGCTTCATCTGCTCCGGGCAGTAGTAGTGGACCACGGCCAGGAGAGCGGCCCCGTCACTGCCGTCTCTCATCAGGTCTTCCAGCAGCGGGAAGTGGGGCGGCTGCCTCGCGGACAGGTGCTCTCGGCGATAGCGCACCTGCAGATGACAGGAGGAGAGTGGTCTACACGGGACAGGCCTCCACGACCCCCGACACTATGGGCAGGCCGTTAAATCTAGAACCAAGACGATGCCCGCGGGATGGTGTTTAGAATGATGGCAATCACATGGGACAAGCTCACACGTCTGGATGACACACTTGGCCTTGAACACACATGTCCAGGTCCAGGGAACTGAGCGCCCCGGCCACACTTGGGTGTCAGCAATTAGCCGCTAACAGCGCCAGGGCTGTCCCGCTCTACAGGGCACACGGGACCAGATACAGAATGCACGGCTACGCTACCAAAAGCCGCATCCTCTGAACAAGCGAGAAACAAGTTAAATGGTGAATGTCCGAATGCCGGGAAGACCCATCTGTTCCCTTCCTCAGTAGCATCGGCGTGAACCTCAGCCAGTAAGAAAAGTACACAGTGACGTTAGACAGGGTTTGAGAAACTCCCTAAACCGGGTTCAGGCTCTCTAATAAATGCAACAAGGCGTCAGGAAATTAAATGCGTGCGAGGTGCCGTATAGAACAGGTGCTTCTGGGGTGCCTGGGGGGCTCAGTCGGTGAAGCGTCCGACTTTGGCTCAGGTCATGATCTCAACGGTCCATGGGTTCGAGCCCCGCGTCGGGCTCTGTGCTGGCAGCTCAGAGCCTGGAGCCTGTTTCAGATTCTGTGTCTCCCCATCTCTACTCCTCCCCCACTCACTTTCTGTCTCTCTCAAAATAAAGATAAAAAAAAATTTTTTTTTAAATAAAACAGGTGCTTTGTCAAGGTTTCCACGCTTCCGCCCCTGGAGGAGAGGGCGTGCGCGCCGTCAGAGCGCCCACCTCTCAGCACAGCCCCACGGCGGCACATCGGTCTGAGTGTGCGCACGTGCGTGCCGTCCAGGGGAGGGGCATCCGTGCAGGTGCCTGTCCGGGCGTCCTCTGCGCCCCCCGCCCCCGCACTAATGTCTACGGCCGGACACAACAGAAATGAGAGACCAGCAGTCGCTAACGACTGTGGATTTCTGAGAGCTGTGCCGACGGCGTCACCCAGGAGAAAAACCCTCTCGGCAATGGGGAGTTTGAAGTCGTCTGAACAAACATACAAGGTGGACTGACCAATACTGGTATCTGGTATAAAGCACACCTAATGCATTCTTTCAAAACGGGAATGCGCTTTATCTCGTGTCACGGAAGTCCATGCTGATGGAGAACTTAACTTGTTTCTCGAGGCCTGCGGCACGGGCTGCGGCAGGCGGCGGGCCGCGCGGCATGCAGGGCGTGGGACATGCGCCAAGCCAGGCTTCCACACGGACCACACGGCACACACGGGACGGACCACAGCATGCGGTGAAGCCAATGGTTTCTGCACCGAACACGGATGGCGTGTGTCTCATTAACGTCAGGGAGCACCTCTGAACTCCAGGGCCCGGGGAGCCTGAACGATGACCTCCAGGCTGCCGTCCAGGCCAGTGGCCCGACCACACCCTCCTGTGCCCGTCCTACTGGCCTGCGTGCTGAGCGCTGAAGTCACGGCCACCAACGGCTACAGGGAGACCCGAACGGTCCTGCCCTTGTACAAAACCCTCGACTGAGACCTGGCTTCCTGCGGGATGCTCCGTTTCTGACGGCCCCTCATTAAGTAACGTCACCTAACACTTGGCTCTTGGCCGTCAGGATTCGGGAAGAGACATGTAAATACTCATAAAAAAAATGCCTTCCTCTTCTCTGTTACTGACCCATTGCAAACAGAAGCAAACTTATCCACCACGCTGGCCACAGAGCAGAGTGTGTCACTGCTCACATGGCCCGGATCTCCCCATGCGTGGCCGCGCCGCCTCCTCTGTGACACAAGTCTGAGGAAACTCTGGTCTCGATAATTAAACTGAAGGAACAGGCCATTAAAGGGTCTGCAAAAAGGTGTGTTCCAAGACTTCGTTCCGAGCCGCACCCCCTGGAGTCCCCACGGTTCCCGCGGGAACAGCGTCAGCAGCTTCTTCTGCTTCCAGAACGCTTCCGGGCCGGGCGGGGGGGAGGTTAGCACCACTAAGACTGTCGATCCAAGTCCCTAGCTCGTAACTTTCTTTTTATGGGAGCAGTCACACTTCAAGTTAACTTGGATTCCAGAAACGCTGCATCCACGCTGACCTAACTCAGACCCTTCCCCCCCAGGGCGGGCGGCAGGCATAGTGCCAACACCTAGGGAGCGGTCTCCCTGGAGACAGAAGCCCCTCCCCCCCTCCCCCCGTGACACTTCCCGAGAGAGGTCACAGTACACACCATCAGGGAAGGTAACATCGGGACAAAAAACGTAGGCAGTAACTCGGGGAATCAGCCTACGTGTCACTCCCCGAGGCCTGCGAGCGGCGAGAACGTATGGATGTTCTCCCGCAACAAAGAGTATAAAATTACCTAAGAAATGGGCAAAACCTGACTGGGCATGTCTAGGGAAAGGCTACAGAGCCCAGGGTCACGTTCTCGCTGGTACTGCAGGGGCGTGGCCACACTACCAGGGAGGACGCGAGACACACGAAGCGGGTCAGGTGTGAGCAGCTGTGTGATGGAAGCGAGCGACTGTGACAGAATGGCCGTCTGGACGCAGCAGGCGCGCGGAGGTCACTTACGGGCACTAACTTCCAGTACCACTTGGAGGGGGACTGCTCGGGAGGCAGGGAAGAAGGCAGGAGACAGTGTCAGCGGGCGGCCGCGTCACACACGCGTCCACACAACACACATAGGAACACCGGGCGTGCTCTGAGAAGTGAGACCCGCCCGGGGTGCAGGACCCAATGCCCTGCATCGCCACGCGAACAATGCGGGCGGTCACGGGCACCTCCACAGCACTGGCCTCCGCGGGACACTAGGCGTGGGCCGGGCACCACGGGACAGCCGCCAACTGCCATTCAGGGGGCGCTCAGTGCGTCCCTGTGCCCACGTGATGGGCAGGGAGGCCCACAGACACGTGGCCCAGGGTGTGCTGCCCACGGCATCCGCCCCCACCTCCCCCGCCATGCCCAGAGTGAGAGGACCAGATAAGGAGTGACAAGAGACCGCAGGTGCGGCCTGGCCACATCTCACGCACGTTTACGGGGTATGGATTTGGTCACACACCTGCTTGGCAAAAAACATTATCACAGGGGAGACAAGGGCAGAAATGACCAGAATGCATAACACACCATCTGTGTCATTTCATGGGACACCTCACCTTCACCTGCCTGAATTCCATGCAGGGTCCCAGAGATGCCCCAGCGGCTACGCTGGAGCCCAGGGGTGACAGACACGATTCTCAGGGGCGCCCTGGGCAGCAGGCAGTTTTCCCCTCCTCAGTGACTCCAGAGGCCCACCCCCAGGTCATCCGTACGACCCCATTCTGGAGCTTCGACCTCTCCCAACCTCCCCCTCGCGCCCCCAGTTAAATACAGCCCCCCACCCGCCGTGCAGTGCAGGGAGAAGAGAGGAGCGCACCGTCATGCCCGGCACCAGGGCCGCTCGGCGGGAGGCCTGGGAGTGCGCTGGGGGGGGGCGGGGTACAGACAGGGTAAGCAAGTGGAGGATACGGGAATCATTCTTAGAAACCAGAAGCAACCATAACTCGACACATTCCAGAAGAGTTCAGTGTACCCTTTACCTTCTGGTGAGCTGGGCTTTCCAGTAACTGCTGTTTTAACTTGACTTCTTTCTCCGTAATCTCTCTCATTTTAAGATTTACCTGAAGTGGAAGAAAAATGCATTAAAAGGGCAATGGCTTTCTGTGCCCTCCCTTCTCCACCCAGAGACCCCACCTCGCTTGTTTGCAGCCTGGGTCTGAGACACGGGTATGCTTTAGGCCAATTACACAAAAGCAGAAATATATAGATCCACACAGTCTGTGCTGGGCGCGGACACCAGAGCCGGCCTGCCACACACCAGCGTGATGCTCGCCACCTCGCCGGAGGCCCACGGTGCACAGAAGTGCGACTTGTAACTATCAGCGAACGCCGCCGGGCAGACGGTGTGGCTCCCGCGTCCCTGACTGTTCACAAGTAACGCCAAATCACCTTCAATCGTAAAATGTAACTGTGAACTCCTTCACTAACACAACCTCTTAGGCTTCATTCTCTCCTGGAATGATTAACCCCAAGATAAAACCAAAATTACAATTATAAAGTAATACCGTGGAGAAAAATACTCAATGCTTAAAGGATGTGGTCAAAGCCAGAAGATGAAAACACATGGAATTGAATGTTTTGCTAAACAAGACTACAAGTAAATGAAGTCATGCAAATCAAATCAAGAAGGCAGAAAATTTTTTTTGAAAGAAAACAGCAAAAAGAAAATCAATACAGATACATTTTAAAATAAATGAATCAGAATAGACAGATGGGGCCGCCTGGGGGGCTCAGTCTGCGGAGTGTCTGACATCGGCTCAGGTCACAATCTCCCCGTTTGTGGGTTCAGGGCCCACGTCAGGCTCTGTGTTGACAGCTTAGAGCCTGGAGCCTGCTTCGGATTCTGTGTCTCCCTCTCTCTGCCCCTTCGCCCACTCGCGTTCCCTCAAAAATAAATAAATATTTTAAAATTCTTTTTAAAGAATAGATGGATGGATAAGTAATACAGCAAGTATTATAAAACCTTACTTGTGAAATCTAGGTGGTAGGCACATGAGTGTTCTCTGTGTATTTCTTCACTTTTACAATTTTTCACAATAAAGACTTTTTGAGAAGACACGTTTCTGTCATATGCTAGATAGCTTTCTAACACAAAAAGGATTTTCTGATTAGGCTGATGGTGACATTGATGAACGTAACCTTCCATCCTGTTCCTGACATGTGACGACGCTGCAGAGACCTACACAACTGTCCCCGAATCTTTTCTCCAAGTGACGAGTGTATGTTACAGACACGTCACTGGAACAGCCAGGAAGGACACGGGAACCGTACGTGGACTTTAACATAACAGAGGACGAAGGTCACGGATTTAGTGCCCAGAACATACAGAAGAATTCTTATAACAATAAAAAGACAAATGATCTGATTTCAAAATGGACAAAGGATCTGAACAGGCCTCCCTCCGGAGAAGACCTGCAGATGACCAGCACGCACACAAAAATGAAGAGGCTCCCACCGTGGAGATTCGAACCTAAACCACGAGACCACACCTCACACTCTCCAGAATAGCTAGAATCAAAAAATTAGAAAGCGCGCGCCCATGAGGGCGTGGGACACTGAGACCTCCCGGAGAGGGTAAGACGGTGAGGCTGCTCTGCTAAAAGTCAGAGCTTCCACACGATTTGGCAACCCCATCCCTAAATACACAACACACCACACAAACCTCGTCCACAACGATCACAGCAGCATCCGCGAGAGCCAACAGACAGGCATAGGTGCCCCCAGCCAAGAAGCACATAAAGACAACGTGGCAGGTCGGCACGGGGGCATGCCGCATGACTTCCGTCACACAGGGGTGGAGTGCGGTGCGCGCCACAACACGCTACGGCACAGGCGACGGCTGAAAACGTGACGCCAAGCGGTGGTGGCCGAGGGCAGGACTACACTGACACAAAATGCCCACGGCTGGCACCCGCGCAGAGACTGGAGGCAGGTCCACGGCCACCAGGGTTTGGGGTCTGCAGGGGTGGGGGGTGGTGAGTGCTCAAGGGAACTCTCTTTCTGCATGTGATCAAAATGTCTGGAATTGGTGATGACAACTGTACAACTCTGCAAATATATTAAAAACCATTGGACTAGAGATTTAAAAATACTGAATTTTACAACCTCAATCTTACCCCAATTCACATGAATAAGTGGTTCAAGTTCCATATTGCAATTAACCTTTGAGAAACTACTACTTGTCAAGTTCTGGTGTCAAATCAAAACCAAATGTGCATCTGGACTTGCAGGGCAGAGGGCGGAGCGGGAGGGCCCTGAGCCCCGCACACCAGCAGGCCGGACCGCACAGCTGACACAGGGACGCAGACACGTTGACATCAGGAGGGGACGACATCCCGCCACACCCCAACCTCAGAACACCCCCCTCCCCCAGCCATGCGTCCATAGGAAGCCAGACGGTCGTCCCACGCTTCCACGCAAACGTGCTGTAGTGGATCGCACGCAAAGGCAGCTAAGAGCGTCTAGCTTCCCTTCCAGTAAGCCGGATATTACAGATACGTACAAAATTGTAAAATATCATTTCTTCTCTCAGAAAAGATAGTCATTTTTGGTTAAAAAATACATTATTTTAACATGAAATGGGTTTTATTTTTAACCAAATTAATAAAAATCTTAAGTTGTTTTTTTTTTTTAATGTTTATTTCTGAGAGAGAGAGACCGAACACGAGCGGGGGAGGGGCAGAGAGAGGGAGACACGGAATCCGAAACAGCCTCCAGGCTCTGAGCTGTCAGCACAGAGGCCGACGTGGGGCTCGAACCCACGAACCGTGAGATCATGACCTGAGCCAAAGTCAGACATGTAACTGACTGGGGCACCCAGGCGCCCCTGAGATTTCTTGTTTTTAATATCTAATATGATAAACATTGACAGATTAAATTGTTTTTTCTACTTCTTTATGACCCACAGTTTTGTTAAGAAGGTACAGGGAACCTAAGCCCAGAACTCCGAGGACCCTCATCTACGCAAAGGAATGAAGGGCAACAAGAATGGAGACAATGTGGATAAATGTTCCCTAGTTTCAATTACTTTATTTTTTTAAGTTTTTTTTTTTTTAATTTTTTAAATTTATTTTTTGAGATAGAAAGACAGAGCATGAGCAGGGGAGGGGCAGAGAGAGAGGGAGACAGAATCCAAAGCAGGCTCCAGGCTCCGAGCTGTCAGCACAGAGCCCGACGCGGGGCTCGAACCCATGAACCGTGAGATCATGACCTGAGCCGAAGTTGGACACTTAACCTACTGAGCCCCCCAGGCGCCCCTAGTTTCAATTACTTTAAAAGATGTCTAACTGTTGAAAATAAAACTCCATATGTGAGGCTGCAGCGGAGCAGGCAGCGCACAGCAGCCAGGGAGGGAGAAGTCATTCCCAATGCGCCGAGTGACACGGCATCATGCTCTCTGAAGGCAAACAGTGAAAACTAAACCCTAAAGCAGCCCCCAAGAACTCCAGGAGAAAATGGACTACTAAAAACTACCCAGTCTAAAATAAGCCAGAAGAGTATAAAGAAAAAGACAAAATGAGATCAATCGAAAGCAGACAAGATGTCAGACGGAAATAGCTCAATCACCACATTAAACAGAACTGGTCTAAAACCCTCAACAATAAGGCAGGTTCTCGGACTGAATAAAAAAGCAGGGCTGACTCCACAGTGTCCATAAGAAACTCATTTTAAGGAGCGCCTGGGGGGGCTCAGCCGGTTGAGCACCCCACTCTTGATTTCATCTCAGGTCGTGATCTTTTTTTTTTTTTTTTTAAATAATAGTTTATTTATTTTTGAGACAGACAGAGCATGAGTGGGGGAGGGGCAGAGAGAGAGGGAAACACAAATTCGAAACAGGTTCCAGGCTCCAAGCTGTCAGCACAGAACTTAACGCAGGGCTCGAACCCACGGACCGTGAGATCATGACCTGAGCCGAAGTCGGACGCTTAACCGACTGAGCCCCCCAGGTGCCCCTCAGGTCGTGATCTTGAGGTTAGTGACTTTGACCCCAAGTCGGGTTCTGTGTTGACAGCGCGGGGTCTGCTTCTGACTCTCTCTCTCTGTGTCTCTGCCTCCCCTACTCATGCTAGCTCTCTCTCAAAATAAATAAATAAACTTAACAATTTTTTTAAACAAAGACACTCACTTTAAGTAGAAAGACAACAAGAGGAGCACCTGGGGGCTCAGCAGGTGGAGCATCTGTCTGACCCTTGATCTTGGCTCAGATCACAATCTCATGGTTCGAGAGATCGAGCCCCAAGTCAGCTCTGTGCTGACAGCTCAGAGCCTACTTGGGATTCTCTCTCTCTGCTCCTCCCCAACTCACACTCACACTCTCTTTAAAAATAAATAAACTTAAAAGAAAGACAGACGGACAGACAGACAACATGAGAGGGGCTCCCGGCAGGCTCAGTCGGTGGAATGTGCAACTCTGATCTTGGTGTTGGGTGTAGGGATTACTTACAAATTTAATGTAATTAATTAACTAAAAGAGAAGAAATTAAATAGAAAACAACAGAAGAAACCAGTAAAACTCTAAAGAAGGTTTTTAGATTAATGAGATTGACAAGCCAGACCAACCCCAGGGAAGGAAGACAAGTGACAGAAGTTACCCTGGGCAGGAAAACAACAGAGACACTACTACAGGCACACGCACATCTAAAGGATAATAATTTACTTAATTCAACAATGAAAATAAAGTTGAGAAATTCCTTGAAAGTCGCAAGTTACCAAAACTGACACAGAATTACATACAAACCCTAAAATTCAGCAAAATATTTGAACGTGCACTTAACAAAATACGTACAAATGTGCTTAGTCTCCAGGCAGACACAAACGCAAACGCAAACCACAGAAAGACAGCCCCGCACATCCACTCAGACGGCCACGGCTGACGGACAGACTACCCCAAGTGCTGGCACATGTTGGGACAGCTGGACTTCTCTTACTGGTGGCCCCTCAAAGTGGTGCCATCGCCTTGGAAGATACTCAGGCGGTTCCTTCTAATGTCTGATACGACTTTATCACTGACCCGGCAATTCTATGCCTAAGTACGTGACTCGAAGAAATGAAAACATATCTGCAGGTCCGACTTGTACACAAAGGTTCCTGGCAGCCTCCACCACAGACAAGAACCAGAAACAACCGCAGCATCCGCCAGCAGGGGGACAGGTTAACTGTGGTCTGCGTGCACGATGGAATTCTCCGGAATATAAAAAGAAAACCACGGCCAGATGCACTAACGTGGATTAACTTCAGAATCATTTTGCTCCGTGAAGGAGTACATACACATGATCCGTTTTTATCAAATCCTAGAAGCGGTAAAACTCATTTCTAGTGAAGAGAGCAGATCAGCGGTAACCCACGCTGGTGGATGAACCGCAAAGGGACACAAGGGAACGTGTTTAGGGAGATGGAAATGTTACCTTGATGGTAAACGTTAAACGGTAGTCACTGGTCAAACTCAAGGAACTGGGTCCATTTACTGGGTGCAAATCAGACAGCAGCGAAGCTGGGGTTTGTTTTTCAAAGACTAAAGCAACAGGCCAGGCATCAATAAAGATGTTAGAAGCCACAGCAAGATGGTCATGGCAAAAGTCCACAACTCTAGGGACAGAGGACAGCTCAGTCTCACACAAAGAGCAGGGAATCTGGAGGACAGCTTGGTCGCGAGTCCCAATCCTGAGGAGGGCAATTTCCACCCCCCAGAGGGCCTGGTCACCCAGGGAGGGGGGAGGGGCTGGTCCAGAAGCATCTGGGATGTTCTTGGGAACATCACCTGCAACCACAGTTTCAGAGAAGATCCAGATCTTACGAGGCATCAAAGATTGATGCTGAAGAGAAAACTGACCACATAAAAACTCTCAAGAGCCCAAACCTTATGAAACACACGGGCAGCTTTCAGTGGGGAGAGAGTCCACCCGCAACAGGAAGGTGGGAAGGCTTTTGGACCCAGCTCTGAGCTGCCAGGCGTCAGAGGACCCACACTACAGAGGCCATGGCCATAGTCCATGAAGGAAAGGCTTTGGGGAGCTCACACCTCGTCTGAGTCCAGGGAAAGACCTTCTGAGTACACAAAGTACAGGGGCGCCTCTCCCCCTGCATCAGAGCTCACATCTGAGAGGAGCCCCTTGAGTGCCAGAAACCTAAGTAAGCACACCCCTCATTTGACACCCATGAATCTGCACTGGAAAGAAACCACATGAAGGCATACGTGTGGGGGCGCCCTTGGCCAGAGCTCACCGCTTCGTCAACATCAGAGAACGAAAATACACATGAGGGAAAATCTATCAACGTGAGAAACTTATGTTCATTTGGAAATGCTAAGGAAATATAAAATATGGAAAACACTGAATAAAATAATCCAAAAAGGTCACAAAAAAACTGAAGCAAGTACCAACTCCAGTAAAACCAAAGTGTGGCACAAGAAAAGGGGCATGAGCTACGGAAAAGTCACACCTAGTCACAGTAATACTACATCTCACTACAGATCCAACCACAGTAGGTCGTATAACCACAGCGGACCAGCAGGGACCAGACGGAGGGTCACACGAGCTATCAGTAAATCAGAAGGCAGCCCCTGCCAGAGGCTGATGCAGAGTCAGAAAAAGAGTGCATTTCTTTGAAATACAGAGGTTAATACCAAAAAAATGCGCAGGGGCAGATAAAAGTGATGCTGCTGGACCACATGAAGACTATCTTCCATGTACCAGTAAGTCCACAGGTAAACAGAAGTGCCAATAACCTGGAAAATCATGTACACAGATATGGCAAACGAAAAACACCCTTAATATATGAGAAACCTGATCAGGCAGGGGAGAAAAGGAATGTACCCACCGCCCAAAGAAATATGGCCAAAGCTCACAGACGAGTTAATTTATCAAAAAGAAAAACAAATGGCCAAACATACCCTCCATCTCTTAAACTTCAGCTTTATCAGTAAACAAAGAAATAAAATATGACACTATTTCTCACCTTTAAAAACGGCAAATATTTTTTAGTAATATCCAATTTATGGGAAATCACGGAAAAAGACATGTATACGGACCGAGAGTATGAAAAGAAAATAGTACAGTCTTTATGGTCAGAAATTTGGCAAAAACCAATCAAAACCAATCAAAAGCCTTTACAAATGAACCTCAGCTATGTGGCAACCACTGCCCGCCAGTCACACGTGGGAGGGAAGTGGCCTCGGTCACCCGGAGAGCCGGGTCCCGAGACACCAGCAGGCGAGCACGGACGCCAGCCCCGGAGCGACTCCTCCCCGCGCGGCCAGAGGCGAGCCTCCGCTCTCAGCCCGGCCCCTGGGAGCCCCTAACTGTGCTCCCAGCCTGGATCTTACAGCCAAATAAATAAGAACTGTTCAATTCTTTTTTTCTTTTTCTAAGTTTATTGATTTTTGAGAAAGAAAGAGCATGAGCAGGGGTGGGACGGAGGATCCAAAGCAGGCTCTGAGGTGACAGCAGAGAGCCCAACATGGGGCTCAAACTCATGAACCATGAATGATGACCTGAGCTAAAGTCAGACGGCTGAGCCACCCATGCGCCCCCATCTATCTATCCTAAATTATTAAAAATTATGAGAGTTTATATTAAAACACATGTATAGGTGGTGAGGTTATGGGGAGTTTATATTCTGAGTTGTTTGCTTATCATATTTTCTAATGACCGTGTCACTTCATTTATAAGGAGGAGAAACCAATAAAAGTTATCAGAAAGAAGTGAAAACCTGAGCTCTGGAGGGAGGAAGGCACAACACAGGGCATACAGTCAAGTCCCCTAACGAGGCCGTGGTGACACTGTTCGATCACGACGCCGCGCACCGGAAACTAACGGAGCCCCGCACGTCGGTGAGGTAACACACGCGCACACACACGCACTCGGCCTCGTGGCCGCGGGACGGCCGTGCTGGGACTACAGGACTACCAGCCAAGGCCGTGTCCTCCGGAAACGTGCACGAGCGCCCTTCTGTAACCGCGCTGCTGCGGGGTGCCTCCCACAGGCGCGGGCGGTGCTGTGCGCCGCCGGGGGGCAGGTCAGACACGGTGCCCACCACCAGCAGGCCAACTCACGGGCACTGGCCTCAGTCCAAACCAGGACCCGCAGGTTGCAGCGAACCGCGAAAAAGCGCTCTACCTCACCCAGCAGTCAGGAATTAAGGGGGCCTGCCCGTGACTGGACGCCCCCACCCCACCTCCGGGTAGGAAACCAAGCCAAGAGCAGGGCGAGCGTCTTAGCCAGAAGTCACAACACGTGCCTGACGCCCCCCCAGGGGAGTCGGCACACCCGCCGCGGCCCAGCTCACCCACTTCTTCAACTCCTTCCACGGCCACCGATTTTTACTTTGCCTCTTGTAAAGCCTTACATTACAAAGAATACACGCAAAAAACTATGTAAGGAAATAACTTAAATCCTGGGGGCAGACTAACACAACTGCTTGTTTGAAGTTTATTTGGGGGGAAGGGGGCAGAGAGGTTCCAAGTGGGCTCCACGCTGTCAGCGCAGAGCCCTAGACGGGGCTCAATCACACCAACCGTGAGACCATGACCTGAGCCTGAATCTAGAGCAGACGCCTAACCGACTGAGCCCCTAAGACAACTTTACGAGGAGCTGCTCCACCTTCTCCGCCTGCTGCTGCGTTAGGGAAGTGTCCCCAGTTAACATCTGTTTACGTACAAAGACGCCAAATAACCAAAATGCTTTGGCAAGGTGATCTTATAAACACTCGGGGGCCACTGAAACCCTCCTTTCTAAGCGTCGTATAAAAGATCACACTGTAAGCCTCTAAATATAAAAAGAGAAAACAGCAGGGCGCCTGGGTGGCTCAGTCAGTTACGTGTCCGACTTCGGCTCAGGCCATGATCTCACGGTTCGTGGGTTTGAGCCCCGCGTCGGGCTCTGTGCTGACAGCTCAGAGCCTGGAGCCTGCTTCAGATCCTCTGTCTCCTTCTCTCTCTGCCCCTCCCCTGCCTGTGCTCTGTCTCTCAAAAATATATAAAAACATTTAAAATACGTATATATTTTTTAAAAAGAGAGAAAACAGCACTTAGGAAGACATTACGTTCCTCTTAATGATCAAAACCCCTTCCAAACTCAGCGCCGCCCCGACGCACGGAGCTCCTGAGATGGAAACACCACGAGCGCAGAAACTGAGACCTCGGCCGCGCTCGGAACGCCCGGGGGCACCTGCAGCAGACACACTTCTGGACACGGCACATCCCACTCCTGGGGCCCCTGCCAGCGCCTGGGTCTCCGGGCGACACACGAGGGGGGCGCAGCTCTCGGGGGGCGGACCTGCCACTGGGGAGCCCCCCGGCCCTCTCGCGCTGCTCGAGGAGGCGCCGCGCGGCCCCCGTCCCCCCTCCGATGCAGCCCTGGCACTGACCTTGTTGACCCAGAACACCATGGCGTCCTCGAGGTCGTATGGAAGCTCTTTCGAGGCGCTGAATGTTGAGAAGCGCTTGACGCTGGCCACCACCTTCTCGATGCTGATCATCTCCACGGTGTAGGCCATCATGAGGGCATCCACCATCGCCATGTGGGCACTCTGGGAGCACAGGCGACAGTTAGGGCGGCCAAACCCACCTCGTCTCCACGGCAACCCGGAGCGCCCCCCCAGTGGGTGGGGTACAAGGGCGGGAGATGTGCCCAAGGCTGCACGAGCATGAAAGGGCAGGTTCGCAGGAGCCCTGCCGCGGCACCCCCCACCACAGCTTGGCGCCGTGTCCTCCCAGCACCCAAGGGGCACCTGCTGACCCATGACACACCCTCCGAGAAGCCCGAGAGTGAAAAGCCACGGGACACAAATCGCCAGGGAACAGCCAATCCCAGTGACGTGGGAGGCACCGGAACTGGCTGACCCGGGGCGGGCGGGACAAGCCACATCAACGGTGTGGCCTCCAGACAAAGGGAAGAGGGCAGAACAAGGAGTCTTTTCTTCACCTGGACATAAAAACACGATATGCGTGCACAGCCTAAAAGAACAGGCCCGACTGCCGCACACCACAACGTCCACGAGATGCCTGCCTCCGGATGTTTCCACGAACACGCCTCAACTTCCCCTCCGCGCTCACACAGCGCTTGGAAGGAGGAAGAGCACAGACAGGGAGCCACCCTTCGCCCCACAAGTCGCAGGCACTGGGAGACACACGCCTCAGGACACCGCCGCACAGCCGCGAGCTCGTCACCCTGCCGGACACTCTCGCGATCCACGCTGCAGAGGGTGCCTGGCAGCGTGACAGGCCGGAGTGCCCTCCCAGTGCCCGCGGTAGACGCGGTCGTCCTCGGTGACAGACACCCCTCCCCCCCCCGCACACACAGGACACTCACCATCTTTATGGGTGCGTGGCTGAGGTCGGGGTCCGTCACGGGGGTGTCGTCGCTCTCCATCACGTAAATGCCTTTCCGGGACAGGGCCTGGATGACAGACTGGTGTCCCTGCAAGGCGGCCACCTGGTCCCCCTTTAGGATGAGGCTGCAGACCCGGCAGTACAGCTCGCCCGACAGCAGGAGTTTGATGACAGGCGGCTTGATGTGCTCCTGCTCGTACTGGTCAACGTAGAAGGGGTCCCTGAGGTCCTCGGGGATGTTATCTGAGCCAAGGAAGAGAGTGCCCCATGAGCGTGACACATCCGCTCAAAATGCCAACAGAAGGCAGAGCTGCTGTCAATCACGATGGGCAACCAACAACATAAAAGTCCCCGGCATGTCCAGCCAAGGCCAACCGGTTGCTGGTGGCACCTGGGGGTGTGGGCGACGCCATCCCCACAGTGACTTCACCGCCAAGACCTCCGGGGTAACTCTCCTGCCAGACAGCCGTGAGAAGCAAGCGCGGGAGCCCTAAGTGGGCAGCGGGGCCAGAGGGAAACCGAGATGCAGTCCGGCACCCAGTCACGCCACGGGGGCGGCGCGTGGCCCACACGACACACAGGTCCTCGTCACCCTGCGGATGGCATGGAGCATGCCCAGCACTGGTGCTGGGGACGAGTCAAGCGCACCATTTTCTGACATCAAATTGGAGACGGTGGTGAGGTCTGACGCCGCGGCCTCTCTGGAAGAGGACGCCAGGCCTGCAGCCACTGTGACGAAGACAGAACAGCAGGGACAAGCCCTCCCGTGACCCCGGGCCAGGCAGCACTCGATGCCACACAAGCCCTGTTACTTAGGCACGCCACAAGTCTGTCAAACTGAGACTTTCATCTCTGCGTTTCAAAAAAGGAAAACGGAGGCACAGAGAGAGTACACGATGTGCCCAAGGCCACGAGCAGCAGAAGCCACCCTTGATCCTGGCCCGACTCACACCTCCCACACAGACACCAGCCACATGTGCACAGCTGGGGACACTCGGTTTCTAAACGACTGGCACGGTCTCCCCAACAGTGTCCCTCCCGCTTGCCCCGTAAGGTGTCCATTGCTGTGCCCCGTGGGGATGGCAGACTGGGAAATGCGAAGGTACAGAGACTTAGGCTCACTGAGCTTTCCCAGTGGGGCCCCCGGACCTGAGACGGCCCCCTCGGTTGAGTTCTGGAACATCCCCGCCTGTGGAAGAGTCCAGACGGGCCTGGGCTCTCCACGGACAGACGCTGGGGAAGGACACCCAAGGCACCTAGTGCTGAGACCCGGGGCGCCGGCACACCATCTCCCACACAATCCAGGCTCTCTGTGGCAACCTTGCAAGTGACCTCCAACAGTGCCCTCTGCTTCTCCGCAACCATCCCCCCACCCGCAGATCCTCACTGTCTTCATCACTGGCGCTATTCTAGGGGCCCTGAATCATCTCCTTGTGGGTGTGGGGCTCCTCCTGTCCCCACTGGCTCTTCCTTCTAACAGCGGCTGACATTCACACTGGCGGTCTGTTTGCAAGCACCTCGGTTCACGTCTCTGGTGACCAACACCATGGCAGCCCTGTGGGCACAGAGCCCCAGCCCTTCCCCCTTCCCCCTTCTGGAGGGACACACCCTGGCCTCCTCGGGACAAGCCGACACTGTCAGAGACCATCCTATTTTAAAATCGCCCCGAGTTCTGGGACAGAACAGATCACCCCGACAGTAGCAGAAGGGAGCCCCGGTGCAGAACACTGTGAGGAGACTCCTGCTGTGTCTGTAGGTGGCGGTGACTTGTGGGGGCGAGGGGGCCGAGGGAGGGACAGGAGCTGGCCCCATGAGCACCAGGGTGCACGGTTCCAGAGAGCAGCTGGCGGCTGGGGAGGACACACGTGGAGGACGTAGGACCTGGTTCTGATGGAGGGGGATCCAGGACGGGAGTGGAGGGGGACGCCTGGCCAGGGAGTCCACCATCCGAGTCCATTTTCGGGTGCAAGAGGCAAGGCCGACGCTGGGCAGCGGGACGACCGCCCGCCGCGCCCTCCTCCCCCCGCCAGCCGGCCCCAGCTCCATCTGCCTTCCTAGAGCCCCCTCACTTCCCCAGGGCCACAAGGGGCACTTCCTGCCTACTAGAGGGCCCAGGCGACCTGTCAGTCTCGTGGCTGAAGGACCACGCGTGGGCTGGCACCCGTAACGCACGTCCTGACCCCAGCCGCTTCCCGAGCTCGTCTCCTCATCCCCCTGCCCCTTAAGAGCTGCACGAGGAGGCTGGTGGCCGCGGAGCCCAATCTGCCAACTCGCCCTCCTGGGCTCCATCTCAAGGTCGGCTGCTCGCCGAAAGCGTCAGGGTCATCCAGTTCTCTTCCTGCCAAAGCCCGGCAACTCTGGCTGACGTTCCCCCCCCCTTTTTTTTTTTTAACTTTTTTGTTGTTTTTATTCTGAACTACACTGGTACACTGCAAAACCTTCTAGAAGAGATGGATGAGCATAACAGAGCTATTTTCATCAATCAGGAAAAGGCTTCCTTAATCAGTACCCTCCAAATCCTTTGACATACAGCAACGACGAACTCCAGAGACCGGCCTATCCCACTCCGCTGATAGGGGTAAGAGACAGCCTGTCTTCCTCGCCCCCATCACTGAGCTCGGGGCTGCATGCGGCGGCTGTGCCTCAGGTGAGCGAGCGAGTACACGGCAGGACACCGACCCCGGGGCAGAGCCTCTAACACGGTGCCACAGCTGCTGGGGCCACGCTCCCCCTTCCCGCCCCTACAGGTGGGGACCCAGCCTCCAGCCAGAAAAGAGCCTGCTGCCATGCCACAGCCACCGCCCCCCTAGCCCCACCCCCTCACCTCTCAGATTACTGATGGGCTCCCCTCCAGGACAGCAGAGGCCTGCAGGCCTCAGGACAGAAAGGTCCCTCAGGGTCACAGCTCTGGGAGGAGGGGAGTGGACAGAGGCAGAAGTGGAGGGTGAGCCGCAGGAAGGACGGGGGCCCAGGGGCGCAGGTGCAGAAAGACACAGTCTGCCCGCACACGGGGCCTGGCAGGGCTGGACGGAACCGCGGCCGTGGCTCTGAGGCAGCTGCTCTGTGTCCCGAGGGGAAAGACTTCCCACAGGCAGCCCACTTGGTGGAACTTTCAAAACTAATCAATATACATTGATTTGGATAACTCACTTTTTAACCACATTTGAATATGAATATACGAATCATAGAACTGAATCTCATAAACTCAAGATTCGGGAAGATGATGCACCTACTGCAGGTAAGTGCTCCGGACATCATGCGGCCACACTCCCCCCCCCAGCACCCCCTTTTCAGGGCAGCCCCTGCCCTCAGCCGTGGGAGGAGCCAAGCCAGTTAATCTGCTTCAGCAGGTCACCTACTCCAAGGCCTTTATGCGCCAACTGTGAAATTTCATATCAGTTTAATTAAAATCAACAGCTATTTAAAAGAAGACAACTTTGCAGATGCCTTGAAGCTGTTACTAGTGACTTAGTTTTCATTTCCTCTACAAACCGAAAGACAGCTTGTCAGAATTACTTGTGTGCATAGCCGTTATTTACTGAGCACCTACTGTGAGCCAAAGACACACAGAAATGAGAGGGTCACAAGAATGAAGAAGTCACCACTCAGGGCACAGCCTCTTAAGACGACTGAGAGGTCACCAAGCACCGCACACACAAGCTTGGACTCCACCCCGGAGCACTCATCATCGCAGCCCCGCAGCACGCAGGGCGGAAGGAAAGCCCGCTGGGTGCCCCTGGCCACGTGCGGGGCAGACCTGGGGGAGTGGGGAACAGAAGCCAGAACCGGCCCAGAAAGGCCACCGGGGAAGGGGGGAAACAGAAGGCGGGCTCCGAGAAAGAACATTTCACAGCAGGAGCGATCAGCAACCACGGGGGAAACAGATAAAACACCAGGAAAACAGAGAAGGGCCCGTGGCTTTACAAGCAGGAGGCAGTGCCGGGCTGGGAAAGAGCAGAGTGAGGAAGGGTGAAGGACGGACAGAGGGGGACACGGAGAGGGCCAGCAGCCCCCTCTGCCTGGAGGGAGGCATGCAGAGGCCGGGCCCCACGGGCCTAGCGGACCACAGGAACAGCTGGTGATGGGGGTGGGGGTTCGAGAGCAAGGTCTGGAGGCTCTGGCTGGTGGGAGGGAGGAGCCCCGCGTCTCTGGCAGAAAGGGGTGGACGAAGGGCAGAAGGCAGGAGGGGTGAGGTGGCAGGTGAGCCTGAGGGCAGTGGCTCTGGGCTGAGGGCACCCCCAGGACACACTGGGCAGCAGGAGGCGGGTGCCCGGCGGGGCCCTGATCAGGACAGAGCACCGCCACAGCCTGGCGTGAGGGACAGCGGTCCCGGTGACACTGGTCTGCGGCGACAGCACATACGCTGGCTGGCGATCCAGGGCTAGGACCCCACGGGCACACCGGGTGGGAAGCCCCACGATGGACCGGAGGGTTCTGAGAAGCCTGAGCCAGCAGGATGCTACGTGCAGCAGGAAGCAGAAACAGGTGACGGCTGGGGACACAGGCGCTCAGAGCTGGAGGTCTCCACAGCAGGAAGCTGACCCACACGGGCCAGCCCGGCCTCTCAGAACCCCAGGCACACGTACGATGGCCCGTGTCCCCGGCCCCCCGGGTGGGGACAGGTGAGGTGAGGGCCGGGTGTGAGCCACGGAGCTGAGGGCAGAGCCTGTGGCTGGTGACAGTCACACACCACTCCATCCGTCGCGTCTGCCACGTGCTCCACCCTGTGGACTGTCACCACACCCCTGCGCGAGAGCAGAGCAAGGGAGCCCCCGGGGTGTCTCCCCTGGCCCCAGCTCGGTCTCAGGAAAGCGGAGCCCACACACCGCCGGGGACCAGCAGGACAGCGGCCCAGTCACCCGCGGCGCCAGGCCCCCGCCCAGACCCTCAACCGTGTCATGGCCAGAGGCCTTCGAATTCTGGCCACACCCCGGGCCTGAGCTGGAAACTCCAGACAGAAGAGAGAAACCGCTCTGCGAGGCAGAGTCACGTGCTCCCCTGCCCCACACTGGGCTCCCTGCCCCACGCCCCCATGCCCCACATGAGGTGCTCCCCGCCCCACGCCAGGTGCTCCCCTGCCCCACACTGGGCTCCCCGCCCCACGCCCCACATGAGGTGCTCCCGCCCCACGCCCCACGCCCACATGAGGTGCTCCCCGCCCACACCAGATGTCCCCCTGCCCCACACTGGGCTCCCGCCCAACGCCCCACGCCCCACATGAGGTGCCCCCGCCCCACCCAGGTGCTCCTGCCCCACACTGGGCTCCCGCCCAACGCCCCCACGCCCACATGAGGTGCCCCACGCCCCCACGCCCAGGTGCTCCCCACCCCACACTGGGCTCCCGCCCCACGCCCCATGCCCCACATGAGGTGCTCCCCGCCCCACGCCCCCACGCCCACATGAGGTGCCCCCCGCCCCACGCCAGGTACTCCCCTGCCCCACACTGGGCTCCCCGCCCCACGCCAGGTGCTCCCCTGCCCCACACTGGGCTCCCCCCCACGCCCCCATGCCCCACACATGAGGTGCTCCGCCCCACGCCCCACGCCCCACATGAGGTGCCCCCCCGCCCCACGCCAGGTACTCCCTGCCCCACACTGGCCTCCGCCCCACGCCAGGTGCTCCTGCCCCACACTGGGCTCCCCGCCCCAGCCCGCCCCCATGCCCCACATGAGGTGCTCCCCACCCCCGCCCCCACGCCCACATGAGGTGCCCCCGCCCCACGCCAGGTACCCTGCCCCACACTGGGCTCCCCGCCCCACGCCAGGTGCTCCCCTGCCCCACACTGGGCTCCCGCCCCACAGCCCTGCCCCACACAAAATGCCCCCTGCCCCATGCCAGGCTCCCTGCCCCCACACCAGGCCAGAACCATTAACAAAACTGTACCCAACGGTGGGGGGAAGCGGGAGGCCCCCCAGGCTCTTTTCTGACACACCTTAGGTGCAGGAAGCACAGATGCTTCAGGCCAGCCTGGGGAGACCTTGCAGGGAGCCCCCCGGGAGCAGGAAGGGGTGCTGAATGAAGAACTCTAAAATCTGTGTGTACTGTCCTGGACCACGCAAGGTGCCCCGTGTGACACTAACCAGGAAGGGCACAGCGCGGACCCTGGGAACTACAGCGGGCCCTGGCTCACAGACGTGCCCTGCGGACAGACCGCAACGGCCCAGAGACTTCGGGACGAAACCAGCACGGAGCAAAGGCCCACGAAGCGGCTCATGGGGACTCACGGTCTCAGCCTAACTGGGCTGACTACCTGTTTAAAAAAAGAAAACTCTCAGGATTTTAGCAAACCCCAGATTCTCACACGCAACAATCAGAACGTCCAGGCCACATGCAAACTCACTCAGCGCGGAAAACCGAGGGAATCTGCAAGCACCAGAGAGAAGGCAGTCAGCACAGCCCGACCCCATAATGGCCCAATGTCAGAAGCCTCTGAGGAGCACATGACCGGCTTTCACAAACATGCCTTTAGAGCTAAGAACATTTTTTAAACAGACAAAAAACTAGCACAAAACCATGAGAAAGCCCAGGAAAAGAGAAGTCCCAGGATGGAAAGAAAACCCAGGCCAGAGCAGAGGACGGCCAGGGCCGGGAGGGCAGGGGCGCAGGCCTCACAGCTGCCTGCACCCCCATGGGCGCTGCCTCCGCAGGGAGGGGGAGAGGCGGCCCCACTGGCCCAGGCACATGGCTCACAGGCCCCATGGGGATGCCGCGCCACCAACCCAAGTGGGGAGCAGCCCGATCAACCCTCGACACCCCCTCCTCCCCTGCACTTCGAGGCCCAGGGGACAGCTTGGGGGACAGCTCTGACCCAGGACGGTGGCTGCAGGAGGGGAGGTGACCAACGGGAAGGACTGAGCACAAACCCGAATGCCAAGGTCCTGGCTAACTCCTCCCCCATTCACATCACACTCACGCCTCAGACACTCCCTAGGGAAGTGCCAGAGCTAGCCAGTCCCTCTTCCCAGGGAAGTGACGTCACACACAAGTGACACACCCCAGGGATCCCCACACAGCTGCCGGCTAGTAGGTCCATCAGCCCACGCACCAGCGCGTCCACCAGCAAGTCCGGCAAGCTGAGCAACTTAGGTCTGGCAAGGTAAGATTCTGTGACCAAACATGGCCCAATGCCGAGGGAGCAGCTGTACGCAGCCCATGTAGAGAGGAGTTCTCCAGAACCTGGGGACAGCACGGTCCAGGCAGGGTGCACAGAACTCTCCTCTGCTGGCCGGACTAGCTGACCAGGGGGCAAGGTGGCCGGGCCATGTGCCAGGAGAAGCCTGCAGCCCAGAGAGCCCAAGCCCCGAAAGCACGCTCATGGAGGCTGTGCTCCATCCACAGCAGGCGTGACGAGGGGGCACTGCGTTTCTGGCCCCTTCTAAGTCAGGACAGAACTTGGACTTGCAGGGGACCCTGGTGACCTAGCAGGGCAGGCATGCGGCCGGGAACCCCAGAGGCTGCTCCCTGGGAGCTGACCTGACCACGTACAGCAGGCCTCGAGAGCACCCTGATGCGTGCCCGGGAGCGCCGGAGTGAGGGGGTCGGAGACGGCCCGTGTCTGGGAACGCAGGTTCCTCCAGAGGAAGGCACTGTTCCCGGCCTCCCGCGACACTACATCTTCCAGGCCTCGCCCACTCAGCCACGTACAAACAAGCAGTGAGCAAAGTGACAGGACGTCCCGAACAAAGGCAGCAGTCACACTGGGCGACGAGCAGGTCACAGGCCTGCGGAGCCGCCAGCGTGAAGGGACAGCCTCTCCGCACCGGCCACAACTAACCTCCACCCGATGCCACAAGCAGCCCCAGCAGCAGCAGGTGACCAGGGAGCAGACGCAAAGCCTTAAGAAGCAACACCTACGGGGTCCCGGGCTCCGCAACCACTTCCCCTCGGGGCTCTGACCCAAGGGCACCCGGAGGCACACATGCGGGCAGTCAAAACGCGGACAGAAACCCGGCCTTTCTGGCCAGAGGACGAGGAAAGGGTCCTGCGCACGGGAGAGCAGGAGGAATCAGGGCTTTCCTCTCCTTTCCCTTCCAGCCCCGGTTACAGAACTCTGCAGGGCGGGGGCCTCGGGGTCTGCGGCGGCGAGGGCACTGGCGTCCCTGTCCTCTGCTCGGCCAGTGCCACTCCGAGCGAAGCCCCGTCCTTCTAGCCAGGGGACAGGGAAGAGGGGCCCCCCCAGGGCAGAAAGTGCAGGGGAGGCCAGCAAAGGGGGCCCCTCCTCCACACAACCTGAGCACCCCCCTGGCTTCGCGCACGTGGGACAGACCCAAAGAACCACAGGGACCCTGAAACCACGGCATACAAATGGCAAAACAGACTTGGGGTCTGAGCCTCAAGGTGCTTACTGCCACCGGCTACGGAACAGACCACCAGAACTTCAACGTGGGCCGGAAAGCGGCCCCCGGTGCAACAGTCAAGACGTGCAGGACACAACCCGTGATCACTCAACGTACAGGAAAGAGGGAAACGTGACCAATTCTCAGTGCAAGAGATAATCCACAGATGCCAACCCTGAAATGACCCAGACGTCAGAATTACCAGGGACCTTAAAGCATCTATTATGACCAGGCCCCCAAGGTCAAGGTAAGAACTCTTAAAATAAATGAGAAAACAGACATTCTCCACAGAGAAATAAAGTTTTTAAAATAAAAGAACCAGAATTAGAGAGCAGCGCAGCTACCGCCAAAACGTCCCCGCAGAGAAGGAGGACGGGAAGGGACGAGGGCCGCGAACCTGAGACACATGCCTGGGAATTACCACCCGGAAGGCGGAAGGCGCAGACGGAGGTAAAGGAAGAGCCTCGAGGAGCAACCTGAGGACATCAAAAGCCTCGCCCCCGCACCCCTGCAGGGGGGACCTCGCCCCCGCACCCCTGCAGGGGGGACCTCGCCCCGCGCCCCAGCAGGAGAGAGAGGGCGCCCAAAAGCATCTGAATAGGTAACGGCCGAAGTCGCCCCATACTTGGTGAAAGACACCCATCTATAGGCGCAGGAAGCCCAGCAAACCCAAACAGAACCAACTGGAAGAAAACCACACCCAGACGCTTCTGACCAAACCGCTCCAGACAGAGAGGAAGTAAAAACCCCGGGCACCCGCAGCCGGCGCGACCATGCTTACAACCAGACCGGGAAGAGACAAGATGAAGAATTTTGACAGGAACATGATTTGGAAATTACAAAAAAAGAAAAGAAAGAACTTGGCAGAGAAAGACAGGGTGACTGCACTTCATTCTCACACGGGGTGGGGAACAGGCCAGCGCAGGAGGGCGCGCAGGCGAGGAGGCAGGTGACAGGTCCCGCCAGCGTCACCGAGCACGGCTGGAGGCCCAGAGACACAGGACAGAAAACGTGGGACAGAAAACGGTATTACTGCAGGAGACAAGGGACCATGAGCTTCCTGTCCCCGTAAACTTCACGCAACCCAGCGGGACAGAGGGCAGACGCACACACCAAAGCACGTAAACTGAGAAACAAAATGAAAATGTGAAGCGGCCACGAGGGACTTGCAGTCAGGACAAGGTGGCTCCTGTCCACGAAGCGCAACGATAAACCTTGGAAAGGACTCAAAAGACCAGCACAGAGAACCCGCAGGCCGCAGGAGGAGGCAGACCGGATGGGACGCCAGCACGGCAACGGGCGCCTCACAACCCCCCACCCGCCAGGTGACCTGACCTGGCACCCCCCAGCCCTCGGCCCAGCAACAGCGGGCGAGGTGCGTGGGCAGACACGGGGACCCCCGGGAGGAGCCCCGCTCGGCTTTCTACACCGCCTGCCGCAACAAAGCCCCGGCCCGGAGGCAGTCTCCCTCCCGCAGGGCCGGAGACACACCATCCCACCGACACCGACACCAGATGCGTGGGGACCCCCAGGAGACGGCCTGCGTCCTCAGGGGCACACGCAGTCCAGCACCAGGAAGCCCCTTCCACCTCCGTAAAACAGTGCTGGCAGGGCCACGGCGGGGCCACAGGAGCCCCATGGCGGCCACCCTCCCCCCAGCTCCCCCCGGCGGCGGACACACGGGCAAAGGCTCGCTGTGACCATCACACTGGCGGGGACCGCGCTCCACGGAGGCCGGCCAGGCCCCGCGGGCTGTCCGTCGACCGGGAGCTGCTGCTGCTGCTGCAGGGAACGCTTTACACAGGACCCAGAGTCCCCGACAGAAGAGGCAGAGTGACGGGGGCAGCCAGAGGTCACCGGCACACCCAGAACCAAGAAAACCATGACTTTAAGGAGAAAAGACAATCGATGGGCATCAACACTAAAATGAGTCAGATGCTGGGGTTCTCCGACGTGGACTTAAAAACAACTATCGTATCAGCGATTCCACAAGCAATTACACATTCTCTTTGGAAACAAAAGAACAGAAAATTTCAGCAAAGAAAAAGAAGTTATAAAAAGAACTGAACATAAAACTGAAAAATTGAGCAAGAAATCGTACTCACCGGATGGGGCTGGATAGGAAAGTGGAGAGGAGAGGACGGAACTGGTGAGCTCGCGGGCGCAGCCGCCCAGCTCCAAGCACAGCCAGGAGCCACGCGGCAGGAACACAGACACGGCCTCAGGGGCCCGCGGGGGGAGAACCCGAGACCCGGCAGCTGGATCAGCGGAGTCGCAGAGAAGAGGACAGGGTGGGGGGAGGGGGCTGAAGGGAACAATGGCTGAAAACCTCCCCAACGGGGCAAAAGATACAAACCCACAGGTTCCAAGGAGTCGCGTGAACCCCTAATACTGCAAACCCCAAGAAATGCCCAGCAAGACACATCACCCCTAACTTGACCAAGCGCGGATCGTGAACCAGCTACAGGGAGACCCTACACACCAAAGAGGGGCCACGGGCTCGGGGGACAGCAGGGCTCTCGGAACCACGGGGCCAGAGGGGGGCACGCCGCCTTCCAGGGCTACAGGAAAAGAAGCTGTCAGCCAGGTTCCCCGGCTGGGGAGACTTTCCTCAAGGCAGCAAGGAGACATAAAGACAAAGGGAAACTTTAAAAAACTCATCTCTAGCAAACCTTAAAAGAGCAGAGGAAGGAGATTCTCCAAGTAGAAAGAATGAGAAGGGAAGAGTCCAGAGAGCACCAGGCAGCAGGAGTGACACAAACACACAGATCATTTGGGCAAATACAACGGACTATCCACCTCTCCAGTTTTCCGCATTCCATCTGGTGACAGACAAAAAGTCCCACGGCTGCAGGCGCTCACAACAACGGTATTAGAAGCTGAGGAGAGCAAAGGGACCGAGATGGAAAAAAGGATCTCTGCACCTCCCTTGAAATGGCAATGCAATACCAGTCAGCTGCTGGACATCAGGCATGAGTACTGTCATATCAGAGTAACCACTAAGAAAACTATAGAGACACACCCAAAACGATATATATAAATCACAATGGAATCTTAAAAAATAGATAATCCACAGAAAAACAAACAAAAGCTAAGAAGAAAAAAACAAGAATGAGAAACACAAAAAGAATAAAACATCAGACATAAGCCTTAACTATCAACAATTACATTAAGTGTAAATACCCTAAATACACAAGTAAAAGACAAAGACTGGCAGAGTGACTTAAAAAAAAAAAAGGCAGGGCGCCTGAGGGCTCAGTCGGTTGAGCTTCCGACTCTTGATTTCCGATCATATCAGGATCTCAGGGTTCAGTTTGAAAGTCTGAGCCCTGCAGCAGGCTCCACACTGACAGTGAGGGGCCTGGCTGGGACTCTCTCTCTCTCTGCTCCTCCCCTTCTCACACTCTCTCTCTCAAAACAAATAAACTTTAAATAAATAAATATATGTGAACAACCAACTATGTGATGTTTACAAGAAACTAACATCAGACTCCATGACTTCAATGTGCCGAGAAAAGGGCCAAAGAAAATGCTACACCAGGTAAACACTGCTAATGAACAAAAAGCAGGACGAGCTGTGTGGACATACGACAAAGTAGAAAGAAAATGACAGGAGAGAGAGGAATAGTACATAACGGTAAAAGGACCTGCCCAGCAGGAAGACATACAATCCCAAGTGCGTATGCACCAAACTACAGAGCCATAGAACACGAGGGAAAATGGCAGAGCGGAGAAGGGAGATACACAGCGTGCGGCACAGCTGAGGCTCCAACACCCGTCAGAAACTGACAGATGATTAGAGGAAATGAGCCAGGAGAGAGATCTGAACGCTCCACCCAACAGCAGTAGAAAACACATTTCTTTCAATGCCAGTAGGACACTCACCCAAAAAGACCCTGCTCTGGGCAACTTTAAAAGAACAGAAATCCTGGGGCACCTGGGGGGCTCAGTCGGTTGGGCGTCCGACTTTCGCTCAGGTCATGATCTCGCGGTTCGTGGGTTCGAGCCCCGCATCGGGCTCTGTGCTGACTGCCAGCTCGGAGCCTGGAGCCTGCTTCAGGCTCTGTGTCTCCCTCCCCCTCTGACCCTCCCCTGCTCACGCTGTCTCTCTCTCCCTCTCCCTCTCTCTCTCCCTCTCTCTCTCAAAAATAAATAAAACATTAAAAATGTTTTTAAAAAAGAACAGAAATCCTACAGAATGTCACCTCACCACAAGGGAATCACGCTAGAAATAGTAACAAAGAAACAAAACAAGAAAATCTCAACACGTGGGAATTACACTTCCAAATAACTCACAGGTCAAGAAGTAGCAAAGGAAACAAAGTACACAGAACTGAATGAAAACGAAAATACGACACACCAGACCTTTGTGGGATGCGGCTAAGGCAGAACCAAGTAGAAAATGTACAGCACTACATGCTTATGCTAGAGAAGAAAAAAAGGTCTTAATAATCTAAGTTCGTACCACAAGAAACTAGAAAAAAAAGAGCAAAATAAACCCAAGGCAGGTGTGGCTAGAAAAGGGCCACAAACCGGAAGAGATCTCTGTGGGACTGGAATGTTCTGCATCTAGATCATACAATGTCAATATCCCAGCTGTGATATTAAACTACACTTTTGCAAGAAGCTACCACTGGGGGAACTGGGGAAAGGGTGCCTACGACCCCTCTGCCTACTTTCTTACAAATGCACGGTAACACAATTACCTCAAAATAAAAGTTTAGTTTTTTAAAACTTTGGCCAAAGACATGAAAAAGCTTAACTGAAAAAAGACAAACGGCCAGTAAACCCATGAAAAAACTGTTCACCATCATCAGTCACCAGGGAGATGCACACTCAAACCACAGTGACACATCACCCGCAACCACTTGAACGGCTAAAATTAAAAAGACTGACAATGCCACGTGCTGGCAAGGACCAGGGTCAACGGGAAGCTCCCGCACCGACCTTGGCAACCAGCCGGGCGGCTCCGCAGTCCTGCCGGGACACGGGAGCGCAGCACACGGGCACGCGCCCTGGCCGGGGGGGGGGAGGGGGGGCGCTCGCGGCAGCACACGCACGGCTTGGCCCCAGCGAGCGAGCAGACCGCGGGCGGCCGAACGGGCCCGCCATTCCTACGGCCTGGCCAGAGGGCGTGCACTTGGGGGGGACGCCATGCCCTCGGGGGGACCCCGCACACCGTGAGGCCGAGCGAGGGAAGCCAGAGGGGAGGAGCTGACGCACGAAGGGCGTGAACAAAGCTCTAGAAAGACCCCTCGGATCCACAGCAGCAGCAGCAGCCAGTCAGTGGGCCCGGGGGTGGGGACTGGCTGGAGATGGTGAAAACGGTTGACCTTGAGTGTGGTCCTGCTCACAGGGGTGCTTACGTTTGTTCAGACCCTTCAAACTACACTCCAAATGCGTGCATCTGCCGTATCTCAGCAACAGTCGTTTTCTCAATGTTTTGTTTTGTTTCTGAGAGAGAGAGAGAGAGAGAGACGGAGAGAGACAGACAGACAGCATAAGCAGGAGAGGGTCAGAGAGAGAGGGAGACACAGAATCCGAGGCAGCTCCAGGTTCCGAGCTGTCAGCACAGAGCCTGACCCGGAGCTGGAACCCACGAACCGCAAGATCATGACCCGAGCCGAAGTCGGACGCTCAACCGACTGAGCCCCCCAGGTGCCCCTACGCTCGTTTTCTCAAAGCCCCAAACCAAAGTCTCCGCCCTATTCCAACCGACTTATTCCAAAGTGACTACGGGACAGAGGGCGGGGGGCATGTAAGTGGCCTGAGCAGCATGAACAAGGGAAAGGGACAGGCCAGAGGCAGGAAAGGAGCAGACAGAGAAACTCAGGGATGACCCTTCAGCGTGTGACGACGAAGCCGTGAAGGCAGAAAAGCTCCCTCTAGGGGCGCCCTGGGGCTCAGTCGGGGAGACGTCCGACTTCAGCTCAGGTCATGATCTCACGTTTGTGGGTTCAAGCCCCGCGTCAGGCTCTGTGCTGACAGCTCAGAGCCTGGAGCCTGTTTCAGATTCTGTGTCTCCCTCTCCCCCTCTGACCCTCCCCTGCTCATGTGGTCTTTCTCTCTCTCTCAGAAATAAATAAAAACTTTTTTTAAAAATTTTTTTAATAAATAAAAATTTTTAAAAAACGTTTAAAAATAAGTAAATGAATAAAAGAAGGCAAATATCCAAATGTTAAAAAAAAAAAAAGAAAAAAAGAAAAAGCTCCCTCTGCTCTGCGGACGAAGGACTGACTCTTCCTGCCCCGGTGCCAGCCAGGCCCGTCCCAGAGCTCTGCTCCCCTCACACCTGCCAGCTCGCTCCCGCTCTCCTTCCCACGGGAGACGAGCCACGCAAGGCCTGGGCACAGCAGGCTCGGCCACGGGGCCACTGGACACTGAGACTGAGCCCCCAGGGTGACGTGGCCGAGGCAAGGACTCTGGGAGGCGATGGGCTCTGAGGGTGGCGCCCTCCCAAGAGGGGTTAGCGGCCTTATCAGGAGGCTCCAGAGCACGGCTGTCCCCACACCAGGAAACGGCCTCATCGGACACAGGCTCTGGCGGCAGCAGGACCCGGACCCGCAGCCCCCCGGCAGCCACCGGTCCCCCCCCATCACCACAGCCTCCACCCACACCAACCAGCTAAGCGGGACCCCTCCAGGCCCGGCCTCTCACAGCCCCGCACCCCTGCCCAGAAACCTCCCCAGGCCCCCAGAGCACCACCAACAGGCTGCCCAGTGCCTTCCAAACAAGTCACTGCCATCTCAGGCCACACACCCCATCAGGAGGCTACTGGCTCCGCCTGCACAGAACCCAGCCAGGCGCCTCCCCTGCGCTCCTGGAGCCGCTGCAGCACCTGACCCTCCAGCGCCTCTGGCCCCACAGCGCCCCCCTCGGCCCCCACCCACCCGCCTGCAGCCCCACAGCCCGCCGGCAGACGGCGCTCGTGCCGGCACAGCGCGGAGTGAGCTCGTCTCCCTTCACGCGTGTCACCGGTGCCCGTGGCTGCGAGCACGCAGGAGGGGGGCGCCACAGCACCTGTCCCCTGCATGGCGCGTGCTGTACAATACAGTGACACGCGTGACAGCTACGTGGTTGTTACTGGCTCAGCGAACAGAACGCTGGCTCCATCCTGGTCACGTTCGGACAAAAAAATGAAAGCAATCTGAATTTTTCAGCAGCTCAACTAGAAAGTGGAAAAGAACACTGGTACCTATAGCAGCACTACGGCCACAGAAAAATCAACAGCACAAGGTGCCTATGAGCAGGCAGGAGAATAAATGAAATAAAAATACATATATGTTACGGGATTTCTGCAAGAACATGCGCACAAATTTAACACCCTGCAGCACAACAGTGGCCGACCATCTTGAGAGTCGCTCAAATTTAAAAGATTAGGACAGTGCTCGCTTCGGCAGCATGTATACTAAAAAGATTAGCACAGTCTGAACTCAAAGATGAGTGTGCGCTCTCTGGTTGACATTCAGCTCGTGGCACCGGGACAGGAGAGAAAGTGTCTGCACACGGGCACAGCCGTACAAACCCGTCCGTGCTCCGGCCACCACGACACGATGCAGACCGCATCCCTCTACTCAGCTGGTACGTGCGTGACAAGCAGCCGAGGGCTACAGACGTGGCATTCGGCGGGACAGCCGTGACCCCTGAGCTCATATGCACCAGGCGGCTCTCGGGGCCCCAAGGCTGAGGGAAAGTCACGCCAGAAGGCCAAGCGGTGAGCCCTTCGGAATCCAGTCGACCCAGCAGACGCACCCCGGGACGCATGGCCTCCGCCTCAGGGGCACTCAACCCCTTGCCAAGAACAAAAGACTACATTACAAAATACGCTCTCAACTCATAAAGCACGCTAATCTGGGTGAATCACCGAGTGAAAAACGACCGTCTGCTCACGAATGAGGGCCTCGGCGCTAAGAACACACGGCCCGGGCTGTCCCGCAGCCGGGTTCCACTTCTGGTCGTGGGGCCTGGAGACGGGCTCCGAGCACATGATTCATCTCAACCGGAGGCCACTGCCACAAAGCGGGGGCCTGGAGGTGACAACAAAGAGATGCAGCTCCTAATACAACCGGGCCCTCCTGGCGGAGGCGGCGGGCGGGGAGGCTGCGCAGGCCGCTCCGGGAGGACTCCCACACGCGAGTGAGAGGAAGAGTGTCAGCTCCTCGGCCTCTAGACGGGCCCGCAGCCAGTCTCCACCCCAGCGGGCTGCCCATAAAAAAGGAAGGCTGACCTTGGTGGCCCCTATGGCCCTGCCCAGCTCAGGGGGCGGGGTGGGGAGCTGCGGTCAGCCTCCGCTCGGTTTCCAGGGCTTCGAGGGTGAGGTCACCGCCGCTCGGCCACACTGCAACGGGTCCGCCAACAGCGGGGTGCCGTCCAGACCTTTCCCCGCTGGCTCTTCCCTTGGAAGGTGACAAAAGTTACCACCCGCCCCTCACCCCCCCCCCCCGAAACCAAGGCCTACATGGTCCTGAGTTTCTAAGGTCATGGGCTAAAATCAACAGCCAGGAAGGCAGCAGGCCCCGCACTCTGCAGGAGCTTCCTTCTGGAAGGTCTTACAGCTCTCACCCAAAACACAGCACAAACCCGCCAGCCACACAGGTTTACTCTTTTTTTCTAAGTCAAGTCGAGGCCCAGGTGGGTCCTGAGCTCACAACCCTGCCGGGCGCCCAGGTTCTACTCTTTCTTGCAGTCACTTGTAAGTGAGTAACTTTCAACACAACTGATATGTTACTTCTGGAAGAACGAATTAAAACGTCATCGATAAAACAACTGTTGCCCCAAAAAGGAGGGGCAAAATCTAAAAATAAAAGTATAAGGTGGCCCACAGTCCTGGCAGCAGCCCCGGAGCCGAGAGCTGGAGGACACTTCCCGTCTGGCCACCTGCCACCGCAGGCCGGGCCCAGGTGAGCGCTCCCGTGCCCCCCACTCCTTGCAGACGCCGGGCACCGGCCCAGGGCGGCGCTTCCCGGGAGACACCCAGAGCCCCAAAAGGCCAATACGAAACGTGAAGGCAGCCTCGGTGCACCTCACCCTGGCGTGTCTGCTGGCTTCCAATTCCCACACAAAGGGAAAACGCCGGTCACTCTCACTTAGGTACATATGACAATTGTACAAGATATTGAAGCCATTTTCGGTAACATCCCCACCCCCAACGCTGATTCACCATTAAAGCTGCTGATTGAGGGGCGCCTGGGTGACTTATTCGGTTAAGCGTCCGACTTTCGCTTAGGTCATGATCTCGCGGTTCGTGGGTTCGAGCCCCGCGTCGGGCTCTGTGCTGACTGCCAGCTCAGAGCCTGGAGCCTGTTTCAGTCTGTGACTCTCTCTGACCCTCCCCTGCTCACGCTGCTCTCTCTCTCTCCTAGAAATAAATAAAACATTAAAAAAAAAAAAAAAGCTGCTGATTGGAAGAACCATGTCTAATTAGCTGAAAACTAAGCCGGAGACACACAGGGAAACATCCAAAAAAAGAAACATAGAAGAGGCCCCTGGATTAGGAACTGGGGGGCGGGGGGGGATACTATCCGACCACAATACTACCCCCCTCCACCTTTCCGCTCTCCTGAAACACCAGACGGTGCACCGGTAGCAGCGAATCTTCCACCCAGGCTGTGACCTCCACACCAATGACATACATAAAATCGGTTCAGCTCAGCCAAGGTGAGTCTTCTCGATCACGTGAATTAGGAGCTCCCAAATTTGTAAATTTACAGGCTGTCAACTAAAAAAAAAAACCACCTATATCTGCTCCCTTTCTGAATCAATGTACAGAATGGAAAAACCTTCTCGTCTGGCAAAACTGATGGAAACCAGACCTCCCCAAATAAGCGTGTGATGAGCACAGCACTGCCACGGGACAGTGACCAACGGGCAACGCAGCTCCGGTCGTCGGCGCGAGGACGGCACCTCCCCGCCTTCCGCCCGCACTCGCGTTCTGTTCTACGAACACCGGCTTTTAATGATTTCAAAACAGTAAGGCCTATTAATACGAGTTTTTGAAATAATTATCTGATGAGTTGACAAACATTAAAGAGAGAACTGGTACTGGAAATAAAACTAGACCCACCCCTGAGGGCGCACACTCATCGCCATATAGCTGACCAATCCCCGGCCGAACGCCAAAGTGAAAGGCAAGAAGATAAACACACGTTCGTTTTGCTAAAAGAATCGTAAAGCACGCAGAGAGCGCTTTTTAGAGGTATTCGTGTCGATACAGCATTCGTTACCAGAAACTTCCCCATATCCGTTCACAAAATCTTAAAATATGTACAGGAGCGACACCTCGCACACACGCCCCAGGGGCCGCGCCCAAGAATGCGCTGTGGCTGAAAGCAAAGGACCAGGCCCGCCGGCGCCCGGAGGGTGAACAGGCCTCCTGTGAAGCACGACACGGCCGTGGAAAAGCCAGACCCCTGGATGACGCTGGGAAGGATCGCGGAGGGTCGCGGGAAGAAAGCAGTCACGGAAGATGCAAGAACGTGGAAGACTCCGCGACACGGCTTAGGGACGGAAGCGGTGTGGTGAACTGTAACCACCAGCCAACACGGGACACGGGGCGCTGAGGTCCACCCGCACCTGCGTCTCCTCCACCTGCCCGCCCGCCGCCGCGGGGTCACTCGGTGTTCCCCTCTGCCTCCTGCTCCACAGTCCTCCGTGCTCCCCCGAGAGCACGGCGACTCGCGGCTGCAGCAGCGGCCCGCACCAAAGGACGCTCCGACCGAGCCGTCTTCCCCAAACAAAACCCGTCAACGGCAAACTCGAGGAACGCGCTCCCCTTGCTCGCTCTGAAACCTGCCTCAAATAAGGCGACGGTGGAATGGCTGGGACCTGCAGCCGCCGCCGACAGCACCCGCCACTCCGCCTGCTGGGACCCTGTCACAGGGCAACGCTGCTCTGCAACGTTCAAAACGGGTCCACCAAACTCCCCCCAAAGGGCCCTCTCCAGTTCGGGGTCACTCTGGAAACAGGCATGTTGGCACCAGAGTAATGGCCATTTTTAAACAGGTTGGGGTTTTTTTTTAATATTTTTACTTATTTCTAGGAGAGAGCGAGCGACAGCGTGAGCAGGGGAGGGTCAGAGAGAGAGGGAGTCACAGACTGAAACAGGCTCCAGGCTCTGAGCTGGGAGTCAGCACAGAGCCCGACGCGGGGCTCGAGCCCACGAACCCCGAGATCATGACCTAAGCGAAAGTCGGACGCTTAACCGACTAAGCCACCCAGGCGCCCCTTTAAACCAGTTTCAAATCAGAAGGCAGGTTACACCGTATCAGCTCCCAAGGTGGTACCCAAAACAAAGCCCCAGACGTCAATAAAGCCGCTACGGAAACCACCAGGTCCGTGCGATTCGAGGGCTTGGAAATAGGAGAGTCTGAATCCACGAAGCGCATTAGGGCCTAACAAACTGCATTCGGTAACAAGGTTACCTAGTTCTTCAAAACGGCAATTAACCGTGGGGAAGGATGCTCGCTAAGCACAACCCGTTCAAAAAGCGATTTCTCGGGGAGCTCCACGTCTGATGCTTGGCGCGCACCCAGAGGCCTGGCCCCGGCACTCCGGCCCTGCCAGGGGTCTGGCTCGACGGCCGGCCCCGCACCCACCCCCGGGCAGCGAGGGGAGCGCCCGCTCGTCGCGACACCTGCCGGAGGACCCCCGCAGGCGCCCCCACCCCGCGCGCCCCCGCGGCCCGCTCCGCAAGCGACCCGCACAGCGTCGCGGCCGGGGGACCCCGAGCACAAAGGCGGCCCCGGCCCCCGCCCCCGGCGCGCCCACCCCCCACCCCGCCCGCGGCCCCGCCCGGCCCCGGCCCAGGCCCACCCCAGGTCCCCGCCCCGCGCCCCCGCCGCGGCCCACCTATGCCGTAGGCCTTGGCGCAAATCCACTGCAGGTTGGCGGCGATCTTGGCGCGGGCCGAGTCGTAGCGGTCCAGGGGCACGATGTCCACGGCGCCGTCGGGCGCGGCCTCCATCCTCCTCCAGCCCTCCCCGGCCGGGCAGCCGCCCGCGTCCACCATCTGCACACAAAAAGGCCGCTGCAGCGCGGGCGGTGCCCGGCCTCCGCCGCAACAAAGGCGCCGCGCCCCTCGCCGCGCCGGGACCCGCGAGGGGGCCGGGCCGGCGAGCACCGCGGCCCCCGGGAGGCCGCCCCCGCCCCGGCCTCACCTCACAGCCGCCGCCGCCGCGGGTGCTGCTGCTGCATGCTGCGGGGCCGCGCCGGGAGGCCGGAGGGCCCGGAGGCCGGGAGGCCCGGAGGCCCGGAGGCCGGGGAGGCGGCGAGGCGAGGGGCGCGGGCCGGCTGCGCCGGGGCGGGGGCGCGTGCGCGGGCCGGGGGCGGCGGCGGCTGCGGCCGCTGAGGGGGGCGGCCAACCGGCGGAGCGCGCGCAACGCCGAGGCCCTGCGCACGCGCGCTGGGTGCCGCCCGCCGCCCGCCCCCGACCCGCGCTCGCCCCGCCCCTTACCGCACGCGCAGTGGGTCGGCCGGCGCTCGCCCCGCCCCCGCCGCACGCGCAGTGGGAGCGACCGCTCCCGGCCCGCGCTCGCCCCGCCCATCGCCGCACGCGCCTCGGGCCTGCCTGCGGCCCCGCCCCTCTCCGCGGGCGCCGGGCGCGAGTCGCGCGGGGCGGGCGGGCACGGGTGGGCAGGCCCGGGCGGGTTCCGCAGCAGCTCTTTGTCTGGGCCGCGCCTTCTCCGTCCGGGACCTTTGCCGTCTGCAGCGGAGGTGCCAACCGCGGTCCGACGGGCCGACTGCCACCTCGGGAGGGCGACCCCCCCCACGGCCCCAGCGCAACCCGGGAGTCTCCCCCTCCCGGAGAGAGGCACTGCCGACGGGGCCGCCCCGCCCACCGCTGCTGGGATCCCGAACCCGCCGCGGGGGAGGAGGGGCCTGCTGGGCACCGGCCCCGCCCGCGCCTCCGCCGCCCCTCCCCGTCCCCCGTCCCCCGGAGAACCCCAGACCCAGAGACCCGGGACCCGCGGAGGGCAGGGGCAGAAGCTTCCTGGGTGGGGGTCCGGGTGTGGGGGGGCCGCCGCCCTAAGCCGGAACGTGGAGCCTGCGGTCGTTGCACAAGCACCCAGCGGAGAGGGCCCTCCCCCCCCCTCCGGCAGAGGTCGCGCCGGGGGCAGGGCGGCCAAGGACAGGCGTGCGGGGGCCGGGCAGCGCCGGCACGTGGGCGACAGGGACGCCTGTGGTCCGGAGCCGGCTTCGGAGAGGGGCTGGCCACGGGGGTGCTGGCAGGCCAGCCCTGGAAGCCCCGACCCCTTCCCCGAGATGGGCAGCCAAAGAGAGACCGCGAGCGCGGTGGAGAAAGGGTGTGAAAGACCCTGCCGAGGTCAGGGAGGAGGGGCGGGCCGGGCCCGGGATTCTTCCGGAAGACCGCCCCCCATGCCCCCCCCCATGCGGACCCTGGGGCGGAGAACCGAGGTCAAGGGCGCCCGCAAGGGTCTCAGTATCGACCTTGTGTCCTGCAACCTTGGTGGACTCTTTCTTAGTTCCAAGGTTTTCAGTCGATCCCTAAGGACTTCCCACACTTTCCGCACGCAAGGTGATGCCGTCTGTGGACGGACACAGTCGGCCTCTCACTTCCCAATCCTGGTGTCGTTTATTTCTTCCTCTTGCCTAAGGACGCTGACCACAGCCTTCGGTAGAATGACATCCTGGCCTCCTTGCTGCTCTTAGGAGAAAAGCAGCCAGTCTGTGCTGCCCAGCACCACTCAAATGTGGGTTTTCCTGCTCATCAGGTTGGGGGGGGTTCCCCTCTATTCCTGTTTTGTTGAGATTTTATCAGGAAAGGGTGTTGAGTTTTGTCCAGTGCTTTTTTGTGTGTGATTATTTGAAAATATTTTTATTTTTATTTATTTCTAGGAGAGAGAGAGAGACAGCGTGAGCAGGGGAGGGTCAGAGAGAGAGGGAGTCACAGACTGAAACAGGCTCCAGGCTCGAGCTGGCAGTCAGCACAGAGCCCGACGCGGGGCTCGAACCCACGAACCGCGAGATCATGACCTAAGCGAAAGTCGGACTCCTAACCGACTAAGCCACCCAGGCGCCCCTTTTTTGTGTGATTATTGAGATGATTCCGTGAGGTCTTTTTATTCATCCTGTGAATGTGGTATGGTTCATTGATTTGATTTTCAGATACTCAGCCAGCCTCACATTCCTGAGAAACCTCACTTGGTCATAGTATATATATTTTTTTTCAAGTGCAGCAAAGCAGCTTTGGGTCTTGGGGTTTTTGTTGTTTTGGAGTTTTTAGCTTTACTGAGATACAGTTGACATGTAACACAGCATAAGTTTAAGCTTACAACTTGATGATTTGTTACATGTATAGTACACGGTACACGTAGCACTCATATGTAGGTATGTATCGTGAAATGATTACTGTGGTCAGGTTAGTTAACATCCATACCTCACCTGGTTACCTTTTGTGTGTATGTGTTTGAGAACATTTAAATTTACTCCCTCACCAGCCTTCAAGGCTACAGTTCAGTATTGAGTGGCCAGAATATTATAAACTACGTCCCCAGAACTCACTCCTCTTAAAACTGTAAGTTGGTAACGATTTTAACCAAAATCTTCCCACGTCCCCCACCTCTCAGCCCCTGCCAACCACAGATCTGCTGTCTGTTTCTACACGAGTTTGGTTTCTGGATTCCACGTGTGAGATCACACAGTATTTGTCTTTCTCTGATTTCACTGAGCACAGCGCACTGGAGGCCTACCCACATTGTCACAAATGACAGGGTTTTCTTTTTTATGGCTGTATTCGTGTATTTTGTTCATACATGTGAGATACACACATACGTGTACATAAAACTATAAAATCCACCGATGGACACTCAGGTTGTCTCCATTTCGTGGCTGTTGTGAATATGCTGTAATGAGCATGGGGGTGTGGGTATTTTTTCAAATTAGTGTTTTTTATTCCTTTGGATAAATACCAAGAAGTAGAATTGCTAGATCATCGGGTTGTTCTATTTTTAATTTTTTGAGGAACCTCCACACTGTTCTCCAGAGCGGCTGCACCATTTACATTTTCACCAAAGGTGCATGGGATTCGCCTTTGTCCACACCCCTGCCCACACTTGTCAGCTCTCGCCTCTTTGATGGTGGCCATTCTGATGGGGTGGGTGAAGTCATAGCTCCTTGTAGATTAGCATTTTCCCTGATGTTGAGCACCTTTTCATATACACGTTGGCCATTTACGTGTCTTCTTTTTTTTTAGTGTTTATTTCTGAGAGAGTGAGCAGGGAAGGGGCACAGAGAGGGGGAGACGCAGAATCCGAAGCAGGCTCCAGGCTCTGAACTGTCAGCACAGAGCCCGACGCGGGGCTCGAACCCACAGATATGAGATCATGACCTGAGCCGAAGTCAGATGCTTAACTGACTGAGCCACCCAGGCGCCCCTATGTATCCTCTTTGGAAAAATGTCTGTTCAGATCCTTTGCCAATTTTTTAAATTGGATTATTTGGTTGGGAGTACTTCCCCTCTTCAATTTTTTTTCAGAAGAGTTTAAGAAAGACCAATTTTAATTCTTTGTGTTTGGTAGAATTCACCAGTAAAACCATCTGGCCCTGAGCTTTTCTTTGTTGAGAGATCTTTGATGATTTTTTTCAATCTCCTTAGTCACTAGTGGCCTATCCAGATTTTCTATTCATGACTCAGTTTTTGGGAGGCTGTGTGTTTCCAGGAATGTATCCATTTCTTCTAGGCTATCCAGTCTGTTGGCATATAATCGTCCACGCTAGTCCCTTATGATCTTTTGTATTTCTGTGGGGTCTCTTGTTATGTCTCCTTTTCTTTTACACTTTTGTCAATTTGAGTCTTTTTTTTCTTGGTTAATCTAGCAAAAGGTTTGTCGATTTTGTTCCTCTTTTCAGAACACCAGCCTCCTTGATTTTTTTCCTCTTGTTTTTCTAGTTCCTATTTCATTTATTTATGTTCTAACCATCTTTATTATTTCCTTCGTTCTGTGAACGTTGGGCTTACTTTGTACTTGTATTTCCCTGAGGCGTAAAGTTAGGGTGTTTGTTTGAGATCTTCCCTCTTTTCTTAACGTGGGCACGTATCTCTCTAAACCTCCCTCTGAGAGCTCCTCTTGCTCCATTCCATCCGTTTGGGTTCGTTGTGTTTCCCGTGTCTCAGGACACTTTCTGATTTCCTTTTTTTTTTTTTTTTTTAATGTTTTTTATTTATTTCTAGAGAGAGAGAGACAGCGTGAGCTGGGGAGGGTCAGAGAGAGAGGGAGAGTCACAGACTCTGAAACAGGCTCCAGGCTCTGAGCTGGCAGTCAGCACAAAGCCCGACACGGGGCTCGAACCCACAAACCGCGAGATCATGACCCAAGCGAAAGTCGGACGCTTAACCGACTAAGCCACCCAGGCGCCCCACTGATTTCCTGTTTTATTTCTCCTTTGACCCATTGGTTGTTGGTGTGTGTTGTTTAATTTCAGCGTATTTGTAAATTCTCTGGTGGTTCTTCTGTTACTGGTTTCTGGCCATGGTGCTCATAAAAGATACTTGATGTGATTTCATTCTCCTTAACTGTGTTAAGACTCACTCTGTGTGTGATCCGCCCTGGAGGGTGCTGTGTGCCCTTGAGAAGACCTGCATCCCGCTTCCGTCGAATGGAGGGGCCTCAGGTTAGCTTAGTCTACAGCGTTATTCAAGTGCGCGGTTTCCTTACCGACTCTCTGGACACTGTATCCGACGGATGCTGAGGGTGGGGTATTAAAGTCCCCTCCTGTTACTGTATGTCTGTTTTTCCCTTGACTTCTGTTACTGTTTATCTCAAATATTTAGGTGCTGCCATGTTTGGTGCTATATATGTGTGTATATATAGTATTTACGATGGTTCTGTCTTCTTGATGAGCTGACCCTGTTATCACTGTATGGTGACTGTCTCTGTTTCTTGTGAGCAGTTGTGACTGACGGTCTGTCTTATGTGATGTGAGCACAGCCTCTGCCATCACTGGTCTTCCACGTGAGGTGTGTCTTCCTGTGTCCCTTCACTCTCGAGAAGCCGGTGTGTGTCCTGACAGCCAACGTGAGGCTCTTAGAGGCAGTATGTGGGTGGATCTGGTTTCTTAATCCATTCAGTCAGGATATGCCTTTTGTTTGGAAAACAACCCATTTACATTTAAAGTAGTTACTGATAGGTAAGAACTCAGAATTGGCAGTTTGTTAATTGTTTTATACGATTTTGTTCTTTTATTCCTCTCTTGCTGTTTTCTGCCTGTGGTTTATTTCTTGCAGAGGTGTGCCGTACCTCTTTCATCTGTTGTGAAGACGGAACAGGCTATTTTTTTAAGTGACGTCTATGCCTAACGTGGGGCTTGAACTCACCACCCTGAGATCAGAGGTCACACGCTCCACTGACTGAGCCCACTGGGCATCCCCAAACCGTCTATTTTAAGGTGAAAACTTACCTTCAGTCACAGGTACAGAGCCCTGCAGTTACTGCCCGCCCCCGTTTGATGCCGCTAACGTCACACTTTGCACCTTTCCGTGGCGTGCGGCCATTTACCAATTCTCACAGCTGCTGTGAGTTTTAACACTAGTGCCTTGTCTGAAGCCTGATGCGGGCGATGGGAATGATGTACACGCCCACCGCAGTGTCAGGGCATTCTGAACTTGACTAAATACTTACCTGTGCCCGTGAGGTTTACCCTTATATTTGTTTCTGTGTCGTCGCTTTGGCTCTTTCCTTCCCACCTGAAGGGCCCCCGTCTGCGCGGCTCCTAAGGCAGGTTAGTGGTGAGGCACTCCCTTGGCTAGAACTTCGGAAAAGTCCTTCCCTGTGCTTGGCTCCGAAGGGCTGGAAGGAGCACACGCCTCTTCCAGGCTGTGGAGACGGGTTTGGGCAGGTGACCACACCTTCCCCTGGCTCAGGAGGGCGGGATCCCCTCGGGCAACGCAGGGGTTGTGGGGGGAGCGGAGTTATGGGTACTGGGGCTGCCCTTGGGCCCTCAGGTAGTGGCCTTGACCTTATCGGAAACCAGGTTCACGTGGTGGGCATCCAGCCAAATATTTATTTATTTATTTATTTATTTAGAATCTCAGGCAGGCTCCGCACTCTCAGTGCAGAGCCCAACCCCGGGCTCGAACCCACGAACCGTGAGATCATGACCTGAGCTGAAACCAAGAGTCGGACGCTTAACCGACCAAACCCCCCAGGCGTACCATAAACTGAGGACATTTTAAGCTAAGGGTCCGTGGACGCTCATGAAGGGGCTTGCGCGGCAGGTGACACAGCACAGAATCCGGGCAGAGGTCCTCCTGAGGTGCCTGAGCCCCGTGATGGTCCCGAGGCGGCAGGGCTCAGCCTCATCGGCTCTGGCTCCAGCCGGCCAGGACCCGAGTGTCAGCGGGCTCAGGTCTGCGACGGTAACTCAAGTGTGCGTCTGGTCAGTCTTCACCTGGGTCGAGATTAGGCCTTTTCTTGGCCCGATGGTGGCGTTTGCTCTCGCGTTCTGTTCACGAGCTGGCCAGGGGCCTAACAAGTCCTGTGCCAGGAAAGCTACGACTGTGTGTTTTCTGCCCATCACCAGGTGCACCGAAGGTGTCTCCACCACCACGTCCCCAGGGGGGCCCCAGCCGGGTCCCCGGGAGGGCCCCAGACCGACTGGCTGCATCCCTGGCCACTCTAGGCTCCACAGTCACCACCGAGGTCTGCAGACATGGCTTTGCAGGCAGAGTGTCTCCCGCCAGGTGCCTGGGCTGCACCCCGCCGTCGGAGGGGCTGCAGAGGAGTGTAGGCCCCTCAGTATCTCTGGGGGCACAGATGACCCGCTGTGTCCCTGTACCCGCAGGGCGCTCGGGGGCTGGGGCGGGTCCCGGGCCGCTTCAGTACCCGTAGCCAGAACGGGGTCTGCGTCTTATTACCGAGGCGTAGCTGGGAGTGAGCCCTGCCAGGCCACTTGGCAAACGGTGCTGCTGGCTGGGCTGGTGGCAGATGGGGCTGTTGTGGGGTCTGCGGCCACGAGCTGCCTGGGCGTGGACCTGCCATCCCCCGCCTCCCTGCTCTCGGGCTGCACCGGAGCCCACAGCCCTGCAAAGGCACCTTTGTTTGGGAACGGATGCCAACTCAGTGCAGGTCAGCGGGGGGTCCCAGGGGGCCGTCTTACTCGGCCATCCTGCCCACGGCGCTCCCGGGTACGAGTCTGCTTGCACATTCCCGGACGCGGTCTACCGCTGCCTCGTGGTGTCCATATTCCTGAGACACAGGCCTAACGCATAAGGTCTTTGTCTGGCTTGGTATCGGGGTGACATTGGCCTCAGGAAATGAGTTGGAAGTGGTCTCTCCCCCGTGTCCGTTGGAAAGCGTGTTGAGAGTTGGCGCGCACTCCCCTACATGTGCTGGGCAGGGCCGGGCGTCGAAGCCTCCGGTCCCAGTCTTCCCTCTGTCTCTGGTGTTTTGAGAATTCTCCCTCTTCACTCGTTCGGGGTCTACTCAGATCATCTGTTTCTTCTTCAGTTGGTTTCAGTGATCTGTATCATCCTAAGAATTCACTCTCCATCTCAGTTCAAGGACTTTGTCCTAAGAATTCTATAAGCGGAGCTATCCCACCCCAAGATGGCCCTGGCCGGGCAGCGATGTAGGGGAAGGAGCAGGGGCCGCTGTGGCTTTGGATGCATTAAGTTCCAAATGGACCCCAAGTGGAAACAGCTCCCAGGGGGGCCCAGTAGGAGGTGCCGCCACAGAGAGGGCACTGCCAGGCATGGAGGAAAGGGCATGACGGAGAAGAACCCACGGGAGCCATCGCCACGGGCAGCTGCCCTGTGTTTGGGGCTGGAGGCCAGGGTGAGGGCACCAGGAGAGGGAGCCGCCCTGGAAGCCGAGGTGAAGCCGTCCCGGGGGCGGACTGCTCTGCTGAGAAGCAGGGGTGAGGACTGGCAGAGGCAAAGCAGACTGAGTCCCGGGTTCTGGGTTCCGCTGCAAAGGATCACAGAGAAATGGAGAAACGGAGCAGTGGCCCCGGGCAGGGGTGCGCGCCCAGAGGCGCCTGTGTTTCCAGGGTGGGAGAGGCTACAGCCGGTGGGAACCAGACCCCCCGGGAGTGGTGCAGCGAGGGGCACCCGATGACGCCGAGGCGGGAGAGCAGCCGGCCGGGAGGGGGCTGGCCACCTGTCTGCGGGTGTGCGGGGACGCCAGGGGGCCCAGGACAGGCATCTGGGTGGGCGGGGCGGGAGGGCCTGCTGGTGGCTCACACGACCCGGCAGCTTCGAGGGGCTTCTCCCCGAGGACACCAGGGCCGGTGGTGCAGGCCTGTGTCCCCTAGGCGAGTGCCTGACAGCACGTGTGGGTTTATGGGGGGCCGCCCTGCTCCGGGTTTGCTTTTATCTTTGGATAATTCCTAAGCATGAAGGAGCCCCTGGCACGGGCTTCTGGGTGTTGCTGGAAGTTTCAGCCTGGGACGCATCGTCTCTGAGCCAGAACTGCAGACAAACTGCCCGACTGCCCAAACCGGCCCTGCTCGTCCGCCGGCCAGGGGTTCCGTTTGCAGAAGCAGTGAGTGGTTTGTGCGGACTCTCAGAGGACTTAGGACTTGCCTCCCCCCGGCCAGCCCTGGGGCTCTGGAGGGAGGACGTGGAAGGGGGGCCCAGAGAGAGATCCAAGTTGGGGGCCGCACCCCGTCCTCCCCTGGGCCCCCCAGCTCCGAGTGTGAGCGGGCGGGTCACTGCACTTGGTCCCTCAGAAGTCCAGCAAGGACAGCAGGAAGCAAATTCTCTCCAGCAGCAGGCAGCCTGACCACCGGGTGCCCTGGCCTGAGCTCGGCTCCCGGCCCCCCGCCCCGCCCGCAGCCCCAGCGCCCTTCCCCCCCCTGCCGCGCCCACAGCCCCAGCGCCCTTCCCCCACCCCCGCCCAGCCCCCAGCCCAGCGCCCTTCCCCCCACCCCCGCCGCGCCCACAGCCCCAGCGCCCTTCCCCAACCCCCGCAGCCCCAGCGCCCTTCCCCCGCCCCACCCGCCCCAGCGCCCCCCCCACCCCCGCCCACAGCCCCAGCGCCCTTCCCCCACCCCGCAGCCCCACGCCCGCAGCCCCAGCGCCCTTCCCCCCGCCCCAGCCCGCAGCCCCAGCGCCCTCCCCCCGCCCCAGCGCCCTTCCCCCCCCCCCACAGCCCCAGCGCCCTTCCCCCCACCCCCGCAGCCCCAGCGCCCTTCCCCCACCCCCGCAGCCCCAGCGCCCTTCCCCCACCCCCGCCCCAGCCCGCAGCCCCAGCGCCCTTCCCCCACCCCCAGCCCGCAGCCCCAGCGCCCTTCTCGCCACGCCCCGCCCCTGCGGAAGCACCACCACCTGATCATCCTGGGTTCCACCTGATCCCCCCACGTTCATGCCACTTTCTCCCCTGAGGTGTTTGCAAGCCCCAAGCTCCCCATGCTTTTCCCCGTGGACACTGATCTTCCAAGTACCCATGCTGGTGGGACGCAGAGCACAGGCCACCAAGCAAGGGGGTGGCCCGGCTCCCGGCTCGTTGCCAGGACCGACGGGGGAAGAGGGGTTCCTAGAGGCGCGATCTGAGCAAAAGGCCAACTTGACCTTTGCATTAACTTGGCAGCTGTCTCTCCGACCTGGGAAGTCGAAGCTGACGTTTCCCGTGTTGACTCCATCACATCCAGCGTGTGCCCCGGTTTCCCTGTAACAGGCAGGCAGGAGCTCCCGCTGGGACGGGCGGTGTGTCGGGGCCCTGGCGGCCGGGCCCGGGTTCACGGGCACATTCCCATCCCGTATCCAGGAAGGAAGATTTTGTTACAAAAGAGAGAATTTTTGCCAGGGCAAAATAGGCCAATCTCTTGCCTTTTTCCTCTTTTTTTTAAACGCTGAGAATAGGTCAAAATAGAGCAAAACCCTGGGGGGGCTGCATTCCAGGACACTCTGAGGCGGTTCAAGGACAGTCACACCGTCCAGGCTTGATCTCTGGCTGTGGCTCAGCCCTGCCCGCTGCCTCCAGGCGTGTCACTGAGGGCACCAGGGCCCTGGCGCGCAGCCACGGGAATGACCGACCCGTTGACAGATCTGCCGAGCAAGACCTCACAAGCCACCTGCAGACAGCCGCCCCTCAGCGAGCCCTTGGCACCCACGACCAGGGATCCGTCGTCCCGCCCTCCAGGGCTCCTGCCTGCCTTCGGGGGGCACAAGGACACCCCACCCCAACTTGCTCCTAGGCACACCCAGAGGGGCAGGCTGTGTCCCCCGGACTCCTCGCCAGTGAAATAGTGCAGTTGGCTGAACCTGCCGCCCAGGACGCCTACTTCCTACTCCCCAGAACCTGCGGATGGGCTGCCTGACGCGGCCAGAGGGGCTTGGTGGACGGCACTGGGGTCACTTGAGGTGGGACCCTGTCCTGGGTTTCCCTGGTGGGCCTGGGTACCGGGTTCCTCTGTGGGCCGGTGTGTCCCCCACAGTAGCCCCAAGGTGCAGGTGTGAGAAGGCGGGGCCTTTGGGAGGGGGGTGGGTCCTGGGGTAGAGCCTCGGGGGAGGGTCCCCAGAGCCCCGCGGGGGGGCGGGGGGGACACCGCAAGTGGTCAGCCTCACCCAGCCCGATGTCACACTGGGGGCAAGAGGGTCCGAGTCACAGGGAGACGCTGCTGGCCTTGGCCATGGAGGCAGGGCCACCAGCCAGGGACGCAAGACGTCTAGGAGCCTGAACGGCGAGGGCGCCCTCCTCCCAGAGCCCCCGGAGGGACCTGCCTGCCACAGCCGGACAGCGGCCGTGAGGCCTCCAGAGCTGCAGTGTGAAGCCGCTGTTTGTGGCATCTCTGCGCCGGCAGCCGGGGACTCCCATCCGCAAGGTCAGCAGCATCCCGCTCTTCCCAAGTGCGCTCAGGACGCCCTGGCCGCCCGGCCGCTCAGGGCTTGTCCACCACACCCGCGCCCTCCCCCCACCAGCTGCTCCCGCCGGGAGGCCCTGCTCGGGGCTGTGTACCTGGCCCCTCAGGCCGGTCACCTTGGCTCTTCCCTCCGGAGAGACACGTGTGACAGCCGATGTTCGAGTGTGTGGCACCTCCACGGGGCGGCGGGGTCTCTGGAACTCCCAGTTATGATATAAAAATCCTGGGCCTTTGTCTCTGGTCCTTGGCACACAACTCCTAAAACCCTCGGATTCAGGGGTGACAAAAGTGTGCCCTGTGTGCCGCCGAGGTGAGTGGGGGCGCCTAGGGAGCCTCAGGCTGGGGCTGCGCACGACCGGGCGTAGGTAGGACTCCGCGGGCAGGGACGGGAGACCGAGGCCAGCGCCAGGGCCGGGGGTGCGGCAGTCGCGCCGGTGCAGGGGGGCGTCCGGGAAAGCCCAGGCAGCGCAACCTCGTGCGGAGAGGGTGGCCCCAAGTGCGCGGGCGCGGGAGGCCCTGGGCGACCCTCCCTGACCTCAGCCTGCGTGCCTCCCGCCTGGCAGCTCGTCTGTTCCCGTTAAACAGGTGACGGTGGGGGCGCCTGGGGGCTCAGTCGGTGAAGCGTCCGCCTTCAGCTCAGGTCATGATCTCACAGTTTGTGAGTTGGAGCCGCACATCGGACTCTGTGCTGACAGCTCGGAGCCTGCTTGGGATTCCCCCACCCCCAAAATAAATAATTAAAAAGCAGGTAGTGGAATTTTAGATATCCTCAAGTGTACAAGAAGTGATTTCCTCAACACAGACTGGAAACACAGCAGAAAGCCTCCACCACCCAGCCCGGCTCCGTCTGAGCCGCGAGTCCCAGAAGCTGGACGCCAGGGCAAACGGACTTCACCCCGGAAGGGCTGAGGGCCGCGTTCCCGGGTAGCGATTCCAGCAGCGTTTGGCCCCAAGGGCTGCGGCCGAGGCAGCATTCTCCCCGGGCGCCTCCCTTAGGAAAACGTCTCAGAAGGGGTGTCTGCCGAGCACCCGGGCACGTGCCCCGCGGGGGCGCCGGGTGTGGTAACTGGCAGGGACGAGAGGTCCCACCACATCGTCCTGCTGCGGCCGGGCCACGCGGGCCGGGCTGGATGTGCAGGCGCGGGTCACCGCGTGGGCGGCCGCAGACCTGGTCGGCGCCCGCGTCCTGTGTGGCCGGGTGGAGGCAGGACAAGCACGTTCCCACTCAGACCCGGAAAGTCCTCGGTGCCGGGTACGCAGGAGCCCCCACCCCACCCCCGCCCGGTGTGCCCGCGCACGGTAGCAGAGGCCACTCCGGGGGACCCGGCGGACAGGCACACATGGGGGGTCCTGGGGACGCCCTGGCCAGGGCTGGGGGCCACACGCCGTGACTGTGTGCCTCCTCCCTGGTGTCAGGAGGGCGGACACCCATCTTCACAGACACGAGTGGATGGTCCTGGGCAGAGAGCGCCAGCGACAGGGGACACGGGCCGGTGGGAAGGGGGTGGTGCACGCCAGCGAGGAAGGCAGGACCCAAGAGGCAGGGGCACCACCGGAGCTCCCAGCTCCCAGACCGGGGTAGCTCGGGGACGGGCCTGTCTCTGCTGCCTCTCCCAAACCCCCGAGCCACTCAGTTGAACGAAAACAGGGTGTTGACCCAAAAGACCTGAAAGCTCCCCCCCCGACGTCCGTGCACAGGGGTCAGCAGCAGCTTCCCTCACGACCGCAGGGCCCCGGAGGCGACCAGGGTGCCCTTCAGCAGGCGGCGGAGGAAGTGCTCCACCCGCACGACGGGACGTCCGCTGGGAAGAAACGCGTGGTCAGGCCGGGAGGAGACGCCGGGCCCTTCACGCACCTGCCCGCGCGGAGGGCGCCGTGGGAACGGGCCCCGCGGCAGGACCCCGGCCCCGCGACATCCCGCAGGAGGCACAGCCGTGCAGGCAGTGAAACGACCCGCGCGAGGCCGTCACAGCGGACGCCTGTCACCGCGTTCGTCCCAGCCCCCAGAGCGCCGCCGCCAGGAGGGCCGAGTGCCCCCGGTTGCTGCTTCGGTGGTAACAGGCAGGCCACGGGCGGGGGCAGACTGGGAAGCCTCCGCGCTCCCTTTCTGAGCCTTGAGCTGCTCTGAACAACTAAAGCCACTACTTAGAAGAACGAAACCTCCCGCCAGCTCCCTGCCCGCGGCCCAGGCGGCTGCAGGACCGGGGGCGGGGGTGGGTGGGTGCAGGCCCGGCGATGGCGGGCTCCGGTCCTCGGCGAGCCCGTGGCCAGGCAGCTGGGAGAAGCCCGTGGACACTTCCAGTAAAAGCAGTCACTCTAAACGTGTGCGCAGATTCCCAAGTCCCAGCCGCCACTGCCCCAGCACCGCGGCATCCCCACGTTTGGCCTGACGCCCCCCAACCTCCCCTTCGCCACTGCACCCCCAAGACAAGACGCTAATTCAATCTGACCTTAATTAATTGACTTAATTAAAAATCTGACTTCTCCCATGGGGAGAAGCATGAGAGAAGATTTGTGGGTGGGCCAGGCTGTGGACGCCACAAACAGCGAGACGTTTCTGCCTCCCTGACCCGGGGACGAGGGCGTCGTGGGGCCGCTGCAGGCCATGCGCGCAGCTGGCGGGAGCCGGCGCACGTCTGCTCTGCGGCTGGACGGCCGGCTCGTCCCTCCCAGTGCGACACACGGTCCTCACGCTCCTCCACCCTGCTGACCCTGGCCTTCGAGGACGCAGCATCCGGGAGGGACCTCGGGACCCAGGAGCCTGGGGAGGGGGGTTGCGGGTCAGTGCCCCAACCATGCACCCGGGGGCCCAGCACGTCCCCATCCTTCCGCGGAGCAGGGGCCCCGGCCTGAGCAGACCCACCCCACACCGAGAGGGTCCATGTCCAGGCTGCAAGCCTCATCTTACACCATTTCTAAAGTGCCAATGACACGCCTCTTGGGCATTTGTGAATGAGTCACTTTCCCCTGTCACCGCTGAGGCCTGGGCTCCAGCACGTGGCTTTGCCTTCGCTCTTGCCGGAAGCAAAATCGTAATGGGAATTGCTACTGGGGTCCCCAGAGGCCAGCCACCCTCCTGTCCCTCAAATGGGGAGGAAGTGGAGGCTCCGAGGAGAACCCTCACCATCTCCAGGACCGTAGTGAACACCCCCCCCATGACGCTGAGCCCCAGGCAGCCTCAAGCCGCTGCATCTCCAGCACGCGCTGCAGGCCGCAGCCCACGGCGCAGGGGTCTCCCAGCGCTGCTGCGACGGCACCGCACACCAGCCGCCGTCAAACCGCACATCCATTCTCTGCCGCTGAGCCTGGGGACAGGGGGGCGGGGGGCTGGGGGTACAACCTGTCCCAGCCCCTCCCAGCAGCCGGGGCTGCTCCGCCCACGTCCCAGCGCCCGCTCTCCCCGAGTGCGGCCTCACCGCCCGCCCCTACGGACTGGGGCCGCCCCTCTTTGAAAGCTCCAGCTCCAAACGCAGGTGTGCCCTGAGCTGCAGGGGACAGAGGGTCAACACAGCTTCCTTAAAGGACACAATTCAACCCCTGACAGTTGCCTGCGTGTGTCAGGAGTCTCAGAGCAGGTGACTCGGGGTCACGTGACAGGGTTTGCGCCCCCACATCCCAGGCGCTATCCCTTGGCTTGTCACCCATCACCCTTGCAGGACCTACCGCGTGCGGCATGTGGCATCACGCACCCCACCTCGCGGAAGCGCTGGTCTGCCCCTTGCTGTGGTCCTGGCCTTCCACAGGCTGCCACGCGTTTCCCAGAGCCCCTCCCTGTCTGAAACGGCCAGGAGCTCTGGCCCCAGCCTCACACAGCACCGCGTGGTTGCCGGCAACGGGGTGATGGGGTGGACCCCGAGTCCCCCCCGGGCAGGAGGCCGCGGCCACAGAGGACCTGCGCCCAGGCGATGCTCGGCAAAGGTCAGGACCAGGCTTTTCTGGAACACCCGGCCCGGGGTGTGCCCTCACCCGAACACACCACGTGAGCCGGGCAGAACTGCTGGCCATGCCCCCTTCCACGGGACCCTCTTAATTTTGGAGGCAAATGCTCTCGAGAAAGATGCATTCACCAGAAGCGCCGGGGGCGGGGGGGGGCTCGGACCCCTGCTGATCAGAGCAGACACTACATACTTCTTTGGGGACCCCACCTGACTCAACAGAGCCCCTCAGTTCCCAGAGGGAGAGCGTGCGCCAAGGGTGCTCCGGGGACCCTCCAATGGCCCGGGGACCCACAGCCTGCGTTACCTGCTACCACTGGGGGGGACGGCAGGGTGACGGGAGGCGGCAGGGAGCGCCCGTGGCCCTGGTCCGGGCAGCGGAAGGGCAGCCTGGGCTGCGGGGGCTGCGGGGGCTTGTGCGCAGCGCGGGCCGGCGGTCTCCCTCCCAGCTTCGGCGCTTTCTCCCCCGACGGCAGATGCGCTCCGGCCAGTACCCACCGCGCCAGCCTGCGGCGGAGCAGGTCCCGGGGCACCACACTCGGCAGCGTCTGCGTCGTCATCAAGGCCTGGCCCACTCTGGGGGCCCCAGGACTTAGGTCACAAGCCACTCCTGCTCCACTCGGTGGCCTCAGTGCACGGCCACCGAGGCTGGAGTGACAAGCCGCAGGGGCAGGGACCAAGGGCTTCATTTCTACGACGGCCGCACAGGAGACGTGCCTTTTACTCAAATTGCTGCCTTTTCATATTCCTTTTGCAGCATTACATGGACTTTTCTTCCTTTTCTTTTTTTGATTTTTTTTTTGTTTTGTTTTTATTTATTTCTGAGAGAGATAGAGAGACAGTGTGAGCAGGGGAGGGTCAGAGAGAGAGGGAGACACAGAATCTGAAGCGGCTCCAGGCTCCGAGCTGTAAGCACAGAGCCCGACGCGGGGCTGGAACCCACAAGCCGTGATCATGACCTGAGCCGAAGTCGGACGCTTCACCGACTGAGCCCCCCGGCGCCCCTTTTCAAACCAGGCACAGAATTAGGTTATTATTTTCTCAAAATCGCACTGCAGACGGTGAAGCAGGTATTATGGCATGTCTGCTATGGGGGGCAGGAGGCCGGCTGGTGGTGTGGCCGCCCAGGGACAGGCTGGGGGACAGAGCAGTTCGGCCATGTCCCCCCTCCGACAAGGGCCTGCACCACCAGCCGTGCACCGAGGCCTCTCTCGGGCCTCTCCCACCCACCAGGCCACGCCTGAGACCGGGTGAGGCTCCCAGGAAGACGGACCTCGGTGAGGGAAGGGCCTCGCACAGCACACGTGGGTACTGGTGACACGGCACAGCCGTCCTTCCGCAGGTGGGTCGCAGGGGGCCCAGGACGCCGGCTCCACCGCGGACCCTCACTGGTCACAAGGGGCACAGCCCCCCCAAATCCGGGGACGGGGCCGCAGCACAGGTCCCCATGCAGGGAGGGAAACCTCACGGGAGCCAGAGCCCAGACAGACCACCGGCCCCCCGGGAGCGGGCACCACACCCCGCTGCTGCCCGACCGAAATCTACCCCCAACAAGCAGCACGCGGCCGTGTCTGGAGGAGGCCGGCCAAGTGCGTTAAGGCTCCGGGATTTCTTCAACCAAAACTCACGGTCAGACTGCTCTGGCCGTCAGAGAACGGGCTCTGAGCCGGGGACGCTTGCGCTTTCCCTACCGAGAAGTGTCCTTCACCAGCGGACAGGAAAGGAGGTGCCCGGGGTGGCCTGAGGCTTGGCCCACAGCTGCCACACAGCAGGGCGGCCCTGGGTCATCGCCGTCCGTCGGCCCCCACCGGGGACCGTGCTTCCGCAAGGAGACCACGCGGCACACTGCCCCTTGTGTGCGTCGGGGGACCAAGGGCCGCGGCTCAGCACGTCCGCCGGGAGCAGCGCGACGAAGAGCGAGGAGGACAGGAGGCCGAAGGACCTAAAGCCAAGACAGGGCCAACGGAGCGCAGAGCACAGCCCTGACGCTTCGGACGGCTGGGACTGCATTTTCCTACTGCTTATTTTGAGAGAGAGAGAGAGAGAGAGACGGTGCAAGCAAATCCCAAGCAGGCTCTGTGCCGTCAGCATGGAGACCCACGTGGGGCTCAAATGCACGAACCTCAAGACCATGACCTGAACCAAAGTTTGATGTCCAACCGACTGTCGACTGAGCCCCCAGGTGCCCCTCAGTGGAGACTGTCTCAGGCTTGGATGTGACATTCGCTACCTTTAAAAACCTTTACTATTCTCGGGGCGCCTGGGTGGCTTAGTCGGTTAAGCATCCGACTTTCGCTCAGGTCATGATCTCGCGGTTAGTGGGTTCGGGCCCCGCGTCGGGCTCTGTGCTGACTGCCAGCTCAGAGCCTGGAGCCTGTTTCAGTCTGTGACTCCCTCTCTCTCTGACCCTCCCCTGCTCACGCTGTCTCTCTCTCTCTCTCTCTCCTAGAAATAAAACTTTAATAAATAAAAAAAAAAACCTTTACTATTCTGTCTACAAGTTCTAAGTCTGAATCCAAAGAACGAGAAAAACCCAGATCTACAAAAAGAACCGTTTCCTTACCGCCGCTGTGCCCCGCTGAGCGGGGTGGGGGTAAGGCGGAGGCTCCAGGCAGCAAAGGCCGCCAGCCCACCCCTGCTAGGCCCCTGCCCGCCAGGCCGATGGCCGGGCGCACCCAGGTGCGGGCCCTGGCAGCGGGGGCCGCTTCGGGAGACAGGTCTGGAAAAACACCTTGAAACTGCGTTAACCAGGAAGTTAACAACAGTGTTGAAAAAAAAAAAAGCAAAACTATAACCCATTTTCTCAATTTGCAACATGAGTAACGTTCAGGAAAGAAAGGCAGCCCGGCTGGTGTCCGGGATCCGCCCTCGGGGCCCCGGTGACCCTACAGCCCATCCGCTCATCGGAACCGCGTGTCTGCCCCCCAGTCACCCACAGCATCCTGCCACGCGTGGGGGGCTGCGGTGCTGGGGGGGTGGGGGGCTGACTTTGTTGGGAGTGCACGAGCCCCTCTCCGGCACTAAAATCATACTGTAACAACAGGAAAAAGGGAATTTATTTATTAAAGAAAACTCATCTGTGATTTCCTCTACTTAAGTTAGTACTGACTTAACACTTTGGGCTGAAACATGCCTTCTTCCCAGTAACAAGCAGCGCCTACGGGTCGGGGCAGGGAGCGTTTCCAGAGCCCCGCGGGGCACGGTGGCGGGAGGGGACCCCTCCCGGAGCAGCCGCGCCTGTAAACACACTCGGAGGCTAGAGGTGCCGCCGGCCTGCACGCTGCCGTCGCACACGTGTTTAAGCAGAAGACGGGAGCGGGAGAAGGGCCCCCGAGGTCGGAGCTCTGACGACCTGGGGCGGGTGTGGAGGGCAGGGTCGAGGGCAGGGTCGGCCGGCCCCCCTTCTCCCCCCAGCCTGCGGCTCCGGCACCGGGGGGGTGGGGGGGGGTCTCCGCGCTCTTCCAGAGACCGGCTGGCGGTGGGAAGGGGGCCACACCAGCTCCCGGGACAGGCGAGCGGCCGCGCACCTACGTGCGGTTCAGGGTCTGGAAGATCCGGGAGATCTGCAGCATGACCGGGCCCGTCTCCGGGTCGTTCATCCACTGCGCGCTGCTCAGGGGGCTGTCCAGCATGTCTTCAAACGCTGCGGGGAGAGCACAGCAAGGCCGGCCCACAGGCCGCTCTCCGCACACGGCCAAGTGCCTCAAGTGCCACCACAAAGTAGCCCCCGGGCACACGGCGTCCCCTCCCCGACCCCCCCACCGTCCGCTCTGCCCCTCCCCTCAGGGGCCCCGCCCTCCTCGCGGGGTGGGCAGGTGGCGGCCCGCGTGCTCACTGGCGTGCCGTTTCAGGGACAATTTGGCAACGGCCATCGGCAATCTTAAAAATAGTCGCAGCCTATGACTCAGTAATTCCACTTCCAATCCTATCCTGGCAAAATAACTGAGCGCAGAAAAGACATAAAGGTGTTGCTGCAAATGTAACAGTATCTGACTGGGAAAATCAGAATGTTCAGTGTTAAGGAAATGACTTAAAAAAAACCCTGACATGGGCCACCTGGGCGGCTCAGTCGGTTAAGTGTTGGACTTCAACTCCGGTCATGATCTCACGGTTTGTGGGTTTGAGCCCCGTGTCAGGCTCTGTGCTGACGGCTCAGAGCCTGATTGGAAGTCTGTGTCCCCCTCGCTCTCTGCCCCTCCCCTGCTCGCACATGCAAGCACTCTCTCTCAAAATAAATATACACATTTTAACAATTTTTTCATTGTTTTATTTCTGAGAGAGAAAGAGAGAGAGCATGAGCAGGGGAGAGTTAGAGAGAGAGGGAGACAGAATCTGAAACAGGCTCCAGGCTCCGAGCTGTCAGCACAGAGCCCGACGCGGGGCTCGAACCCACGAACCACGAGATCATGACCTGAGCCAAAGTTGGACACTTAATTGACTGAGCCCCCTGGGTGCCCCTCCTTTTAACAATTTTTAAAAGAATGACAAAGAAATCGGACACATTAAAATCTTGAGTGAGGGGCGCCTGGGCGGCCCAGCGGGTAGAGTCTGCAACTCTCCATCAGGGCTGTGGGTTCGAGTCCCCTGCTGGGTGCAGAGAGGACTGACGTCAGACAGGTACCTCCCCGCACGCGCTGTGTCCCCACAAACCCTAGCCGGGGGAGCTCGCGGGCTGCAGGCGCCACGCACGTCTGGAAAGCGTCGTCCTCCTGCGGGCCTCACCCCTGCCAGCACTGGCGTGCGGGCCTCAGGGTGTGTGACGGCCAGGACCCCAAGGGACTGCAGCTTAGCGTGCCCTGACAGCCCTCCCAGCCCTGAACATCACTGGGGGCCCCGATCGGAACCCTCTGGAAACCAGTTACAAACATCCGGCAGGGAGGCCAGGAGGCCAGCAGAGCGCTCAGGCCGAGTGCAGGAGGCGCATGCGGGGTCAGTGAGGAAGGGTCGGCAGCTCCGTGAACACCTCCCGGCCCAGAGCCGTCCTGGAGGACGGGCAGGCGGCGCGGCCCGGCGCCTGCCAACGTCCGAGACTCACACCTGCCAACGTCCGAAAGAAACACCCACCCAGAACGGAAGGGCGAGCTTGTCGTCTGCACGGGTCATGGGGGGACGAGGGGACGGGAGGCACACACGAGAGCCCAAGCCGAGCCCCAAGGTGGAGCCGCATCAGATCAGCTGGCAGATGGGGTGATGGGGCCTCGGGGACAGTCGCAGGCACACCGCCCCCGAGGGGCCCAAGCGCTGAGGAAGGCCCGCTCCCGCGGTGGGGGAGGTGCCCGACAACCCGCAGGGCCTGGAATGTTCCACACTGTTGTTGGTGGTTTTCTAAGTTTATTTATTTTAGAGAGAAGGAGAACAAGCAGGGGACGAGCAGAGACAGAAAGAGAGAGAGAATCCCAAGCAGGTTTCGCACTGTCAGCACAGAGCCCGACACGGGGCTTGAACTCACAAACTGTGGGATCATGACCTGAGCTGAAATCAAGAGTTGGACACTTAGCCACCGAGCCACCCAGGAGTCCCCGGCTCTTTTAATACCTCGCTCAAAGCTGAAGGATAGATGTGTGGTTCTTAGTTTTATTCTTCTTCAGCTTATGAATATCACATAGGCTTCCGGATGTAGGCTTTATTTCACAATCAAACCAAGGGCCAAAGAAAGCCCCTCACAACCAGGGAGAGCGGAGGCAAACACCTTCTGCACAGTCGGGCATGGCCCCCGGGTGCTGCCCGCGCTCTCCTGGACCCGCACAGGCCACTCTACCTGGTGCTCAGATTGTCCCAGGAGGCCGCCAACCACAGTCAGAGCCCAGCCGCCGGGCCCCACGGAGAGGGGGATGGGGACCTCACGGTCACTCGGTGACATCCGTGCAGCGCAGGGGGCCCGCCCCTGGGGAAGCCCACGTACCTAGTAACGTTTTAGGGTTGGTCAGGCCGAGCTGCACCACCGGGTTATCCAGGATGGCTTGAAAGAGGGGGCTGTCCGGGTCGATGCCTTTGTCCAGCTCCTCGGGGGAGGGCTTCCGGTCTCCCAGCAGCCACTCGCACTGCAGGCACAAAAGCCACATGCACATCAGCCGCTCCTGAAGCCCCGCTGCCCCCAAGTGAGGGCCCAGGCCCGGGGGCTCCGAAGTCGGCGTGGCCAGCAGACCCCAGCACCGCAGTTCAGATGAACGTGCCTGCGACTTGGCAGCGGGACCCACGCGGGGTGTGGGGAGGAGAATGAAGACATGCACGGAAGCTCCAGGCCTCAGCCCCAGGAAGTCCCGTGGAACCAGCTAAGGCCCCCGGCCGCCTCCACACCCTCCCCGGGGAGCTGGCGGTCCCGCAGCCCACGTGTCCATGGCTGGGGCCCCTCTCAGGCTCAGCCCGGCCAGCCAATGACTCATGCACACAGTCGTCCAGAGACAGAGCCCGGGGCGCCTGGGGGCTCAGTCGGTTAAGTGTCCGACTCTCGGTTTCTACTCAGGTCATGATCTCGAGGCCTCACAGGTCCGTGCCCCATGTTGGGCTCTGTGCTGACAGCACGCAGCCTGCCTGGGATTCGGTCTCTTCCTCTCTCTCTGCCCCTCCCCTGCTCTCATTCTCTCTCGAAATTAACATGTAAACTTAAAAAAAAAAAAAAGGCCCAGAACTCTCTCCGTACATAAAACATGTTGAACTGTGACACCATCTACTCCCTCGGCAGCAGGACAAGGGACCACCTGAGACAGGAGCGCGTCCAGGCTCCCCAAGGGGGGCCGCGCGGGCGGGAAGGGCGGGCGACCGGGGCGCAGAGGTGCGGCTGGTACTCACGGCGGCGCTCTGCTGGTTGTTGTTCACTCTGAGGGCGTCCATCACTTCCTTTTCATCGAATCCCATCTCCATCAGGGAAATGACGGCCTGAAGGGGAACCACGGACCACTCAGTGCCGCCCTCGCCGGGGACGCGCCACCACTCACCATGGAGCCGGGCCGAGTCCGTGCGGCCCCCAGATCCGAGCTCGGAAGCTGCTCACCAACATGCCACGAGAGGGCCACGGCGTCAGCCCTGTTCAGGTTTGTCCCCGTGTGTGGGGAAAGGTCTCCAGCCCCCCACCGTGAGCTCACTGTGGGGCCCCAGGACCTAGAACGGAAGGTGTCAGGGAGAGACCGCGAGGTAGGCAAACCTGACTGAGATGGAGAAAGACTGTCCCCCTCGCTTGCGGGAAATAGGAGGCTTCTGCAGACTCTATCCCTCAAATGTGACACTAAAATTACCTTCAAACAGCTTACAGTTAATACGACGTAAGCTGTAAATACGAACATCTGCTAATTCTCCGAGGGAACGATGGCCCAAGTTCAATATCGCGGGGTTGGGAGACGTACGATTGAGGACAAAACCCACGAGACACGTTATGTCCTTCACTTCACTACCGACTTCATCGTACAATCTTTAAAATGGTTGATTTTGGGGGAAAAATAAAAAAGGCAAAGATTTCATCAAGTTAATTAATTCTCTAGACAGGGCCCCAGGGTTCTCGGGCACCTGGCTGTGGGGGGCAGGGCGGCCACTAGGCAGCACTGTGCCGTGACCCCCGCGCTTCCCTTTCCTGAGCCGGCTCCTAACCGGGGGTGGGGGGGGGTCCCACCCATGAATCCTGGGAGAAGAACCCGCCATGCGCTAGTCTGACCCCAGGGCACAAAAAACGGCCAGAACTTCCCGCCAGATTCAAGAGGGTGGCCTTCCTGTGAGTGTTAGTAAACGCCTTCCTGTTCCTTCACTCACCCCCAGCTCGGCCTGGAGAAACCGCGCCACGGTCCTTCCGCACGGACGGTGACGCCGGGCATGCGCCTCGGCCCGCCCGCCAGGGGCCGCGTGCTCCCAGCTCTCAAGACCAGGCTCCGCCTGCCCCGCGCACCGCACTCACCGGCCCCCCACGGCAGGCGTGGGCACGGGGGCGGGGAAGCGGCAGGAAAGCCTGTTTTGGGTTCAAGTCCAAGCGCTGCTCCCCGATCCAGGTCCTGGAGCCACACTAACGGCCCTGTCCTTCCAGACCGTTCTCTCACATACTGAGGGATGAGATGGTGTGAGAGAGCAAGGTCCTGGCCCCGCCTCGACAGCCTTTTGTAATAATCGTCACAGAACATCTACCAGAGGGGACGGCGCACGTCTTGGGAGAAGAGCAGAGCAGACTGAGCGACACCTACGTTATGAGGTCGAGAGGGCAGCAAGGACCACCAGCTGGGCAGCGGGGGCGGCTGAGGACACTGTGGGACCGCCCCCAGGGACACGGCGTCCCTCCCACGGGGCTCAGCCAGCACCCGGCCGGGCTTCAGAAACACCAGCTGCAGGCAGCACAAACAGGTCCAAGTGCACAGCTGAGCTCACGAGAAAGCAGCCAGGGAGGGGGCGGGAGGCATGAGCAGGGCCTGCGGTTGGGGTCTCATGTGCAACACACAGAACGTGGGCCTTGGGAAAACCCAGGACCCTGGGAAGGGTCTGCACCCCCAGAGGGACAAGGAGCCGCAAAAGCACCGGCCCCTGTGCAGGAACAGCCAGCCCCCGAGCGGGGCCTACACCCGCATGGTCAGCACGAACCGGGCCCCTGGTGGGAGGTGCCACGCAGCCCAGGGAAACGAGCGCCCGATCAGCCTGGCGGGCATCCCACAGGCCACAGGGGAGCCCACGCTGGCAGCACAGCACCCCAGGCAGAATCAGCAGCACGTGGACTCGGAGCCCTAACACCTCGAGCTGACGGATCTATAATCCGAAAGGAAACCACAGCCTTAAAACACAGAGAACATTCTAGAGGAAAGCAAGAGCCCAGTAGAAGAACGGAGCAGTGGAGAACAGGGAGCCACAACAGCACGCAGGATGAGGTGGCCTGAGGGGCGGCCACACACGAGACACGGACGTCAGCTGCCAAGTACAGCCCGAGACAGCTGGACCCCACGTCCTTACACCCTGCAGACACCCCGGCTAGCGGATGGTCAGAGCCTTGCCGACTCCCTGTCCCCTGTCCTGTCTCTGGGCAGTGTCCCCACCAGCCTGAGGTCACTCACCACCCACAGCGGGAACGCGGACAGGACCCTGTTGTGAGTGTGCACGTGACAAATGGGCCACCCGGACCCGCGCGAGGCCAACTGAAAACGGGCGTTGGGCCTGACGACAGCCCTCACCCGGCTCTAGCTTGCTCCGCCCGGCGCAGCCCCCCCCGGTGGAGAAACCCCGCCAGGCGGTGCCAGGCCCAGACACATACCCGAGCATCAGCCCGGAACTCCCTTTTCCTCCGGATCTTCTTGAAGATCTCCGTGAGCTCGTCCCTGGGCTCCTCGTCCCCCGCGTCCCCCACGTCCCCCGCGCTAGTCCCGGCTGCCTCGGAGGCACCCTCAGGGGCGGCCTCGGCTCCTCCGGGAGAGGCCTGGCCTGGAAGAGGCGAGTCGATGGTCGGGTCTTCCGCGTGCTCGATCAGCCACTCCATGGCCTGAGGCACCGACATGCTGAAAGGTGACAAGAAGCTCTTCCCACCAGCCCAGGCGACCGAGGAGGGCCTCCCGCCTCCTCCCCCCCTTTCCCCCCGGAAGGCTCTCCGGCCTCAACGACTTCTCTAGCAGGAGCTGGTGACCCCTTGGGAGAGGCCCTGGCCCTCGCCCTGAACTCCCTCAAGACCCCGGCCAGAACACAGAGACCCATGTACCAGGCAAGGGGCACGAGTTCACGAAGAGCACGGGGGAACCTGGGCCCCTGACCGTCCGCGGCTTACCAGTCGCGCGCTAAGAGCTGAGTGTAGACGCAGAGGCGAGCAGCTATGGCGGGGAAAGGGCAGGAGGCTAAGGGGACCCAGCTCCAGGCCACCGTGTGCCCACCACCCGCCCTGTCCCCAGCCCTCCCCCAAGGTGAGGCCTTCTCACCGTCCGGGGACACTGGAGGTGCCCTACCAGGTTACCCTGGGGACGTGCATGTAGAGTTTCTCTTTAAAAACTCACATCTATTAGAAATGGTTCAAAGAGTTTGGGACGGAGGACGTCACCCCGGGGACCCCACAGCGGCGGTGGCAAGCGGACAAGGTGGCCTGCACGTACTGGTTCAGCCGCAGGGCCTTCGCGGCCCTGCTCTCCGGGAAGCCCATCTCCGTGAGCTGCCGCAGGGCTGCCTCGTCCACTCTCCCGTCTTCCTCCTCATCCAGCATCGCTGCGGGCCAGAGATGGGGCGATCTGTGAGGGCCCGGCCAGTACGAGGGGCTTGGGATCCCCCCGACCCTCAGCAAATCCACACGGACACCTCAGCCGGCACCCGTGTGGACAGGAGCCCCGGGTCAACAGGGAAGCACAAACGGAAAGCACCTGACCCCGGGTGTGGACGGGCGTGGCCAGAGCGCAGGCTGCATCAACCTGGGGCTGCTCATACCATTCGCCTTCCTAAACAGCTCGACTGCATCTGGGTTCAGCGCTAACAACTTCTGAGCCACCTCGATGAGAGACACCAGGATCTTCCGGAGCTCCGTCTGGAACTGCGGGGCACAGAGAAAACGGCTCTTAGCGCCCGCGTGCCGGGACCCGTAATCCCGCGCCTCTGCGCCTCTGCGTCCCAGCTGTGCTGCTGCCGGCGCCGACGGAAGCAGAGGTGGGTGAGGCGGGAAGAGAGGCCTCGCAGGCAGGGACGGGCCACAGGCTCTGCCCCTGGGCCGGCACAGAAAGCACCGGGCACGTTAAGTGCAGGGCCACAGCCTGACCGGATGGGCTCCCGGCATGGGCCTCGGGCTCTCACTGGGAAGAGGGCTGCCGTGAGCGCAACCAGATCCCCCTGCGGATGGGTCCCTGGTTCCCTGGGCGACACGGGGGCCCCCGCTCATTCCCACAACAGGCCTGACGCTGCAGGGGTGGCACGGCACGGGGCAGGCGCACGGGAGCCCGATGCCCTGCTGGACAGGGCGCGCCCTGCCGCAGAGGCGCCACAGCCCAGGCGGCCACGTGGTTCCGGGCTGCAGGGCACTAGCCCACCCTGCGCCCTGGGCCGCTCCACCGGACACGGGATACACTCTGCTTTGTCAGCTCAGAACTCTGCAGCCCAAAATTACTCAAAGTCTAGATTTCTCTACTAGTTTTTGCCAAACTTAGGGTAAAATACTAGTATTTTCTCAGTAGCATCTACCTTTGTGGTTCTGCCTTCCAGTATCTTCTTAAACTTTTTATTTTGAAATAATCTAAGGTTTACGGAGAAGTTGCAAAAATGTACACGGAGCTCCTGTTTGCCCTCCCCCCACTTCCCCAAGTGCCCCCCTCCTCCCCCCAACGCACGGCACGGCCCACGGCGAGCACTTACGTCTCTGACATTAGTCTGGACCTCAGCCCGGTCCATGTTGTAGGAGGGGAGGTTGGCGGTGGCCCGGAAAATAGCTTCTCTATCTGGGGCTTTCTCCTCTTGCTTTTTCTACACAGAAGAATAATCAGAAAGTCTGAAATGAATAGGGCGCCTGGGAGCTCAGTTGGCTAGGCCTCCGACCCTTGAATTCAGCTCAGGTCATGCTCTTGTGGCTTGTGAGTTCGAGTCCCACGTGGGGCTCTGCACTGACAGTGTGGGGCCTGCTTGGGCTTCTGTCTCCCTCTCTCTGCCCCTCCCTCACGCATGTGCATGTTCTCTCAAAAACAAACACTAAACAAAAAAGAAAAGTCTGAAATGAATATGAGAGCAGGAAAAGGCAAGACTCCGTCAGCAGGACGCACGGGGCTCCAGCGGGGAGAACCCCTTTCCCAGGGCGCTGGGGCTGTGCTGGCCTCACGGACGGTCCCTGCGGGTTCTGTGCGCATCCTGGGGGACAGAGGACAGGCTGCTCTGTGACACAATTCCCGCCGGTCACAACCAGAGGGTGGCAGGGCAGGAGAGCAGCCAGGCACAGTCTCTCGTGGCCACAGGGAGACCAGCACGCGTGAGCGCAGTCGAGTCCCGTACTGGACGGCAGCGACTCCCGAGGCAAAGAGAACTGTTCTTCCAAGACGGAAAACAGACGGGGGTCCGCAGAGCAGGAGTCCAGCCAGAAACAAGCGCAGGCCGACGCCACGGCCGAGGGAAGCGCCCAGGCTGGGAGTGAGCGGCCGAACGCTCCTCTGCCACCCTGCTCGGCCAGCAACCAGCCTGGAGGGGGCAGGCTTGGGGAGCCCGAGCCAGGCAGCCAGCGCTCAGCAGCAGGAAAACGAGGCACCGTCCCAACCCTCGACGAGACCCAGCCCCCACGCTCCTCAGCTTCAAGGACCCCCGGCGGGAGACACACCGCTGTGGGGAGGGAGGGACAGGGCCAAGTCTCTGCCCCACAGGGAGCCCAGCAGCAGGCACGACCCTGGGCACAGAGAGCAGCCGGTGAGCCCCCGGCGCTTCGTATAGAGATGGCAGCCGAGGAGGGCGGCGGGGAGGATAGCCTCCACATGAAACACAGACCAAAGTGAGAACGGGGAAGGTAAGAAAGTGTGAAGGAGAGAACAAAAGGAAGACGACTTCACACCAGAAAACCCTCGGAGAGATGGGGGCACAGCACCGTCGGAGAGGGAGACGCCGCTGGGAGACGGAAAGTTTCACCATCGGATGAACGGCCACAGCAGTTAGGGGGAAACGTCCAGGAAATCGCCAGCATCCAACTAAAGGGACTCCAGAAAGAGGGAAGAGAACACGAGGGGAGGGCCTTCCCCAAAAACAACCCAGAAAAATTTCTGGAATGAAAACCCATGAATATCTGACCCTATGTGCCAGGCAGCCGAGGGGTGGGGCGTGAGGTGGCAGAGATCTGCATCAATGCAGATATGAACCTTCAAAGCCCTCAGGAGCCTGGGAGATGCTAAAAGACCCCGGGGGTGGGGGAGGAGACGAAGCAGAGCAGGTACAGGGGACAAGTCAAGGCCGAGCAGCTCCCGCCGCGGCGCGGACACCCCGGAGGCAGGGCCCAGCACCTTCACCAGCACCACTGAGCGCCGAGGACAGGGCCTCCAGGCTCCCTTCCTTCCCAGGTGCTAAGGGAAGTCAGGTCCCACCAGATAAGTCAACCGTAAGATACTTGATACTTCAGCCAGAACCTGCATCTGGCCCTAAGAGCCCATGCCCGGCAATCATGCCCGCACAATCCCAGGGCCTGTGCACAAGATGGATTCCGTCCTGGGGTGAGATGAGGCAGTGGCAAATTTAAGTAAAAGAAATTTAAGTAAAGGAAATGACCTCCCCCCCCCCCGGTGGGCCCGACCTAATCAGCAAGCCGTTAAAAAGGACAGTGCTTTTTCTGGCCGGAAGATGCTGGGGACTGTGTGGCAAGGAATGTGGCGGACTGGCTACCGAGCAAGAAAACGGGACCTCGGCCCGTCAGTGGCAGGAACCGCCAACCACCAGAACACACCCCAGGCAGACCCTTCCCCAGAGCCTCCCAAGATGAACGCATGCCAGCCGCACCTTGATTTGGACCCAAGAGCCTAAGGCAGGGCCCAGCTGAGCCCACCCAGACCGCTGGCCACAGACCCGTGAGCCGCGTGCTGTCTGTGGGTACGAGGCGGGCGGCGGCAGGGAGCGGACAGATATGCAACGTTCAGAAGCTCCAACACAGGGGTGAGGCGGGAAAGCCTAGAAGCCACTGAGGCAGAGGGACGCAACTGGAGGGGGCTGGAGGGACGTTTCCAGGACGGCACGAGCTGGCAGATGGCCTTACACATGTGACTCTGTTTTCAAAGGGATTTATCAATCCCCACAAAGACCAAAAAATTTAGCAATAACCCTGTAGAAAGCAAAAGGGAGAGAGGCGCCTGGGGGGCTGGGTGGGTTGAGCGTCCGACTTCAGCTCAGGTCATGATCTCCCGGTCGGCGGGTTCGCGCCTCGCGTCGGGCTCTGTGCTGACAGCTAGGAGCCTGGAGCCTGTTTCAGATTCTGTGCCTCCCTCTCTCTCTGCCCTCCCCCACTCATGCTCTGTTGCTGTCACTGTCTCTCTTTCAAGAATAAGTAAACTTTAAAAGAAAACAAAAGGAGGCGACAAACGGGGTCCAGGAGAAAGAAAGTTGTAAAAAAAAAAGGATACTCTTAGTACCCTTCACTCCTAACAGAAAACCACACATACACACTAATCCTAAAAGAAACTCTAAAATCCTTAACTGGCGTGGAAACCACCAGCGCTGTGATCTAACACACCAAACACCACGGAGCCAAAGAATCCAAAACTGACATTCTAAGAAATAACAAATAATGTGTGTTATTTAGCAATCAGGCAGAGAATCACCAAGGGAAACACAGAATGAGTTAAAGAGGTCGCCTTTACTCTCTCAAAAATAAACAAATATTATAAACAGTTTTTAAAAAAGGCTGCCTTTGGGGTGCCTGGGTGGCTTAGTTGGTTAAGCGTCCGACTTTCGCTTAGGTCATGATCTCGCGGTTCGTGGGTTCGAGCCCCGCGTCGGGCTCTGTGCTGACTGCCAGCTCAGAGCCTGGAGCCTGTTTCAGTCTGTGACTCCCTCTCTCTCTGACCCTCCCCTGCTCATGCTGTCTCTCTCTCTCTCTCCTAGAAATAAATAAAACATTAAAAAAAAAAAAATTAAAAAAGGCTGCCTCTAAGAGCGTGTGACTCAGGTGGGAGCGGGAGACGCGGAGAGGCAGGCAGCACCATCTGCCTTCATAAACACATGTTATCTTCACTTAAAATTGAAAATAATTCACAAAAAAGAGCATTGTCTTACAATGTTTCATTTTGCAAATGCGTGTGGGGACAGGGTGACCTGCCACGTGAGGTCCACAGTTGCAACTCACCCAGAGCTGCCATGGTGGTGGGAACCCCACTGTCTACACTGGCCACCAAGGGCCCGCACTGCAGCCAGAGAGCTGGTCGCCCAGACAGTCCCCAGGCACAGTGGCGGCTGGCCCAGACCTGAGTCCCGGAGCCAGGGGAGCAGCTGGCCCGTTTCTGTGCCAGCGCCGTGGCCAGGTGTGGCCGCAGATAAGCTCCCAGGCACTGGTCTTGTGCCGCCTGTCCCAGAGGAGACCCTGAGATAGCTCGCTGTTTAGGGGCCCATGGCCCACGCCCATGCAGCCCACCCTGCTTTCTCCGGGGTGAACGCCCTCCCCAGCATTTCAGAGCATGAATAAGAAACTCCCCAAGATACATGAAGGAAAATTGTGAAATGAGCATGGTGGCCCCTTTAAAACAGCACTGTTTTGCACCTGGGCGCGGATGTGGGGGTCCCCGGCCCCTCCAGGAACTTCCCAAGCACCAGCCTGCACTCCTGGGCCAGGGGCCCGAGTGTGTGCCCACCACCCTTGCCCGCGCTGTGGGTGCAGGCCCGCCGGGGAGAGGAGGGAGGGCACGGGAGAGCTGGGTGGCCCAGAGGACAGAGTGCCGGCCCCACGGCCAGCAACCAGGAGAGGCTGGGCCGTGACCAAGAAGCCCCATGACCATGGCCGTGACCGTGGGACGTGCTGGGTCTGCAAGCGGCCAACATCCAGAATGCCTCTATGTCTTGGGCCACAGGCCTCAGGCCGACAAAGACGCCCAGCTCCAGGCAGAGCCTCACCTTCTCTTCGGCAGACACATCGGCCATCCTGGGCAGTGGGCTGGGGGCGCGCTTCTTGATCAGCAGCAGCACATCTGGAAAGAACACGAGCCTATCAGGCTGGTGACCTCTCTTCTCTGTAAAACAGCGCCGAAGGACCCAAGGACAGAGCGGAGGGGGCTCCCTGGGGTGCCGCCCACGCCATGCGCTCACACAAGCCCCGTGCCCCCTGGCTGGGGTCCCGCCCAGCACAGCCCTGACGACCGTGCCAAGAACCGGTGGGAATCTCACAAAATGTTCTCATTTCAACGGGCTCCGCTCTCGGGAGGCTGGGAGCCGGCCTCAACCCTCGGAGGCGAACCTGCGACGTGCAGGGAGGCCGCGGTCCTGGGCCTGAGCCCCATACTCCCTGGAGGTCTGTGAACAGTAACTCTGAAATGGGTTATTTAAGAGAATCCCAGAGGCGGCTGGGGTGCTCAGTTAGCTAAGTGTCTGACTTCAGATCTCATGGTTCGTGAGTTCGAGCCCCACGTCAGGCTCTGTGCCTGGAGAGCTCTCAGAGCCTGGAGCCTGCTTCGGATTCTGTTTCCTTCTCTCTGTCTCTCACCCACTCACACTGTCTCTCTCTCAAAAGTAAATAAACGTTAAAAAAAATTTTAACAATAACTAAAAAAAAAAAAAAAAGAGAGAGAGAGAGAGTGAGAGAATCCCAGAATTAAAACCACCCCCGAATGGCGCACAGAAAAGTCTCTCCTGACACCTCCAGACACTAGTCCAGGCCGTGGGACAGACGCGTCTGTAACAGGAGTCCCTTCCCGGGAGGCCGGAAAGCGCCGCCGCACCCCTGCTGTCCGGCTGCACGATGGGGCTGGGAGCAGAGCCGCGGACCCCAGGTTTGCTCGGATATAGAACCAAAAATAAGGCTCAGAGCTGGTTCCTGAGACAGAAGCCGCCTGTTCCAGTTCGGTCTGTGCTGTTTTTCACAAGCGTCCCCCAATGCGCACTTTGTTTTAACAAACGGAAAATGAAATCGTCGCAGGGGACCCCGGTTTCCTGCTTGGCCCCAGAGCGGAACACAGCCATGGACGCCAGAGGTGCCTGTGCCTCTCGGGCCCCAAGTCCCGCGGGTGCCCCGCGAGGCCCCTACCTTGGTCTTGGACGTTCTCTTCCAAGATTGTTCTGGCATCACTTAGCACCCTCTCTGAGGCAGCGTGTATTAATTTGTGATGGGTCACACTTTTGGGGTCTTCTAAGCTCCCGTGAGCACACTGGAGGGAAGAATCACACATTTCAAGATAGAAAATAAATAAATCGTAATTGTAACGCTATAGGGCCTGACCCCCACACCACAGCAGGAAGGTACTGGCTACTACTAGCTAAAAAGTCAAAGCACAGACGAAGTCAAAGATTTCCCATCAATGGCAGAAGCCAAGCAAAATGCCACAACATCTGATCTCCTAGGGCAGCGATGTGTCCAGCAACCCACTCAGTCGTCCGGAAACAGGTTCACAGTTTGACATGAAATACCCTGCAGGTAATTAATGGCAACCTGAATCGCTTCCTTAGTCAGAAAGATCTGGAGAGTCATTTTAAAATGAAAAGAGCAGGGGCGCCTGGGTGGCTTAGTTAAGTGTCTGACTTTCGCTTAGGTCATGATCTCACGGCTCGTGGGTTTGAGCCCCGCGTCGGGCTCTGTGCTGACTGCCAGCTCAGAGCCTGGAGCCTGTTTCAGTCTGTGACTCCCTCTCTCTCTGACCCTCCCCTGCTCACGCTGTCTCTCTCTCTCTCTCCTAGAAATAAATAAAAATATAAAAAAAAAAAAACTTTAAAAAATAAATCATTTAATAAAAAAATAAATAAATAAAATAAAATGAAATGAAAAGAGCAGGTCTGCTCTTTCCTGAAAACCTAAAAACCTAAGTATGATTTGAGCACTTTTTCTTTCTTCCAGACGCACAGAAGGGGCTGGGAGACGGTGGAGAGAGAAGGCAAGTCCGCAGACACCTACAAACAGGGGCCTGACCGCTGAAGCCCGCAGACCCCAAGAGAACCACCAGCCTTCGCTCTGCCCCTGGCTCACTCTCACGTGCGGCCACCACACGGGCCCTGAAGCTGCAGGTGCCGCGGGTGGGGCCCCTCCTGGGCGGCCAAGGGGGGCTGGCTGACCGGCACACAGTTACGGCCCGCTTGCCAGGGCCCCAGGCGCCCCAGAAGGTGGCACTGGGGCGGGGGGGCGGGGGCACTGAAGTCCAGGCAGGAGGCGGCCACGGCAACACCCGGTGCACTCACATCGACAGACGAGGCAAAGGCGGCAGAGGAGGCGTCCAGGCGACACTCAGACACTCTCTTCCATGTCTGACAGCAGATGACACCCCCCCACCCTCCGCTGGCCTTGAATTCGGCTCTGGCTCTGCTCCCAGAACTACTGGGTGTGCTTCTTCTAACTGAAATTTGCGGGCTAGCTGACCTGACCGGTTCAGAATACAATCTATGAAACACAATTTTCCAAAACAAGCCCCACGTGGCCCCCGGGAAGCCTGTACTCTGCCGCACGGCCACAGCGTGCCCGGCACACAGCGCAGGCATGAGCCATCCAAGCGGCGCACATGACTTCACTCTGCTCTTTTGTTCTCAGCAGAGGCGCTCCGCACAGGCGAAGGTCCGCAGGGACAGCCCAGCGCCACAGCCTGGGGGCTGACGCTGCCTGCAGCTGCTTCCTCCCCAGAAGGGTCAGCAGGCCGGTCCCCTACACAGGACAGGACATCTGGAGGCACACGGTCATACGATCCAACAGCCACATTAACCAGTACTGTGTCACGTAGTGGCAGTTTCACAAGAGACCCCAATTTACATGGAAGGGAAGGGGAAGGGGAGGGGAGGAGCGGAGGGGAGGGGGACGGGGGAGGGGAGAGGGGAGGGAGGAGAGGGGAAGGGAGAGAAGGGGAAGGGGAAAGAGGCGGGGAGGGGGAGGGGAAAGGAGGGGGAGGGGGAGGGAAGGGGAGGGAAGGGGAGGGGAGGGAAGAGCCACAGAGTCATCAGTGTGTTTGAGCGTTCTGATGAACATCCCTGGCTGACACAGCAATACGCTCCCAGGGGTACTGGGGGGGGGGGGGAGGGCGGGGAGAAACCCACGGTGTCCCCTTCAAGGAGGAAGGGAAACGACGAGTCAGCCTGAGCACCCACAGGGGAAGGTAGGGAAGGAGGAACAGAAGCCTCCCGGCCTGCGGCACTAGGACATGAAGGCCCTGGTTTCCCGGGTGACGTTCAAGCACACGACCTGAGCGCTCTTCTTCCAACTAGTGCGTCCTGACTGGCTCAGGGGCAGCGTGTCCTGCCTACAGAACGGGACAGGCGTGGGGGTGGGAATACTTTCCGGCGACTCAGCTCCCGAGTCCCGTAGTTTATGCGGCTCCTCCATACCTGGGGAGGCTGTGAAGTGGCATAAAATCTCAATTTAAAGTAGGAGCGTGCCAGAAAAATCCCAACGACGCACCTCAATCCAGACTCAACGATGAACATCAGGAATATAATAATTAGCATCGTATTCAAATTGGCTGCCTAATGAACCCCAAGAGCTCCCGAAATTCACTAGCAAGTGTCTGCGGACCAACCTCACAGTTCTCACTTCCTGTCCCCTTCATAAAACAATACTTCAACAGCCATGTAAATTAGCCAGTTAAGCTAAATGCCACCCCGATTTCCCCACGGACTTCTCCCTGCCCGCCTCAGCAGGTGTCGCGCCGGGTCTGCGCAGTTTTGAATTGACCACCCATTCCCAGTTATTCCAATAATCCACAGGTTTGTTCTGGATGTGTAAACACAGACCCGACCCTCAAGTAGCTCCTGGCCTGGCCGGGGGAGCGAGTCAGGAGGTTTGTTTCTTTTTAAATGTACAGGACTCAGGGCGCCTGGGTGGTTCAGTCGGTTGAGCGTCTAACTTCAGCTCAGGTCATCATCTTGCAGTTCTTGAGTTTGAGCCCCGCGTCGGGCTCTGTGCTGACAACTCAAAAGCCTGGAGCCTCCTTCGGATTCTGTGTCTCCCTCTCTCTGAGCCTCCCCTGCTTGCGCTCAGTCTCTCTCTCTCTCTCTCTCAAAATAAATATTTTTAAAAATTTTTAGTTCACATTAATGATTCCACAAGCAACGGAGCCCCCAGCCTGCTGTCCCCATGGGTTTCTGGATGGTGAAAACACCCGACGGAAGTCCTTCCTGGATGTGAGGCCAGGACTGCATCCTAACTGACACCCCGTGTGTTCCAGAAGGGGGCTCGCTCTGGCAATCTGAATGCTCGCTGGCCTGCCCTGGCGGGTTACAGAACCACAGAACCACACTCCCAAGTGACTCAAAGCAGCTTCATGCGTAGTCCCTACGGTCACTGGAAGTTCGTCCTTGAAGAGGACGCTTCAGTCGCACAAACGTGTAATTGACTTCGTGGGATCCGCACTACAAGGCTGACCCTACACCCTGACGAGAAACACGCACGGGGCCAAGGGCAGCGGGAGTCAGGTGTCCCAGTGGCCTGCGGAGAGGAGTTTACAGAGCTTCAGCTGCGAGAACCACTTCCAAAAATTAGCAACCTAAGGAGCCAACTATACAAGGGACCTTTCACACGAACAGATGTTAAAAAGTGGCTTTCTCAGCGAGGGGACCCTTCTTCTGGATGCCCCTCCACCCCATGGACGCAAAGGCCAGGGCAAAACGGGCGCTCGGGGACGAGTCTAGGAGGGACCCCGTTCCAGGGACTCCAGCTCAGCGGCTCAAGCGGCCAGAGCCAGGCTCCCGTGCCAGCCAGCGGGAAACAGCTCCAGGTCGCCGGCCGCGCAGGGAAGGAAAGGGTCCACGGCGGGTCCCTGCTTCCTCGGCGCCCGGCTCTCGAAAGCGGCGGAAAAACCAAGAGCCTCACCCCCAAGCGCAAGAGAGCACCAACGCTGGAAAACCATAAGGCCCCGCGCCGCGCCGCGCCTTCGCGTCTCCTGCCTCAGTTTCCCGGCCTGCCGGCGGCGGGAGCCGGGCGTGGGGCGCCTCGGCCCGGGGAGGGCGTCGGCGAGCTGCGGGGGGCGTGGGGGTCGGGAAGCAGGGCCGCTGAAGAAGGGGGCGGGCGGGGGCAGGCCTGGAGCCGCGGCCCGGCCTTACGTGCTTGAGGCAGCGCTCCTTGAGCTTCTCCACCGAGGTGTCCTCGGTCGCCTCCTCCAGCCACTCGGCGCCGTCGGACGCGCAGATGTGCAGCCGCAGCACCTTGCCCGCGAAAATCTTCTCCTCTTGCACGAACATCGCGCCGCCGCCACCCGGCCCGCGCCCGCCGCCCGGGCCGTGAAGGTCACCGGGGCGGGGCTAGGCCGCCCGCGCGCTCCCTCGCTGGCCGCCGCCGCCCCGCCCCGGCTCCCCCCTCGGCCAGACGCCCGTCACTTGCCGCGGGCCGAGCGGTCGCCTTCCTCCCGCCGCCGGGCCACCGGGGGCGCGCTGTCCCCGCCGCGCCGGAAGTGCGTCACAGCGCGCGCCCGGGGCACATCGGGAGATGTGGTTCTCCCGAAGCCCCGCCGCGCCGGAAGTACGTCACAGGGAATCCCGGGGCATGCCGGGAGGGGTAGTTCTCTTGCCCCTTCCTCCGTCCGGGGCCGCGGGCAGGAAGCGGGACGTTTGAGTTTGGTGATCCGTCTTGAGATGGGCTCTGAGCGAAGAATACACGGCAGGTCTCCGACAGTCCGCAGGGAAAAGAAATGAAACCCACTGCGCGTTGCCGTTATACCGAGTGCGTCGTGAAATGACAGTCAGGGTGTATCGGGCTGTGGAAGGCACGTTGAAACGGCCCTCCGGCTTCTCCGCGCTCGGGGAAGAGGTGCCGCCCCGCAGTAGTGCCGCGCGTGCGGAGTGGTGTCTCCTCGGACTCCGCTGCCCCGGGGCCTGCGCGCCGTTCCTGTGACGACGGATGTGGGTTGGACGGACCGGGCAGGACCCGGGCCTTTCGGAGCAGCTTTACTGAGCAGCGAGGGACGCCACGCAGCCCCACGCGCCCCGGGACGGGCGGCCCAGGGCCGGCGGCGCCCCGCGCACGTGCCCCTCGGACGTTCACTGCCCTGCGCTTCGTGCCGTGTCCTCATCGTCCCCACAGCCCCACCTGGACGTGCCCGTTTCCTTCGTCCTGTTGACGTTCAGCGGTTGCTTCCGTGAGTCAGGACACGAATCCGTGAGCGACACCGCTGCTCGGCTGCGAGCGGAGGGAAGGAGGCTGGAGGCGCCCAGCGCGGCCGGGCCGCAGGACGGGGCCTTACAGCAAGTGTCGTTCGTCGGAGGCCCAGAGGCCTGCAGTGTGGATGGTCTCCAGCCTGGGGGGCCGGAGGGGGGGGAGGACGGAGCCCCCCGCGTGTGGGAGAAAGCTAGGCATCCAGGCAGTGCGGAGGGCGAAGGCAGCGGTGCGACGAGTGCCTCCGGTGTGTGTGACAAGGGGCACCATGGCGCCCGCACCGCAGGGAGCAGCGGAGGGCGGGCCGCAAGGGTGCTGGGCTCTGCTGTGCACAAGGTGTCCCGGACGTCAGGGGGTGTCCGAGGGCCGGGGTGCGCAGGGCTGAGGTCCCGGGGACAGGCCCGGCTGGAGACAAGGATGGGCAGCCGCTGGCTGGCCCACGGGAGCCAAAACAATGGCTGTGCCCACCCCGCCGCCTGTACAGACAGGAGCCTGCCGGGGAAACAGAAGAATAGTACCAGAAAGTTCTAAGAGTGAGGCACCGTGAGGTCCAAAAGGGGGGATTTCAAGAAGGAGAACGTGAAGGCATGAGCAGGAGAGAGTCACGGCGTGGCCCACGCCTCTGAGACCGCAGGCGGGTGCAGCCACTGCCTGCTAGGGGCTACGCGGTTCGGCCCGGCCCAGCTCCCGTGGCGCCACAGGCCGCTGTCATTCCAGTGTCACCCTTTCGCGTGTGCGGGACGAGGGCCCAGGAGTCCTTCCTGTCGTATGTCAGCAATAAACCGACTCTAAAAGCGGTTCAGTGTACCTTTGTCAGCTGAATCGGCCGAGCCTGGCCACGTGCCCAGTGCCCTCCATCCACAGACATCCCAGACTGCCTGCCCCCGGCCACCCCTCCGCACTTTGGGCACAGCCCGCCCTCTAATGGCTGACCCCGTCACGGGGCGTAACTGCAGAACCGATGTCCTGAGTGGCCTGTTTCCGAGGAGACAGACCTAAGAAGCAGTGAGTAAACCATAACTCTTCTCCTGAGGATTCAGGAGAAGAGCACTAGACGCCCCAGAGGACCTGGGTCGGGGGCTCCTCCCCCCTGGCTCTGCTTCTCTGCCGGCCCCTGGGAGCAGGGATGAGGTGCTGTCCTAGGATCCCCTGCAGGGAGGGGCCACGCTGTCCCCAGAGACCTCAGCAGGTTCCTCCCTCTCTGAGCCTCAGTTTCCTCTTCTACATGAGGATTAAGACACGAGTGGATACAGAGAGGGAGAACCTGCCACCCAGCTTTGTCACCCTTGCAGGGTGACAGCTCGCGCTCCTGCGTGTAAAGATCCAGCACCCACGCGGCCCGGACCCGCCCAGCGGCCAGCTCTGCTTCTCCCCACGCCTAACCCCTGCCTCCCGCACAACAGACTGCAGGCCCTAAAGCACATCGTGCACACGACTCGGCGCAGCCTCGCTCGCGCACCTGCCTCGGTACCCGGCATGCATTTTATGCATTTTCTTCGTACCTACTGGGCGCTGGGAGGCACTTCGGGTGCCGGAAGTGCGGCAGGAATAAGGTGGCCCCGCTCTGGGAGGTGCCGTCGGTCTGACCGTGGGGCCCGAGGTGGGGCTGCCACGGAGGGTTTCCCTGGGTGTGGCAGCCTTGGCTCGGTCCCGGCACCGCGCATGCTCGGCCTGGTGGTGCCAAGGGACCACCTCCCTTCCCCCGGGCCCCTCACCCCCGCTGGCGCCTGCTGAGACGGGGCTCGGGGGTCCTGGGCGGGCAGTGCTAGGCTGTAAGGGCTGGAGAGGGTCTCCCTGCAGAGGGGGCTTCAAGTCTGACTGGGGGGGCACCCACCCTGCGGGGACCCCAGGCCTCGGAAGAGCGGCTGCCCGCGCTGCCTCCAGGCGGCCACTAGAGGGCAGGGGCGAGCTGCGGTCCTCGTCCCGCAGGCGCTGGGTGGGCCGCTGGGTGGGCCGCCCCGGTCCTCTCAGCGCCGCTGCTGGGAGCCTGCTTGGGTGGTGCCCTACTGTGAGGGCGCCGTGGCTCAGCCAGCACCCCCTTCGAGGGTAGTGGGAACGGGCCCTCAAGGGTGACTAAGAGCCCTCCAGACAGCAGGAGGGAGGAGGTGATTGGGGGGAAACTGAGGCACCCAACAAGAAGAAACAGCCCTGTCACCCCTGTGGGTGCCCTGGGGAGCCCAGTTTGAAAAGCACAGCTCTGGCCCAGCACCCTTCAGTGGGAGACCCCAGGACCAGAGGGAGGAAGGGCGGGCATCTGGCCACTTACGCTGTTCCATCAAAAGGCGGCACGCGGCCCCGCTGCCAGTGCCGGGGGGCTCCTGGTTCTCAGGATGTAGCCCCACACGGGCCCTGGCCTCTCAGCTGCCCCCGGCCCCTCCCCCAGGCCACCGAGGGTGGGAGTGTCGGGGAACCATAGCAGAGTCCCACAAGGCAGGGAGCTTCAAGCAAAGAGCAGAGGCAGCGGGAGTGGGGGGGCTGGCCCCCCAGGCTGCTGGGGGTGCGCCCAGACGCCCCTCGCTGTGCCGCTCGCTGTCCCGTCTGCCCCGGGCCTGCTCCGTGTCCCAGATCTCCTCTCCGTGCCTCTGTCTCCCCAGGCCTCAGAGGGCGCCCACCCGTCACAGGATGCGGGGCCCCCAACCCACGATGACATCGTCTGCAGGTCCTTAACCCACCACGTCTGCAAAGACCCTGTTGCCAACTCTTAAAGCCACCCTGAGGTGCTGGGTGCGCGTGAGTTTGGAGGGGACCCTACTCAACCCCCGAGAGGTCACAGGCACCCACGAGTCGGGGGCAGGTACGGAGCAGGCCGCACCCCGCCCTCGGGGAGCCGAGGCCTCAGGAGCCAGGCAGATAGGAGTGGTCCCAAGGTTAATTAATTATTACATTAAAAACTCGCCCGTTCAGGGGCCCCGCAAACAGGAAAAGTATTAATCATTCGTTTCCTCAGACTGACAAGTGCATTTCCCTAAATTCCTCTGCTGCTGACTTAACCGAATGGTAATCTCCGGCTGCCGCCATCCCCGTGAAGTCACAGCTCATGAATATTCCGGTGTCACAATTTGCTTTTTAAAAGGACAGACTTATTATTTCATTTTTGAGCTTGCCGTCATGAATAGTAATTTTCCAGGCCCTGAAATAACGGCAGTGACTTTCCAGTCATCCAAACAGTCCCCGGGAGCCAGTCCCTGCCCTGAAGGGGACCGGCTGGGGGTGGCAGGCCCTCCCCCGACTCTTCCAGACACACAGCCACCCATGGGAACATCGCTGAACAGGCAGTGAAGGTACGGCACCCCCCGCCCTCCCGGGGTCCCCCCACGGTTTACGGGCAGGTGCACCGAGCAGCTCCCGCGTGTCCTGCGCGGGGCCACAGCGGCGTCTCCAGCCACGAGCCGGCCGAGGGGGTCGCAAGCCTCTCCGAGCAGCAAGGCAGATAGCGGTTCAAACCCTGACACCGAGTGATCTTAGGCAAGTCACCCGGGCCTCAGCTGCTCATCTGCGAAGTGGGGTCTGGCGCCGGGACTTGAGCCAGGCTTACCCAGTGCCAGAGCCGGCGTTCTCACTCCTCGCTAATGCCTCAGGTCTGGAGAGACTCAGCACCGGGACCCTCTGGCCTGGAGTTTGGATCTTCTGTTTCCACACAGCAGAGGCGGTGGCTCCCGCAACAGACGTAGGAGTGGTTAACACCCCGCGGCTTCCCCGGGAGCATCTCCCCGGTGTGATTTCTCCCACTCGATGCAATCACAGCCCCTTCCGAGAGCCCAATAAACCGTAGCAATTCACTAAATACGTGTTTAAGTGGGAAATCAGATGTCATGGCTCCCTTCCACAATTGTGCATATGGAGAGGAAGTCCTTTCCCCTGAGCCTCGGTGGGGTCTCCAGCGCCGGCCTCCCCAGCCCCAGCCTGTCTCCACAGAGACCCGAGAGACCCCCACCAAGGCCGTCCGGCAGATTGTGGGCCCCTCCTCGGCCTGGCCTCGGGTCGGCCATCGAGGAGGCCCAGCCCCGCACCTCCTAGACCTGTCCCCCCCGCTGCCTGGGCTTGCTCACCCTTTGCACCCACAAAGCCCCTGCCCCCCACGACCCCTGAGACTCAACTCGAACATCCCTCTGCTGCAAAGCCCACCCTGTCTGCCCCTGCCAGGCCTGAGCCGGGACCCTCTGTGCACCCGCAGACTCAGCCCCCTGGGTACTTCCCTGGGTTTCCTTCTGCCTGTCCCTCCTCAATGGCAGGTCTTACGGTTTGTGGGACCCCAGCCCCAGGACAGGGCTCGTGGGAGAGCTGCAGTCGGCCATGGTCTTGTTTGTGCCAACGGATGAAGAGTGAATGAAGGAAACATTGACTGGAGGGGCCTGTGACATAGGTTTACTCGGGAAATAATCCATCCTCAGCGTGGCCCCTGAGAGAACCCCTCTTGGGGAATTCCATCATGCCTCGCTTTTCCAGAATGGTTCCAGAGAGGACATGTAAAAGCTGGGGTCCTGGCCTCCAGGGGCCCACAGGGTCCCCTGCTGACAGCCAAGATGCTGGCGTGGGGGCCCCCACGATCGGATTGAAGGGGAAATCTTATGGGTCCAGATGCTTCTCTCCCCTCCCCCGGATGGAGCCCCCAACCAGCGCTGGGAGGCGTGCTCTGATCGGTGGACGGTGCTGTGCGCACAGAAGGCCCCGGGGAACCCACTGGTGGCCACCAGAGAAGCTTTACCGTAACTGGACGTCTGTAACTGTCCCTGGGATCTTGTCACAGAGAGTCCGAGTGGCCAGGGCCTCCGGAGGCTTGGTTTCCGGAAGGCTGTGCGCTCTTTGCTGAAATGGCATTTGTGGAACGTGCAGTGGTTTTTCACAGGGACACCACCAGCTCCGTGGGGGAGGGACTCACGCACGGCGCCGCTTACAGCCCCGGGGAGGCCGCTCCTACCAACTGCACAGCCCCTCCCCCCCCAGGACCAGAAAGGCAGACAAGCCTCTCCCAGGGGCCGGGGCCACGGCACCCAGGGGAGGCTGCTGGTGGCCGGCGCTCTCAGCCTGGTTCCAGGAAGCCCCCGTGGCTGTGGGGGGATCAAGGGGCCCTTGGACGGGCAGGGGCTCTCCTGAGGCCATGGGGAGTCAGTGCAGGGCAGGGTGGGACCCAGGCCCCCGAGGCCCCTTCACAGCTGGGGTGGCCTCCAGGTGCACAGCCTCAGGTCGCCACCCCCACCCCCATCGCTGGGGAAACCCTGCAGAGCCTGACATGTAAGGTCCTTGGGAACCTCACCAAACACCCCAAACACCGCCTGCTTTCGCCACAGCGAGGAGCAGGCGGAGGAGGCAGAAAGACCCCAGCCCCTCCTGCGCCCAGACCCCTCCCTGATCCAGAGGGTCCCCCACCCCCCACCCCCACCAAGGCCCAGCCGCGTCTCTCTCCGAGGTGCTGAAACACTGCCCTGGCGCCCCGGCCACCCCGCGGGCAGGCACCAGCCCCTCCATCCTGCCCTGCATCCCTGTCCTGCCGACACACACCCTGTCTGTCACTCTCATGTTGTCATTTTTTATTTTTAAAATTGTGGTTATATATACACACACACACCATTTTAACAATTTAAAAAAGATTTTAATGTTTATTTGGGGGGGAGGGGCAGAGAGAGGGAGACAGAATCCGAAGCAGCTCCAGGCTCTGAGCCGTCAGCACAGAGCCCGACGCGGGGCTCGAACTCACAAACCACAAGATCGTGACCAGAGCCAAAGTCGGACACTCAACTGAGCCACCCAGGCGCCCCTCTTTCAACCGGTTTTTTAAATGTTTTTATTTATTTCTGAGAGAGAGCGCGGGCAGGGGAGGGTCAGAGAGAGAGGGAGACACAGAATCTGAAACAGGCTCCAGGCTCTGAGCTGTCAGCACAGAGCCCGACGCGGGGCTCGAACCCACAAACCGTGAGATCATGACCTGAGCCAAAGTCGGACACTTAACCGACTGAGCCACCCAGGTGCCCCTATTTTAAAATATTTTTTTATGTGTTTTTAATTTTTTTGAGAGAGAGAGACAGACAGCGTGAGCAGGGGAGGGTCAGAGAGAGAGGGAGACACAGAATCTGAAGCAGCTCCAGGCCCTGAGCTGGCAGTCAGCACAGAGCCTGACGGGGGACTCGAACCCACAAACCGTGAGATCATGACCTAAGCCGAAGTCGGACCCTCAACCGACTGAGCCACCCAGGCGCCCCCTCTTTTAACCATTTTTAAGGGCACAGTTCAGGGACGTCAGATGTATTCACTCTGTCGTGAGGCCATCCCTGCCCCATACACCCCGTCCGTCCCCAGATCGTGTTCATCTTCCCAGACTGGACTCCGTCCCGTTACACACAGCCCCTCCTTTCCCCCAGCCCTGCCCTCCCCCCCACCCGCACCTGTGGCCCCCACTCCCCCAGGGCCTCCTGGGAGTGTCCACTCCTATGGAGCGTGTCCCCTGTGACGGGCTGACCTCACTCAGCATGGGGTCCTCCAGGGTCACGCACATGGTAGCAGGTGTCGGGATTCCCTCCCGTTTGAAGGCCGAGTGATGCTCCGAGGTGTGGACACCCCGCATCTTGCTTATCAGTCCGTCACCGGACACGAGACGTGGCTCCACTTTCTGGCTGATTAACGCTGCGCGGGCCTGGGTGTGCGGGTATCTTTTCAAAACCTGCCTGCATTGTTTTGGGGACAAACCCAGAAGTGGGGTCGCTGGGTCATATGGTAGATGGATGTTCAGTCCTTTGAGGAACCTCCACCCTGTCTTCCACGGGGTCTGTACCACCGTCTGCACCGGCACCGGCCGCACGCGAGGGCGCCCAGCCCCCACACCCGTGCCAATGCCGCGCTCTCCCGTTCGTTTGACAGCAGCCATTCGACGGGCCCATCCCTGCCTCCCTTCCGCCTGCTGCTTTTTTTTTGTTTTGTTTTGTTTCATCTTGTGTTTCTGCAGCGGGGGGGCCTGCCGGGGGCCGGGCATGATGGTGGAGAACATGGTTCCGGAGCCCCGTCCTCGCCTCGACGCGCACCAGCTGCGCAGCCTTCACCTGCTGTCAGAAGAAAGGAGAGACGGCCTGTAAGGGCCAGCAAAGCGCGCGCAGGGACACACGCAGGCCTCTTCGCCGTCAGCTCCACCGCGGGCCGGGCTGGGTGTTTAGGGAGGACTTTACGCACAGGAAGGCTCACCCGCTGACCCAGCCGCAGGGAAGCCGCGGAGGGGGGCTGGCAGGGTGGCCCCGCCACAGCCACCCCCTCTGGGGACAGCACCTCTGGGGGGGGGTCCTGTGGCCCCGAGGGGAGGGCGGCTGTGTCCGCGGCCCCAGAGGCGCCTCCTTCCCTGGGTCCGAGGCCGCTGCAGTGATGATCTAATGCTTCCCAGTTCTGAGATAATGGCCTCTGAGCAGGCACAAAAGAGCCGATGTCTGGGCGCCCCCGAGGCAGGAAGCATCCGGCACCGATTCTGGGAACACAAGACGTTTAAGCGACTGCCTTGTTGAATATTTCATGATTTACATTAATGGCTTTCTGGTGTTTTTCATAACAAAACTGTCCACATTATGATGGGTTAAAATGTGGTTATTCCGGCCACTCTCCCTCCCAACACCCTCTCAGAGTGCCGCCTCCCATCCCTGTGTCTGCTGAGTCTCCTCCCAGAGAGCCCGCAGCCCCCCACCCCCGCCCCCACCCCCGCCCCCACCCCACCCCTGCCTCCGGGACAGGCTGTCCTGCCCGCAGCTGGGGTCAGGCACCCCACAAAGGGGCCTGGGGTCTGGGCTGGAGAGGCCTGCACAGGCCCCCATCTCACGCTCCCTGAGACCGCTTGGCACCTCCAGGAATACAGTAATTACAGTGCACACTTTATCCAGGTTCCTTAGATGTTACTTAAGTCCCTCCCCTGCGCAGGGTCCCACCCGGACCCTCCCTGCAGCAGCCGCCCTGAGGGCGGGCCGGGCCGGATTCTCAGACACCCTCGGTTTTGACGACCTTCTCAGTTCCAGGGAGACAAGGGCTGGGCGTCCGCAGAACGGCCCTCAGCTGGGGTCCGTCTGATGTGTTCCTTGTGCCCGGCCTGGGGCGGGGGTCCGTCGGGGACACACCGTCACCTGACCCATCACCAGACAGTGGCTTGTGGCCTTGGTCACCGGCCAGGACATGGCCGCCCACAGCTGGTGTGAACCGTAAGCCAGGGGGCTGGGTGTCTGCTCAGGGGCCCGTCTCTTCCCTCCGGCCTGTGCAGTGTGGAGTCTGGAGGTTTATCCCACACTCTGAGTGGGGCCCTCCACGAGTCCATGCTTGCTCCCCGTGTCCTGGTTTGGGCCCCTTGGGGCTCTCAGGTCGGCGTCTGTGCCCCTTTGAGGTCCCCTGTCAGTGTGGGTCTGTGTTTTCCCCTCAGAATTTTATTTGAGGGGGTGGGGAGGGCCAGAGAGAGAGGGAGAGACTCTCAGCGCAGAGCCTGATGCGGGGCTCGATCCCACAGCCCCGGGACCACGGCCTGAGCAGAGATCAGGAGTGCGATGCTCAACCCGCTGAGCCCCCGGGCGCCCCGCCCTCAGAATTAACCCAGCGGCCGGGGCGGGGTGGGGGGGCCGCCCCGTGCCGCTCCGGCGCCTCCTGGCCCACGCAAGCCCCTCTCAGCCCTGGGGCCCCCGAGCTGCACCTGCTTTCATGGGTAAGGACGGCGAGTGCCACCCTGGCCACACGGCCACTGGGCAGACAGGCAGGGCACGCACCCAGGCCCCTCGGCCCTTCTGCTCTCTGGGCGCCCAGTGCATAGGGCGACGAGCCAGGCTGGCGGGAGGGGGAGGGGTGGGCTGGAGACTCAGGGGGGCGCAGGGTCAGAGTGCAGCCGACGCGGCCCCTCATTTGCCGCGGTGGCCACCCGCCTGGCTGTGCGCTGCCTGTCACTCACGCGATCACCCCTCCCCCGGGGGAACAAGTCCCACTGAGACGGAGAAGCAGAGGCGCAGAAGGGGGGGCTGACTGCTTGCGCTATTCCCCTCCCACCCCTACCCCAACCCCCACTCCTCCAAGACAGGAACTTTCGGGTCATGGAGGGGGCCCCCCGATGGTCACGGGGCTCAGTGGGGAGGCCCACAGCCACCCTCTGCACCCCTCCTCCCCCCTCCCCACCCTGCCCCCACCCCTCCCCCAGCCTGGCCCGGCTGGGCTCTGCAGGGGCACATGCGTGGCATTCAGATCCAGTCCCTGCGGAGGAGGTGGTGGGAACACTGCGTTCCCTTGGTGCCCGGCCCGCGGCCAGCGCCCTCCCCCCTCCGCGCAGCCACTGTCCCTGAGGCAGTTCCCGGACCCCGCCCACCCCCGGACACACACTGCGCGGCCCAGGCCGCAAGCGAAGCCGGTGGGTCCCACCCGCTGTGGACGGGCGCCAGGACCCCCACAGCGCTCACACCTGCCACCTGCCCCTGCTGACCACCCCCCCAGCCCTGGGCTGGGCTGGGTGGTTCCAGGTCGCCCCCGCCCGGCGCTCGATGCTTCCTCTGCCCCTTCTCCACCTCCAAGATGGTCTTGGAGACACAGCAGCTTTGAAGCCCTGGTGCTGAGCACGGCTGTGCGGCCGCGCCCACGGGTGCTTACAAGTGTCCTTGGTTCCTCCCGGCACAGGGGCCCGTGGGGAGCCGGGGGCACCCCCCCCCGGGCACTCACGCAGGCTCTGCAGCCGGGCATCCAGGGGCCCTTCCATCTGCTCCTCCCCACCCTCCGCCTCCCTCCTCTGCACTGCCCTCCAGGCCCGCTCCTTCCCTGGCCCGGCTCATGCTGGACACACGGCCTTCTCTGGAGCTCCTCCTCCATGAAGCCTTCCCAGTCTGCCCCTCCTGCATCACCTGGTCAAGCGGACCCGGAGTGCCCTTCCCGGGATTGAGAGACAGGACTCCCTAACCAAGGGTCACCCACTCTCACTCACCAGGACCCCCGGCAGCCCTGCCAGACAGAGGTGCATGTAGGGGACCCGGGGAGGGGGCGGGCTTGGCTGAGGCCTCAACCCTGCTGGCGGAGTCAGGACCTGACTTGAACCTCCCACAGTCCCTGAACATGGAGTCAGTGGAGTATTTGGGGCCCGGTGGTTAGAGAGCCCCCAGCCCGAGCCTGCCCGGGGCCTGGAGGTGAGGGGCTACGGGGCCTCGGCGTTCGCAGGCTGGGTCGGTACGTGCGGGCTGGGCTGCACGGAGGGGCTGGTGGCAGAGGGAAGGCTGTGGCTGCGTCCCAGCTGCACGGAGTGTGACTAACGGGTCCTCAGCGGTCTCGGCCAGACTTCACACACTGTTCCCACCGCTGACCATCGACTGGCTACCTTACCACACCCCCTAAGCCATCTCTGGTCGGGGAGGCTCCAGGGCCCCAGGCCCAGCCACTCAGCCCTCACAGACACACTCGGAGCTGGGACAGGCCCAGACCTGCACCCCGTCCAAGGGCAGACACTCTCCAGGCTGCCCAGAGGGGTCCCTTGCTGTGCTGCCATCAGGCTGAGCGGCCCGAGGCGGCATCGACTGACCCTCGCCCATGGGAGCACTCATGCCAGCGAGGGGCGGAGGGAGGACTTGGGGGTGCAGCTGGGGGCCGGGGGCCCTCCTTCCTCTCCTGCGACGGGAGAACCCCACCTCCTACGGCATCTCAGGGAGGTGGGTCCACTGCCCCCGTCACCCATGTGTCCCCCACCACGGCGAGAGGGCAGGCAGACTCACCCAGGCCACCCAGCGAGGGGCCCGACCAGCGCTGGCACCCTGGCAGCCCCTGCCTCTCAGGCGGGTGGCGGACGGCTGGGTGCTGCCCATCCCACGCCTCTCCAGGAGACCCCTGCGCGGGTCACGGTCCCCGCTGGTGCCCGTGACTGATACCAGAGCAGTGATTCCTAATTAAATAGAAGAGAAAACTGGCAGCCGCGGAGTGATTACCCAAATCGTTGGATCTTGAGAAACAAATATGCCGTCGGTGCCGATTGCGCGGCGGACACATGGCCATAAAGCGGGGACAGAAGGGAGCCTGGCAGTGATACGGAAACCCTCTTCTCTGGGCTGCATGCTCATAAAGGGGCTGCTCCGTGGGGAGCCCGCAGGGGGCAGAGGCGGCCCCGAGCCTGAGTACCCACGCCAACGCTTTGTAGTACTTGAGATTAACACAAATATTTAATAAAGAATCAAGGTGGTTTATCTGTAATGCAAAGAGAATCGCACTGCCTATATTTTTATTACTGAAAAATTGGAAGCAGGAAGAAATAATGATGGAAGCCACTGTACAAATGACAGAAACACCCATTCTGGTTATGTGCGCTGCTCTACCATCTCGTTCTACCCTATAAACATAATCTATTCGCGCGTGGCTCTTTCGGCGGATTCCAGAGCCCGCTCTGCGTTGTGCAGTTTAATATCACCCTGTTCTCCACAGCACAGGGAAGTGATTAAATAAGAAATAAATTTGGCTGTCACTGCATTTAAAATCAAATCAAGGATCATTTGTTACCCAAAATGAACCAGTTCCCCTTCCCTGCCCATAAGCAGGCCGCTGTTTGCCGAACCATTTAGAAATGTATATACAGTAAACTCGGCACATAATGGCCTGCACTATAATATGATCTTTATGGGGCTGCTGAGCCGAGCTGCCAGGAGGACTGTAAACAGCACATGGCTTTTTTAATTTAAAGTTATAGGTATGAGGCTTCGCAGGCCCGTCGCAGATCCATCTGGGCCTCGTTGGCGGCTGCGCCCCCCCACCTCCTGGACTTAGGGGCTTAGGGGCTGCAGCAGGACTGAGGGTGCCTGTGCTGCCCCTAAGCCCCTCTCGAGGGGCAGCGGGGCCGGAGGAGGGGACAAAGAGCTGACCCCGCCCGGCATGTGACTTTCTCACCCGAGAGCGCGTCTGCGGGCTGGGGCGCCAGCAATGGCCGAGAAGCAGGGTGGGCAGAGGGACCCGCAGCCGGGATCCCAGGCCGGCGCAGGACAGCCAGTGCACGGGGCTCAGGAGCCCCTCTAGAGGCAGGGCCCCGGGGGCGACCTTTGTTACAAGAGTTCCCAACACAGATGCTTGACAGCCTTGGGTACTGAAAGGGGTCAAGTGTTGGGAAAGCACGAACCCATCACCCTGGCCGTCTCCAGCCACACAGTCCAGTTAAGAACCCTGTGGGCATCCCTTTCTCCCAGGCCCAGGGAGCTTGTACCCCGCCCCAGGTCAGGAGCCCGGGCTGTTCTCCTCGCGCCCTGTCCACCCCCCGGGGACCCGCGGGACCCGCACCTGTGCCCACACTCCCGTGTCAGCGCCCCCCGGGGACCCGCGCCTGAGCCCACACTCCTGTGTCAGCGCCCGAGGTGCTGGCTCCAGGGTGCCCACGGCCGCCTCTCTTCCAGCCGGTCAGGAGGCGCTCACTCCCCCAGGGGAAAGTCAGGCACAGAGCCTGCAGGGGGAAGGCCGGGGGTGGTGAGGGGTGGCCAGGGCTGCAGAAAGTCCATGAGGTCTCTCTTCCAGCCCCCAGGGCTGTGGTCGGAGCAGCGACTCCTGCCCCAGCCAATGCCCGCAGCAGGTAAGGGCAGGGGACACCTGGCAGTTGCTTCTAGTAGGTAGACTGAGGCCCAGGCAGAGGCAGGAGTCCTTCAGGGTCAGACCGGCCTGGGGCGAAGTTGGCCCTGCCTGCTGTGACCTTGAGCCCAGACCAGCGCCCTGACTTCTGAGTCTCCCTCCCCACCCCGTCCACACCAGCAGCCCCCTTCCCCGGAAAGTGGGGTGGCTGGGAGGAAGCACATTAGGTGAGCAGTGTCCGGGGCCCGGACCGGGGCCGTCTGCCTCCACCAGGCCCAGAGGCCCAGCCCCAACTCTGGCCTCTCACCTCTGACCCCATCCCAGACTGAGCCCCCCTTTCACTGAACATCCCCCTCCCCCCAGAGTCTCTGGAATTGCCGGACACGCAGGGGACGTGCATCTGCAGTTCGGGGGACTCGGCGCCTGTCCCCCGGGGCTGGGCGCGGGTGAGCCCCTCCGCGGGGCGGGCCAGCCAGCGTCTGGAGAGCGTCGGCGGCTCCCTGTGCTAAAATGTGCAATATAAACTTAAAAATTAATTGCTTCACCTTCTGAAGTGTCTTTAGCCACTCTGGAAAGGAAATATGGCTAATAACCATAATTTTACAGTCAATTCTTGTTAGAAGATTATGTTTGACCAAATGTCTTTTGTTAGCTCATTATTTCACATTTTCTCCACCCTGAAAAAATCTTTTCTGTATATTTTGTCCCTGACTTTTAAGATGCTCACAGGAATGTGGATTATGCCTGGGGCTACACGCAGAGGCAGGGGACAGCTCCCGCCTCCCGGGCGAGGGGCAGGGTGACCCCGGGGACTCAGAGCTCTTCAGGCCTGGGAACACTTCTCTTCTTCCCCGGAAAACGGAAGGCGTGCGGGGGAGGAGGGAGTTTCTGCTCTTTCCACCACTGGGGACTCACTGTCAGCCCGAGGGGACCCTTCTCCTCCAGTCGGGTGCATGACTCTCAGGTGCTCTCTGTGATGACCGAGCCCATCCTCTGGCCGGGAGTGGAGAGTAGAGAGGGGACTTCAGCGCCCAGGCCGTCAGCCTATCCCCTTCAGGACCCGAGCACCTCTGGGCCTGGCCTGCTCCAGTGAGCGCTCCAGCTGCTGGGCTGGGGGTCAGGGGCCTGGCAGTTCCCCCCGCTGGATGCCAACGCGGGGTCTCAGGGGCTCACAGGGCCCTGGATGCTCAGAGGCTATGCCCCTCACAGGCCAGGGGGCCCAGACACAGGTGGGGAGGGACCGCGGGGGCCTGGAGACGCTCTAGCACATTTCCCCTCCCCCCCGGCATTGGGCAGAAGCCCCATCTGTCCCTCAGCCACCGGAGATGGGGCTGAGGGGTCCTCGCCCCCTTCCTGATGGTGGAGAAGCCGAGGCACAGGTGGGGCTCCTAACCGAAGACCCCCAGCCACGACCCTTGCCCCCGCCCTGGGGAGCCACCCTCAGTGTGCCATGTTCACACGTGTGTGTGCACAGTGTTGGGGACACTGCACTCGGGGCCAAGCACCTTCTCTCCCGGAGCCCTGAGGCCACGCGGGGCCCGCTCTGCCTGAGTCCCGGGGCCCCTCCGCGCCCCCGGGGTGTCTGCGAAGAAAGCAGAAGGCCCAGGGTCCACCAGCCTGAGAGGTGGGACCCCGCTGCAGGTGGGGGTGGGGGTGCAAGCGGCTCCCAGGGCCCACCCCCCGAGGCAGGTTGATTTTTATTGCCTCGAGGACAACAAATCACTCTCTGACAATAATCGGAACAAGCAGACACTTAATTATGAGGCCATAGACAGCGTGATTATTAATTTTAAATTGTGCAGCCCAGTCCTAAAGGCTGAGCCTGGACAGTCACCGGGCGCTCCTGGCGACCTGGGTGCAGTCAGAGGCTGGGGCTTCCAGGCACCGGGAGGAGGGCCGCCCCCAGGCAGCCCCAAACCTCTCCCTCCAGCCTGGGGAGCCTGGGCTACAGGGGAGCGGTGGCGCTTGGCCTCCGGTCCCCCCAGAGGCTGCCCAGCCAGCATGGCCCGGGTGCGGCGGGGGTGAGACCCGGCCAGAGGCGCCCCGTCCTTCCTCCTGCCGTGCACACCTCCTTTCCCGAGGGCCCGGCTCCGCTGAGAGGGTCCCGGGCCTCAGGCACCCCTGGCAGAGGCGGGTGTTGGCGGCCGTGTCGCAGGAAAGAAGGGGACTCAGGGGTTGGCACAAGGCTGACCTCAAGAGGTGGCCTGTCCCCCAAGCCTCGGTGACACGTGCTCCCTCCTAGGGCTTCTCACCTCCTCCCACGCCTCCTGTCTCCCCAGAGCTCTGGGATTGCTCCCACCGCGTCTCCGAGCCTTGGGGGTCCCGATCCTCTGGGTCTGTGGGGCCTCGGGGCTGCGGGGGCTGCTGTGGGGATGAGGCTGGGGGCCGAGTGGGGGCCGCAGCCCCACTGTGAGGCCGCGAGGCCCAGCGCGCAGCGGCAGCGGACAGCCCTCCCCGGCCACCAGCGAGAAGCCGGGTGCCAGGCCGGGCAGCCTGTGCGAGCCGACTGCCAGCCAAGCTGTCGGCTGGTGGCGCTTGGCAGGCGGTGCGGCGGAGCGGGAGGGGGTGTTTGCACACTGCCGCTGACAGCTTCCCAGCCGAACCCGCGCTGGCTAAACAGCAGAAGTGAGCAGTGCCCACGGGCAGGTCCGGCCCGAGGAGGGAGCACGGCGGAAGCGGAGGCGCGGAGGGCCCGTCTCCCAAGGCGGGCTGCTCGGGGGACCTCCCCTCCCACCCGTCCCCGTCCCCCCGGCAGCCTGGCCTGGGCCCTGCTGCCTGCCTGGCGTCCAGACCCCTGAGGGTGTCCCCTTCCCACCTCCGCGCACGGTCAGTGCGGCCGCCCTTCGGGCCTCGAACCCCTCCAATGGGGGTGGGCTGCGTGTGGGGTGAGCCGACCAGCCTCATCGGGGAAGGAACTTAGGGCGCCGCTGCCTCCGGGAGCCCGGTCACACTGCCGCCCGCCTGGCTCCCGCCACCGGGGAGGGCCTGGGTGCCCCGGTCTCCCTGTGGCGGGGGCAGGTCCCCCGTTCCCGCTGGGCTCTCCCGGGCCCCTCCTGCCGCCCCCCCTTGGACTCTCTGGGTCCCTGCCCCTAAGAAGGGCAGGCAGGGTGGCTTCCGCCACCATCACCAGAAACCAGATTTCTCACGTGGGCACCACCTCCCCCTTTGCAAACAAGGACACCGAGGCTCAAGAGGCCAGTCCTGTCGGGGCCGTCGGGGCGCCCACGCCAGGGCTGGACGGGGACAGACGACGTCTCGATCTCAATCCCAAACGCGAGTCCGTGTAAAGCCGTGCAGAGAGCCGTTAACGAGAGACACTGTGCCGCTACCTGGGCTGGCCTCTGCCCACCCTTCCCGCCCCAGCGAGATGCTGAGCCTGGGCTGCAGGCCGAGAGGGCGTCCGAGGCAGAAGGGATGGTGGCTTTGGCAGAGGGAATGGAGTGGGCAAAGGTCTTGTGGCAGAGACAGAAGAAGGCCAATGGCGCGGGGCACGCGGGGCCGGAGCAGCGCACAGAGCCAGGGGGGTGTGGGCTGCAGGAGCCAGCACGGGGGCAGGGAGGGTTCCCAGATAAGGTACAGAATGCCCCGTTAATTTTAAATTTCAAATAAATAATGATTTTTTAAAAAAATAAAAACGCATCCAAGAATTGCATGGGACGGGGCGCCTGGGTGGCTCAGCTGGTTAAACATCCCACTTTGGCTCAGGTCATGACTCACAGTCCGTGGGTTCGAGCCCCGCGTCGGGTTCTGTGCTGACAGCTCAGAGCCTGGAGCCTGTTTCGGATTCTGTGTCTCCCTCTCTCTCTGACCCTCCCCTCCTCGCTCTCTGTCTCCGTCTCTCAAAAATAAATAAAAACATTAAAAAAAAAAAAAGAATTGCGTGGGACATACTTATACTAAAGTATTTGTGCGTGAAATCCAGATTTAATTCAGTGCTATGTGTTCTCATTTGATAAGTCTGGCCACCTAAGCCAGGGACGGCCCATACGTGGGTGCACCTGCCTGGCTGCAGGGCGGGCCCCGCGCCCTGATCTTGCCCCGACAGGTCCTGCTTGGAAGAGCCAAGGGCAGCCGGGACCCGCTCCTGACCTGGCCACTCCTTCGCCGCAGGGTCCTTTTTCGGAGGTGACAAAGGGGCCAGGGGTAGGCGCTGAGCCCGAAGGCCCCTTCACGGCGGAAGCGCGTGGCTGACCTTCGTCCCCCGGGGCCTGGGCGCTGCCGGCCCTCCGCAGACCCAGCGCCCGGCCCTGCCACCAGCTCTCCCTGAAGCAGGCGATAAATGTCCACTTTTAGGGCCACAGCGACTGATTATCAAGAGCGTGGCTGCCAGTTACAGCACGTCAGGAAGGCGCCTTCCTCTGCTGAGGTCGGGAGCCCGGCTTCCAGGCTGGAGACCCAGGACCTCGCCGCCTGTCGGGGGGCAAAGGGACCAGACTTACTGCAGCCGCAAGAGATCATCAGGCACTCAGCAGCTCCCAGACCCCGGTTCCAGGGGACGTGGGGGCTCACAGGGGGCTCACCCCCTCCCCCAGCTCCTCCGCCCGCACCGGGTGGGCAGGAGAGCCCAGCCTGGGATCGCACCCCCCCACCGCCCCCGCCCAGCGCAGCTCAGGGGCTCCCCTCCCTGCCACTGCGGCTCCCTGGGCACCCCGCCCTCCTGGCCACACCCAATCTCTCTCGAAGCCTCAATTTCCTTTCCTGCAAAATGAACAAAGAGTAGCTTCTGGAGGATTCCGTGACACCCCCCAGGCCAGCCTGAGGACGGCACCTGGCCTGGAGCCCTGTTGGCTCTTGGGGGACAGAGCCCTGGCGTCAAGGGTCCCAGGCAGGGCAGGTGTCCAGGGCAGCCCCACTCCACACGTGCACTCAGGCGCAAGCCGCACGGCTGATGCCGTAAGTGATCGCACCCTCAATAATCAAAGAATAATCAATGGGTCTTTAATTTCCATACAATAACTGTCTTATTAAATCTAAATTTAATGTGCTTCTGGAATCCTTAATTTAAAGTGTTACTGCACCCACCATCTGCTCCACCAAATACAAATTCAGGGAGCACGCGACTCCGAGCAGCGCGGAGACGAGGCACCGGCTACGCAGCTGAGGCTCCGGGGCCCGACCTCCTCCCCGCGGGCCGCCCGGGGTCTCTCCGGGGAGCACGGCCCCAGAGCCCGCCGGGGAATCCGCCTGCAGACAGGGGCATCCTGGGCCTGGCATTCAAGGCCGCAGGAACTCCCCTCCCTCCCGGGCGGGGTCCTGCCCTGATGTCCGTCAGCGCCCACCCTGGGCCACGGCCAGCGCCAGAGTGCCCACGGACGCTCCTGGACACGTGCCAGGATCGGGGACCACCGCCCCAGCAGGTGACCCTCACGACACCCCCGCCCTGGACACTGGACTCGAGAATCGGCTGGCTCCTCCTCCACGTGCTGGGTGGCGGGGCCACTCGCAGGAAACGGGACACAGGCCGGGGGACGGGAGCCTGGAGGGGTTGGCTGGCCTTGGGGGGTGGAGGGGCTTCAGGTGACAGCTTGGGGACATCGGGACGGCGAGTCTGCGGGCTCTTTGGTCGCTTCCCCTTGGCCTGCTGGATGGCTGCCTTGCCCTCCGCCTCTCCAGCCCTGTCCCCTCCCCTCCCTTCCCCAGGTTTCTAGAAGAAGTGGCCCTCAGATGCCTGTCTTGACCCAGGTCACCCCTGGTCTCGAAGGGGTCGGGGAGCTCGTTCAGGGACCGGAGTGCCCGAGCCGGCTCTGTGCTGCACGGAGCCTCCCTCCTGCTCCACCCGGGGCTCGCAGCGCCCCTCGCCCCTGCCGTCCGCCCTGCGCGGGCCAGGCTTCGCCCCCACGCTGCCTGCCTGAGCCGAGCCAGTCACCGCTGGCAGGGGCAGACCTCCCGCCCCAGGCCTCACAGCGCAGACACGGGCTTAACTGGCGCAGAACCACCCCCACGGCTGCCGGGGCCCCCGCCCCGCACCTGTCTGCTCGCCGCGCTCCGACCCCCAGCACAAGCCCTTATTTGGGACAGTGTCGGGCGGAGGGTGACGCCTGGCCTGACTCAGCTCCACCACCCACTGGCCTGAGGGGCTATCTTTTAAATTGTGGCAAAATAGGAGCGCACCTGGGGGGCTTAGCCAGCTAAGCGTCCGGCTCCTGATCGAGGCTCAGGTCGTGATCTCACGGTTCGCGGATCTGAGCCCCGCGTCAGGCTCCGTACTGACTGCTCAGAGCCTGGAGCCTGCTTCCGATTCCATCTCTCCCTCTCTCTCTCTCTGGCCCTCCCCTGCTCTTGCTCTCACTCTCTCTCTCAAAAATATATTTAAAAATTTAAAAATAGGGGCACCTGGGTGGCTCAGTTGGTTAAGCGTCCGACTTTGGCTCAGGTCATGGTCTCCCGGTTCGTGGGTTCGAGCCCCGCGTCGGGCTCTGTGCTGACAATTCAGCGCCTGGAGCTGCTTCAGATTCTGTGTCTCCCTCTCCCTCTTACTCTCCCCTGCTCACGCTGTCTCTCTCTCTCAGAAAGAAATAAAACATTAATTTTTTTAAATTTAAAAATAAGTAAATAAAATTTTAAAATTGTGGCAAAATACAGCAGAGATAAAACTCACAACTAACCGTTATAAACTGCACGGTTCAGGGGCATGAAGTACGTCCCTAAAACGGCAGCCTTCACTGCCCTCCGGTTTCAGAACGTTCCCCCTGAAAGGAGACCGTGTGCCCGTTGAGCAGCAGGACCCCGGCCCCTGGCGCCAACGGTCTGCTTTCTGTCTGTGGAGCTGCCTGTTCCGGACATTGCACATGGAATCCCACGTGTCCTCTGGTGTCTGGCTTCCCTCACTTGGGACCACGTTTTCAAGGTCCATCCACGTTGCCACAGGAGTCCCTCCCTTCCCCTGGTGGAGTGACATCCTGTCGCCCGGTGGCCCTGCTCACTCACCTCGTGGTCTCTCCCTCTGGCCGCTGTGAACAGCGCTTCTGGAACGTGCGAGGGCAGGTTTTGATGCCAACCTTGGTCTTCAGTTGTCTGGGGCGCATGCCGGGGACAGTCTCAGCGGGGTCCCGTGGAAGGTCCTTGTCCGGCGTTTTGAGAACCGCAGCGCAGCCAGGGGCAGGGACGTGTGAGGCGGCGTCCGTAGCGTTGGCTGATCCCGCCGTCGGTGGGCTCCGTCACTGCCATCTCCGGCAGGTGAGGAGGAGCGGCCAGGGTGGTGCTGGGCACGTGGGTCCCGTCGTGGCAGCCACAGTGACTGTGCACTTGCTATGCACCAGCCACTTTGTTGGGTGCACTCAGTCGGTGCTCTATAAATACAAATAGAGAGGGGATTTCCAATTTCCATGCCACCTGGGCAAGCCAGACACTGTTTTCTCTAGTTCACAAAATCTCACACAGGTTAAGTGACTTCGAAAGTCCCCCAGCCGGAGGATGGAGCTGGGACCCTGTCACAAGCCCATGTGGCTCCGGAGAGCAGGGCCGCCATGTACATGCGTGCAGGCTGCTCACTGCACAAGGGTGTTTGGATGAGGGGATGCAAGGGGCTGCCCAGGTCCCACTCTGTCCACACACATCATGTGCCGGGCGCCTCGTTGTGACCAGCACGGAGGTGCTGGGCGTCTGGTGAAGGCCGGGCGGTGTGCCACGCAGTGCCAGCTCACCCAGGGAGCTGCGGGGCTGCCCTCCGCTGTGTGTGGGAGCAAGAACACGGCGTGCCTCTGATGCAGGAATGGGGAGGCGGCCAGAGGCGGGCCTGCCTGTCCGCTCAGGGCCTGCACGTGCCTGGACCCAGAGCAGCGGCCCAGGCCACCTCTGCTGGAGGGATCCCCAGAAGAAGGCAGCTCAGAGAGGCACCAGCCTCCGTGCAGGTGTGAAGGCTGAGGGTCAGAGCCTTCACACTCCTGCTTTCGGCAGAGGACGAGGGGGCGCCGCTTGACCATGTTCCTGAAGCGTGTGCTGCATGCCTGTCGGACATCGGCAGAACAGACCTACGGTTCTACTTACAGAGGACGAGACCGAGGTTCAGAGCGGCCAGGACGAAGCTCCGCTCGGCCTCCCTCGTCTCTCAGGCTCTGGCTGCTGGACCCAGCTTTCCCCGGATCCCCGGCACAGAATCACCCGCTGACACCCTCCAGGCGTCTCAGTCTATGTGGCTGGGGAGCCGGAGCAGACCCCGCGTGGCCGGTGCTCACTGCACACTCACTCTCCATCGCACACCAGTGTGGACTCTAAGCACGGCCCCTTCGAGGCCCCAAACGCGTCCAGCAGCAGCCGCCTGATCCCATTTGATGGAGGAGAGAGCTGAGGTGCAGGGGAGCCAAGCACACGGCAAGGCTGAGGAGGGAGCCCTCTATACCCCCCGTCCCCCGAGTGCCCGGGGTGGGGGGCACCCCCAGCCACAGCCCCTCCCGAGGGGGCCCCTCCACACCGGCGTGTCCTCAGAAACTTGCCTGCTTGTGAGCTGCCTTCCGCCTGGATCACAGCCCGGGTCCTCGAGGTAATCGACTGCTCGATGATCAAACTGATTTCCATCCCAAGTCCTGCGCGCTGCTTACATTCCAGGAACCGTATTTTGAGCACAGACATATAATCAAACGGCAAAAAGCAGAGGGCACAGAGGGCCTCTCTGCCAATCGAATAAAAGCTAAATGGCCCGGGCTTTTAGGCCTAATCACTTACGTATTCCCACCAGGGCTGGGTCTCCAGCAAAGCCCATCCGATCGAGGCCGGATTCATCTGAGCATTTTGGCGTCAGGTCTGACGATCCCTCCCAGCCTTGCCGGGCTCCCCTCTCTGCTGGGGTGGCCTGACGGGTCCCTTCCAACCAAAGTCCAGCTCGCCCTCCGGGAGGGGCTCGACGCCCAGTGCTGGGCAGTGCACCCTCCTCCTGGCAGGTCCCCTGGGCCTGGGTGGCCAAGAACCCCTGGAGTCGAGCCCAGGGCACCCGCCCTCCAGCCTAGGCTGCCCCTGGATCCATGAGGAGCCCCGGCCTGGGGGTCTCTCAAGGGGCGCGTGGGGTCCTGAGGTCCAGCGGCTGCCCAGAGCCTGTGTGCAGACACAGACCCCAGGAGCCCCTGCAGCCGGTCTCTGAGCCCAGAGGGATCCTTTTCGGCCCCGCAGGGCCCCCAGGCAGTGAGTCCAGCTTCGCCCTCCTCCCCTGCTCCCCACCCCCGCCTCCCTGCCTCCCTGCCTTGCCCGGTGTCCCCAGAGAGCTGGGCCTTCCTTCTCAACCCACTTTGTGGGCAAAGGGAAAGAAGCAGCCAAGCCCAAGCCCAGAGCTCTTCCCGAGTGTGGGAGTCTGTCCAGGCCCAGAGGCCACCCCGCCACCCCCGCCCCAAGCTCCCCACGTGCCCCCCCTGCCATATGACCGCGGTCCCCCATCTGTGTGGGGCGGGGGACCTGTGGGGGCGGGGCTGGCGCCATGGCCACGCCCCCGTGCTGGCCTCAGGCTCTGCGGGCAACAGAGGGTGGGGGTGTGGCCGTGGGCGCCGGCCTCTCCAAGAGCCACTGGGGAGCTCCGTGGCCGGGGGCTCCGGGATATGATGGGGAGCCCTGGGGCTGAGTGCAGGGGCCCCGCCAGAGGGAGCTCTCAGGGCTCCTGTGGGCCGACACAGTGTCCCCCTCAAAGCACCACCCCAGACCGTAATTACTCCCTGTGGCCCTGGCTGAAGCTGCGAGAACTCCAATCCCAGGAGCTGCAGGCAGAATAGGGCGGGAGCTGTGCGGGTCACAGGTGAGACGGAGGTGGCCCCGGCCGGAGTCTTGGTCTGGCCTCTGCAGCGGCGCTCGGGGTTGAAGGGCTCCCTTCCCTGCTTCCGTGGGCGGTGGGGCTGTGCTCAGGCCCGAAAGCCCGGGGGCGCCTGTCCCCACACAGACCCCGAGGGGTCCGCTCAACGCGCTCACTCTCCACGACGCGTGGGGTGCTCCCCCCTTTTGGCCTTCCTGCCTTCTCTCCGGGGACCCTGCCTGGGGAAAGCCCCCCCCAGCCTGACTGGAGCCCTCGGGGTGACGCTGAGCCAGGCTGCCTGCCCCTCCCCTGCTCTGCCAGCCCCAGGGGCCGCCCAGGCAGGTGACTTCAGCTCTGGGTCCCTCGACCCCCCACCCCGGCCACGTGTCCCCAGGGGAGCCGCCCCTGAGCTCCTCCCTTCCTCAAAGAGCTCCTGGTGGCCGGGGCCCCATTCTTCCCCTCGCAGAGGAGGGCTGAGGGCCCCGCTCCAGGTGCGCGTGAGGCCCGGGCAGTCCAGGTGCATCTACCCTGCTGTCCTGGCGACGCCACCCTCAGGGCAGGGTCAGTGAGGTCACACCTAGCAGGGGCTCGATTCCAATCCTGCCTCTGGCACCCTCTGGCTGTGACCGGGAGACCGCTTCAACACCTCTGAGCCTCAGTTTCCCTTTCCGAAAAATGGGGCTATGATGAGATCACCTCACAGGGTTGTGCGGGGCTTCAGCGAGGTCCTGCACGAACACGGGACCTGCAGAGGTCAGCAGGGTCAAGCTCAACCCCCCACCCCCAGGAGGCCCGAGGCAAGGTGCGATCTCCCTCTTGGGTAGCAGGTGCGCCCCTCCCCCACCCCAGCCCCCTCAGGTCCCCACTGGGATCCTCCATCTGCATAAGCTGGGATTTTGTGGGTGTCATTCCTAGTGAAATTCCCCACGCAGCCGAGGCAGTTCCCCACCAGAGGCCTGAGCCTTCAGGCAGGTGGTAAGGACCCAGGGTCTCGAGCGCGGAGGCCCCAGAGACCCTGCGGTCTGGAGGCCAAAGCTGAGGTCCGGAGGCCAGCACGTGTGTGTCCATCTCATGGCTCAGGGTGTCCATCTTTTTTTTTTTTTTTTTTTTTATTTTTAGGAGAGAGAGAGAGACAGCGTGAGCAGGGGAGGGTCAGAGAGAGAAGGGAGTCACAGGCTGAAACAGGCTCCAGGCTCTGAGCTGGCAGTCAGCACAGAGCCCGACGCGGGGCTCGAACCCACGAACTGCGAGATCATGACCCAAGCGAAAGTCGGACGCTTAACCGACTAAGCCACCCAGGCGCCCCTCAGGGTGTCCATCTTGAGGCCAGGCCTGAAACCACCGGCTCACATGCAGGCCAGGGTCCCTGCGGGGTGGAGGGCCGGCGGGGGTGGAGGGGGGCGGCTGATGGGTGGATTGCACAGGTGAGCAAGCAGGGAGGCGTTGCGGGGTCCACTGGGCGCTAACTCCCTCAGGGCAGGAAATGCTCCCCCAGCCCCAAGCTGTTTCCAGGCCTCCAGGGCCTAGAGGAAGGCGGGGGCTCCGGAAACAGCTCAGGATGGAGACCCAGACCATGGGGGGCTACGGGGGCCAAGTGTCTTACCCCCTGCCTCACCGGCTGTGCCTGAGGGACTGCCCAGGGGCCAGCCACCAGGGGGGACCTTCCTGCCCTCCCGCCCCAGTGCAGCCCCCTGCTGGGGGCCGGGGCTTCTTCCTGGAGGGTGACCTGCCCCCTGTACCACTCCGGGACCAGGGCTGGCCAGGGCCTGAGCAGGGCGAAGGCCACATAGCTGGATGCCGCGAGGGCTGGCTTGTTTGGGTGCCAGCGTGGGGCACCCTGGAGCCCCCAGCGCCAGGCAGAGCCGCCTCTGAGCTAAGTGCTCAGCGCTGCTGGGGAAGCTCTTTTCCAGAACCCGCTCCAACGTGAGGGCGCCAGAGGGACAGGCGTGGCTGGCTCCTGGCTGGGGATGCAGCCAGAGTCCTGCACCAGTGGGTCCCCAGGCAAGAGGGGACTGAGGCAGCGCCGGGCAGCCCCAAGCTGTGCACAAGGGCTCTGTCCCAGCCTGGCTGCGACGGGCGGTCCTGGAGAAACAGGCTGCCTTTCCTGGAAATCAGGGCCTCCGCACCCCTCCCCCCGTGGCAATGGCATCCATGTCCCAGCTCTGCTGTCTGTCTGGAGCAGTTAGTCCATCATGGGTCCCGGGGGGCTGGGACCAGCTCCTGCTCAGCGAGACCTGCCTCCCCAGTGGCGGGGGAGGGGGGCGGACGACACCCCTGGTGCCGTCGCTGCCTGAGCCACAAGCTGCTGTGCTGACTCCCGCCCCCGCCCCCTCGCCCTGGGCTCCTAGCCACAAACCTGCCGCACCCCTGGCCCACCCAGAACAACCTCCCTCCAACGATGGGGACCCTGGAGCTGGGTCACGGGGAAGGACAGACCTGGAGCCCCCGGGCCGCCCCTGCTCTTTCGGCTGCATTTCCACGGAGGCCGCCTGGCGCGTGCCCGCCCCTCCTCAGCAGGCTGCTGGGCCCCTCCCAGTCCCCGGCCCTCAGCCCCGGCCGCAGACCCCCAAGGGGGAGGGCTCGTGCCCTGCCCTGCTGACCCTGTCACCAGATTTACCTCCTGCTCGTCCCCTGTATGCCTCGACAACGTGGGTGTCTTCAGGGGGCCGAAATACCAGAGCTGGGTGCGCCAAGCACCCTGTCCTCCTCACGGCCGCACCCTCCCTTCCCACTCCAGGGCCCTAACGTGCTGCCCGCCTGCCTGCCGCTCTCCTTCCCTTCCCGATAGAGATCTCTGGGGGCACCTGGACAAGCGTCTGTGTCCACTCCCGGGTAGACCCTCCCATGTGGCCCTTCTGGGGCCACCTGACGGAGCGGACATAACGCAGAGCTGTGACCGACGCGCCCCCGGCCTCCGCGGCCACAGCAGACGGCCTGGGTCATTGCCGGCGTGGCACGGGGTGACGGTGCAGGGCCTCAGCCTCCCCTCCAGGGAGGGCCGGTGCCCGGCCAGTGGGGGCTGTGAGGCACACGCCACCCAGGCTTATCGAGCGGGCACGAAGGTGGCCAGCGTGGCCCCTGCGCGGGCCATCCCTCCTCCCTGCTCACCCCCTGCGCTGGCCCGGCCCCCACGACGGCCTCCGCACAGCCAGACCCGAGGCCCTTCCTCCACGGGCTCGGGACCACCCCATCCATCCCGCGGCTGGACTCTGTGCGCACAAAGGGCTCCAGGGCAGAGCCTCGGTCCTGCTGACTTTGCACCCTCCTCCCAGATCAGGACAAAGGGGTGGGAGGCGGGGCTGAGGTTCTGATGCCTCAGCCAGTTTCTATGGAGGCTGCAAGGGCAGGGAGGCCGCTGAAGGACGGGGGCCCCAGAGGACAGAGCGCAGGCTGCCGGGTGCCGGCTCCCCCTCCTCCTGAAGCACTGGGACATGCTGCGCCAGGCGGCTCCCCGTGCCACAGCGTCCCCCCAGAACTGGGTTCCAAGCCAGAATGCTCCTCACACCCCCAGACCGCCTGTATAGGGCATCTGGAGGCCTGCCAGGGGGCTTCGGGGAGGGGGCTGCGAGGGGGCACCTCCTGGGTGCGTGTCCTGTGGTCCAGAAGAGGCGTGTCTGCAGCAGCCCGAGGAGGTGACCGAGGAATCCCTCACGTCCGGCAGCTGTGAGGCCTCGGCGGGGACAGCTCTGAAAACAAGATCCAAAGTGACACCCTGTCCCGGTGCCCAGAGCTGGGCTTGACAGTGGGGTGGGGACAGGTGTACCCGGGTCCCCAGCCCCGCCTGTGCCAGGCCCCTCGGGCACTCCAGGGGAACAGTGGGGGGTGCCGGCCTTAAGCCGGCGTACCCACCGATGCAGGGGTCCCCAGGGTGGAGCGGCCATTTGAAAACCACGTGCACCCATTTTAGGCTCGGTGTCTGTTCAGTGCTGGCCATGGCTCCAGGTCCCCTGGGGACCTCGATAAACAAGTGAGCGAACATCCATGGCTTAGCTCAGGCGGAGGCCGGGGGTGCGGATGAGGCGATGCGAGCCTGCCACGCGGGCGTCTGAGCGGGAAGCCGGTGCGAGGGGCCTGATCCAGGCCTCGGGGACTCACTGTCCCGGGCCCTGGCTTCACGGCGAGCTCACAGCAGGCAAAGGGGGCCAAGAGCTGCTGGGCCTGAGTCAGAACCCCAGTCTGAGCTGGCCTGAGCGGGACAGTGCCGGAGATGGTCAGTGGACAGGAGTGTCCCCTGCCTGACACCAAGGGCTCCCAGTCCAGGGGGGGACCCGCTGTCCATTTGCACTTCCCGCTCTGTCCACCTGGGGGCAAGCCTGGCCCAGGAGGCGGTGCCTGGGAACAGATGGCGGCAGCCGCACACCTGGCGGGGGGCAGACAGGTGGGACAGGTGAGGCAGCTTCCCCAGCGGGCAGACGACAAGAAAAGCCACCCCTCCCAGGTCAGCCCGGGGTCCTCCCGCAAGCATGAGACCCCTGATGGCCGGGGGGCACCCAGCCTGGGGATCCTGGGTCCCCAGGGGGTCCTGAGTCACTGGGTCACCCTGCCCGGTGGCCTGCCCTCCCCTGCGTGGCTCAGTGTCTCCCCAGTCACTGATCAAGCAAGGTGCGGGCAGCTGGGTTTGAACTGACTTTATTATTCCGTAAATGTGAATTTTACAAAGCGCTTTACAAGTAACGGTCACATCCTTCTGTTTGTAATGGATTTCCACCTCGCGAGTCGGCTCTGAGCGCGACAGAAGCCCTCGGTTTCCTGGTCGCCGCGGATGTAGGGTGGAGTAGGGTGGAGTCACCGGCGCAGTGTCAGCCGCGGCTGGAAAAGCAAGTCTTGACCCTGCGCGTGGCAGCAGGAAGGAGAGGGACGCACCTGCTGGGCCGACACGGAGCTCGGGGCTCCGGACACAAACCTCCTTTTCCTCCGCGGCGCGGCGGCCGCTTCTTGTTCGTTAACAGTGTGAGTTACGGCCCCGCCCGCCCCCAGCAGGCTGCACACGACAGTCCCCTTCATCAAAAGGCTCTTTCTCCCACACATCCCGTTCAAAGCAAGAATGGTCTGTTTGCCCCAGTGCCATCCAAACGTTCAAGTCAAAAATATTTATACATTTTATACTTAGTTCTTTTTTTTTTTGTCTGCTAAAAATAGTATTGCAAGTTTTGGCTTCTTTTGACATAAAAATTACAATCATGTGCAAAACGCTAACAATGAAGGGGTTGATCTGAATTCAAGCAGGTTGTCCAATCCGAACACTCTAAATTCTGCATAATTTTCCTTTTCATTTTTTTTTCCTCAAAGAAACAAAACAAACAAACGGAACCCAGAACCTGTGCCATGTTAGAAACATCTTGTACCAAGCCCTAACGACCTCCGGCCGGCGGCGGGTGGCGCGGACTTGGAGCTGGCTGGCTGACATAATGACAAATTTATGCATCAGCAACACTCTGGAACAGTAGTTAAAGCTCAAGGCAGCTATGAACTCTCAATTCCGCGTTTAGGATTTACTGCTGGCAGAGACGAGCACGTTTCCTCGCGGTTTTCGGTTGGCTAATGGGCCACAGGCCTCTTTCCGCGGGTGTCACGACGGTTCCATAAAAATAACCCGTCCTGAGGGGGGTCTAAGCAGTAAACGGCTGGGGGTGGTGCTGGGCCGGTGCTAGAAAGTTCCACCGTTAAATGGGAATAGGTCCGGGCCAGCCACCCCGCCGCGCCCCTCCCCCTCTGTCTTCCTCCCAGCTCCAAACACAGACGCCCGGGAGCGAGCAAGCTCCCTCGCTCCCACGGGGAAGTGAGCCCCGCGGTCAGCCAGCAGCAGGGCAGCCAGGACAGGGAATGCACGCCGCACCTGGGAAGGCATCTCCCCCGGCCTCTAACCCACGGCCACGGCCACATTCAGGGGCAAGGTAAGACAATCGAATCAAACGCAGTTAAGCAACCACAGAGAACTCTGGGTGAGACCAGACACAGTGCAGCAAACAAGACAGAATTCAAGTACCGAGGCGCCGCGGCCAGGCCGGAGGGGCCCCGCCAGCTCACAGTATCTGTCGCATCTACCCGTCCCTTCTCCTGGACCTTTTGCACTCCGTCCCAGCTGCCTCCCGTGGCACAGCCTGTCCGCCGGGGAGGGCGGGGGAGGGCGGGCGCCCAGCCGGCTCCGGCTCCCGCCACGTCTGTCCGGCGGGGTCCAGTCCCTTCTCTCCTCCTCAAAAAGGCGTGGGTCTAACTTAGCTCTATAACAGACTCTACATAGTGTATGCGTATTGCTAATAGTCAAGCTGGGGAGCAAAGGTGCAGAAACGTCATAAATACTGAGTGGCTTGTCTCTCGGTCTATAGGGTCTGGGTGAGTCAGGGTCACGCTCACGGGACAGGAATTAGTCGTCTTGTAAACAGAGGAGGGGGAGGGTCCGGTTTTCTTAATTGGTTTTCCTTGGGAAAAATGATCAGAAGATGCTAAGGCACTCTGGAAGGCCCCTCCGAGCCCAGGCCCGCCGCTGCCCGCCCCGCGGAACATTCAGGACGCGGAGGAAGCGCCCCGGCAGATACAATCGTCAGCCATGCCCGACCGCAAACGCTCCGGACCCACGTCCACCGCGGGACACATTAGTGCAAAACGCTCGGCCCGGCCCGCCCGGGGCACGGGGGAAGCTCGGAACCCATTCACATTGAAGTTCCACCTACAGCTCTCTGCCTTCCTACCCAGAACAACAAAACAGACGGCGGCTATAAACAGTGAAGGGACAGACGTCGCCGGACATTGTGCTGGCCTGAGTGGCGATCAGGCCTTCTCTGTGCGGCACCACTGCCCCCGCCGGGCCAGCACGCCCCTGCGTCACCTGGCCTCGGGTCGGGCCCGCTCCCACTCTGCACTGGAGAGAGAGGGAGAGCGAGTGAGCCCTTCTGCCCACGGCCAGGGCAGGCCGGCAGCCTCCCCAGGGTCCTCAGGGATGGTCAAATTAAAGTGCACGTTGGGGTCAGGAAGGGGAGCCGCAGGAGGGAATGGGGGTCAACCTTACCATCCTCACCTCCACCCCCCAGGGGCCACCTGAGGATGCTGGGGGGTGGCCTTCGCACAGTCCCAGGCTGGCTAGGTCCTGAGTGGCCCACGTCAGGGGGAGGAGGAGGCAGAGAAGAGAGGCTCACCTCTGGGCCAGGTGGTGGGTTCCGAGCCCCAGCTGGAGCCGCAGCCCTATTTGGGCGCACACCTCCCTGCACTGGAACGCAGGGGCTGAGATCAGCTCCCTCCCCCGTGCCTGCCCAGGACCCCCCAACCCCTTTTCTGGGAGGCATCAGATTTTGGAGGGGGAGCCGGCACATGTCTGGCCCGGCTGCAGGAGGCCTGGAGATGCAGTCCAGGAAGGAGCCCTCCCCCAAGGCCTCTGCACGCAGGGCCTCTGCGCCCCCTGCGGGCTGCCCGCAGGGGGGGCGGCGGCCCGGGCGGTGGTGAGCCACCCCTGCACCTGCATTCGGGCGCGCTGCAGCCAGTCGGGGGAGGGGAGAACGCTGGCGATGGCGAGGAGTCCAACAGACCCCTCCAGGCCCGGAAATGGAGGGCTGTCCCGGGTCTGGCCTACGGGCTGCCTGTGGCACAGAAGGAAGCCTCTGGACGAAGTGGCCGCCCGAGTGCTCCACAGAGCCTGCGGCCCTCACTCAACACGTCACAGCAACTGCACTTCAAACTGAGCCTTCCAGCAACTTCCAGGGGCCTTTCCCGGGTGCGCCCTGCCGTGCATTCCAGACTCCGCCCTGCGGCTCCCGGGCTCCTCCCGCGAAGCGCCCGGTACCCACAGCCGCAGGGGCACGGGCCGCGGTGGGCAGCACAAGGTGGGGCCCCGCTCCAGCCCGGCGGGGCCGGGCCCCGCCGCCTCCTCCCGCAGCCCCTCCTGTGTCACCCGCCCTGGCTGCATCTCCCTGCGGCGCCCCTGCCCTGCACAGGAGGAGTGGGTCCAGGCCGGGGCTGGGCGGGACCCGGAACACAGACGACCCAGCCCCGGGCCACAGTGGGTCCTCCCTAATTTTTTGCTCTTTTGGGTCTGAAAATTTTCAAACCATACATGAAATAGATCTGAATTAAGACAAAAACAAATAAACAGACAAACAAAATCCCAACGTGGCTGAGGGCTGTGGGGTGGCACCAGGGCCGTGGCCGCGCCCCACAGGACGGCAGGTGGCCGGGCGGGAGCCCGTGGGCGCTCAGGGCAGCTGGCCTGGCCCGTGGGGCCCTGGTGCACCAAGGGCCGCGGAGCTACGGGGCCAGGGGTGCCCACGGGCGCAAGGAGGGAGGGCAGAGGTGCAGGAACCGCCCCGCCCCCGTGAGCGGCCCATCCCGCTGCCCCCACACACTCTCAAACACACGCACACACGCTCTCACGCGCTCCCACACCCCACACACACGGTGGACCCGGCGGGCCTGGCTCCCGAGTCTCAGGAAGAAGGAAAAGCAAGAGGAATCTGGCCCCTGGGGGCCCAGCTCTGGCCCCTGGCCCCAGGGGGTGAGCAGCGAGCTTCAGGGGGTGCGCGCCCCACACCCCAGGCCCCTGGCTCTGTCTCCTGGGCAGAGGGGGTGGGCAGGCAGGGAGGCCGGGCAGGCGGGCGCCGGGGACTGCAGGCTCTCACCCCTGCCCCCGTGAGGGGTCGGGGGTCAGGAGGGAGCCACAGCATGGAGACTAACCTCTCGGATTTCAAAAGGGGCCCTGGGACCTTCCTCACGAGGTCACCAGCGGACTCGGCCTTTACAGTATAACAATGCGTGTGTTTCCTTCATAAACTTTAAATACAAGCAGAATAAAAATCACATTTTTCTCAGGCAACAGTAGCAGTTCCGTAGGTAAGTGGCTTGATCACATTTGTGGTATTAGTAACGCATGCAAGCAGCTGGAATTCGGGCCGCAGGGCCGGCGGCTCCTCTACAAGGTCCCCGCGTAGGCCGCCTCCGGTCTCCGGGCCGCCGCGGGCGTCTGCGGCCGGCTGGAGCTGGCGCCCCCCTGCTCGAAGGGCTGCGGAGGGCTCTGGGCGGCCGCGGGCGGTGGCTCGGGCGCGGCCACCTCCTGGATGACGGAGCCTGCCCCGTCCGCCTCCTCGCCAGCCTCGAACGTGGGGTTGGCGGTGGTGCTCAGGTCGACATTCACGGCGTCAGTCCTCAGAGCCACGATGGTGGCAGCGTCACCCCGTCGCTCCGCGTAGATGCGCTGCTCGAACACCTGCGCCGCGGCGGGCGGGAAGTCGGGGTCGAGGGCTGCACTGGCGGCCGAGGAGCCCATGACCGAGCGGTACATCTCCACGCCCTCGGGCAGCATGGACTTGATTTTGGGCAGCCAGCGCTTGCGGACGCGGCGGGCGTTGGTGCACATGTCTGCCGCGATCACATTCATCTCGCTCTCCTTGAAGCTGGGGGCGAAGTTCTGGCAGTACACTGTAAGCACAGGGTGCGGGGTCACGGGTGTGGGTGACCCCTGCCTCCCGAGGGGCCCCAACAAGCCTCAGGGTCAGAGCACTTATGTGCTGAACTGGCCACTCCTGGGCCGGTGGGCGCAGGGCTGGGGGCCTCCCAGGCCTCTCCTGGCCTCAGCCTGAGGACAGGTGGTCATCCTTCTCACTGCTCAGTCCCGGAGGGCCTCCCCTGCTCCCTCGGGACAGTCAGCACCGGGGCACAAGGCTGTGGTCCCCCCCGAGCACTGGGTGGCTGTGTGGCCTTGGGCAGGTCCCTGGCATCTCTGGGCCTCACTATACCGCTCTGTCCCACACACCCTGGGTCCCAGGCCTGCTCAGACAAGGCTGATCGCTAACCCTGCCCTGGCTGGAACGGCGGTTGGGACGGGGGAGCCGGCAGCCCTGGGCACCTGCCTGCCCTGAGACTCAGGCCTCCCAGGGGACTAATCAGAGGCTCTTCCTCACAGGCAAGACAAGGAGCGAGGTGGAACCAGTCAGCACCTTCCCTGGGCCCAGCCCCCAGCCAGGAGGACGTGAGTGGCTGCATCAGCAACATCACCGTTAATGACAGTGCAGAGCCTCTCCTCAGTCCCACGTGGAGCCACGGGCCCTCCCACTGTGCATGCCACTGGGCGGCCAGACACAGGTCCCCAGGGCGAGCCCCTCACACCAGCCCCGGCGCATCCCCCCACCCTGGTCTGGCCCCTTCCCGGAGCCGCACTGGCACTGCTCTGCTCCCTCTGGGACTCTCATTATCCACCACAAAGGCCCCTCTTTGCTCTAAAACAGAATTAGCCTCACAAGAGATGTTTTCCAAGCAAGGAAGTAAGAGAGTGTCTCGTGAGCCGACGGCTGCAGGAGGCCCGGCCTGGCCCGATGGGGTGGGGGGCGGGGGGGGCTCCTGCCCGGGCCCGGGGCTCGGGCTGGGGGGCAGCAGTCGGGTGCGGAGATGGCCGGGCTCCGCCCCCACACGCCCGGGAGCGGGAGGCAGGAGCCAGCGAGCAGATGGCAAAGGCTCAAAATAACCTCGAAATGTAAATAAGGGGTTTTGTTCAAAAAGGAAAATTAGATCTATTTCACATATTAAAATAGTTTCGCACGCAGCTGAATCCATCAGGCTTGGAAACCTACCAAGAACGTTAGCACCTCAAGACCTGGCTCCCGAGAGCTGCTCTTTTCTCTTCTCTTTCCAGCCCTGCGGGGCCGGCCTGGTGCTGCGAGGGGCTGCCTGCCCGGCGAAGGCCCGGGGAGCCCCAGCCGCTCCTGCCCCCCTGACCTGGAGACCCAGTCCACTTACGCTTCACAGCATTCAGGACCCGGCTGTCCAGCGGCTTGCGGCTCGGGTCGCTGGTGGATGAGCGGATGCCAGTGCCACAGCTGTTGGCCAGCGTGTTCCTGGGGGGGGAGGAGGGAGCTCAGAAGCGCCATGGGGCTTTCCCACCCAGAAGTCTACCTATCCTCCCCCCCCGGGGGTTGCTAGTGACTTCCAGGGGTGCAGTGATGGGGAAGAGCCCCCACTGCTCTCTGGAGAAGGGGTTCCCTGACCCACCCATGCACTGAGGCATGTATGGCTCTTCATTTTATGGGGGGGGGGTGTCCACATCCCTCCACAGACCCAGGCCCCCCTCCTGCAGCCTCCACAGTTCCTGGGCTGACACCCAGGTGTGAAGTCAGGAAGGTGGGGGCCACATATATGAGAGGCATCAGCCATGAGGGACCCTCGAGGCTTCTGCCCTTACCCGGGGACCCACCTGTCAAAGAAGGTGGCGAGGAGCCGTCGCAGCAAGACCTTGTGCTTCACCCCTGCACAGAGGTGGCAGTTCATCAGCTGACCACGTGTGATGTAGACTCCGGAGCCTGTGACCACCAGACAGAAGAGTGAGGCCCTTGACCTCACCACCCACAGCCCAAGGCCAGGACCCCCTCAGGTGGCCACCGGGGCCAGAGCAGGTGCGCAGGGGATGTGGGGAGGGGCGCAAGGCCGCTTGGCTTCTGGGTGCAGCACCCCAGGGCATGCGCTGTCACCTGGAGGAGGCAGCCTTGGTCACATGTCCCTAGATCACCCTCCCAGCCTCAGGGGACTTCCCTGCTCAGCCCTCGGTTTGGGAAACACTCCTTGCTTCTCCATCCCTTCCCCCAAACCAAAGCACCTCAGGCAACACTGGGGACTCGGGTTCCCGTACGTGTGGGGGGAGGTCACCGCCAGCACAGGCAGGGGTGTGGGCAGCAAACCCACACAGTGCTATTTACCCCGAGGAAACCTGGCAAGGCCCGGGGGTCCAGGAGGGCATGAGCTGAGCCAGCAGAGGACACATCAGCAGAGGGGGGCCGGGGGGGGGTGGCTCCGTGTAATGGGATGCTGCTTGTGGAGAAAGGAGAGCGTGCAAGCCCTGGACGGTGCCCCTGACCCCCCGAGAGGACAGTGTGGCAAACCCCGAGGGGCCTACGCGGACTCCAGGCCTCCCGCCATCTCATTCAGGCCTCTCCCCGTGCCCCCTGTTGTCACAGATCACATGCTGAATCCTGTTGTGAAAAAGACGGGGGGGTGGGGTGGCGTGCAGCAGCTCCTTTCTCAGGGAGCAAGGTGGAAGCAAGATACAGGAGGTGCTTTGGCGTGTGGATTCCCAGCTGGGTGGCCTCAGGACCGGCTCTGGCCCTTATATAAAGTCTGCTTCCCCCCACGAGCCAGGTCTCCAAGGGAGCCTGCACCCACTGTTTAAACAGACACGTGGCTGATTCTGGATGGAGTCCATCGCCAGGGGCGTCGGGTCAGCGCGCCTGACAGTCCTCGGCCACTGCATGCCACGCGTCCCCAAGGGCCTCGCGTTCACCTCTGCTCAGGTCTGCAGAGGCTTAAACCCAACAGTAGAGCAGGTCACCCTGAGCCACACGGGCTAAACACCCCCTCATGATGGGGAAATCTGTAAAGAGGGGCTGGGGCCCAGTGGGGCCTGTGAACCTGATATCCAGCTGCAGGCTGGGCCAGGGAAGGCGCCGGCTGGGACAGTGGCTCCCAGCAGAGGAGACAGCTCAGGCAGAGCCCTAGGGTGCTGCCCAGGGCGTGGTGGTCAGGAGCGCTCAACAGGACGTGGGGGGGACCCAGAGGCTCACAGAGGGTCCCCACCAGCCCTGGGGGCCAGAAGGGAGCGAAGGAGCCCATGGGCCCTGACCAGCCTGTTAGGGGCTCCCCGGGCAACCAGGAAATGCCTGGAAAATGGCTCCACCTCCCCAGTTACTGTGACGCCAGCGCCTTTCATCTTCCCAGTGAAAAGCCTTAAAAACCCACGCGGGGCTGTGAAGCCAGATGAATCGTCACGCTGAAAAGATAAATATTTCTGACAAAGGCACCTGGCCCTAATGGGCTTTTGGACTCTGCATTGTCGTTTGCTTTTACAGAATTCCATTTCTGCCTCGGAGCCGCTCTGAAGCCTCTGGTCGGTCCCATCGGCACTGTGATGGGGCCTGGGGCGGGGGGCTTGGGCGCTGTGTTCGATCTGGTTTTATCTGCCACCTAAATTAAAACAGTCGTGATTGCAGCCCCTGCCAAGATGCGCGACCAGCCCAGGGGATTCAATTAAAATGCTAAATTAATTCAATTGAATAACTCCTCTTAATGACACATTCTTCTAAAAGGAAATTAGAGGAAATTTAAGATGTTCCTTCTTTCTTTTTTTTTTTTTTTGACTGATTAGTGACGAGTGCATTGTTCAGGGCTCTGAAGGAAAAAGAGTGAACGAGGGCATCTGCACACGACAGACGGGGCGGGGGGGCACCTCACCTGCCACCAGCTCCAGCTTCTCGCCAGGGTCCCCTTCTGAGTAGAGCTTGGGGTGGCAGCGGTACCCGATCTGGCTGATGAGGCTGGCGGGCAGGGCCACCAGGTCGCGGCGGATGAGGACACACGAGCGGCTCTCCAGGGGCACGGGCTCTGGCTTCTCTTGCACTGCGGACACAGACCCGGCCCGGTTAGGGGTGCTCTCAGGCCTGGGGATGGGGACCGCCTTTCCTGCCACCCGGGCCCAGGTCAGACCCGCTCCCTGCCCCCCCACATGGTGGGCTGCATCGCTCCGTCCCCGCCCAGCTCGTCCTGAGCTCTGCAGGGAGGACCAGAGCGAAGAAGTGAACGGAGGAAGGCGGGGGGACACCCACCCAGACCTGGGATCAAAGCCGCGAGGGCCTGCGAGGCTCCCGGGAGGTGCTCGCCAGACAGAGGCCTGCAGCTTAGGCAGGACTGAGGGCTAAGGGCGGCATGTGCAAGGGGCTGGACCGGGAGCAGCCGGGCTGGCGCCGAGGTCTAACCGGGCAGAGCAGCCCTCTGCCGGGTGGAGTGCAGGCCTGGAGCGCATCGGGCCCTATGCTGTGCCCCGGCCGGATCGCTCGGAACTCCTCCCGTGCACGGTGGGGGCACGCGGGCCCTCTGCCTGATGCTGCCTGGACGAGACAGTCCCACAAACACTTGCCGGCAGTGAAGGCAGGCAGTGGCTCTGCCGGACAGGGCACACGTGGCATCTGCAGCCCTCCGGGCACTCTGGGAATGGTCCTGACAAACCGCTCCCGGCGGGCAGTCAGAGACCCGAGTACCCTGGGCCTGCAGCTACGAGGGGGCAGGGGCTGAGGGCCCCTCTGATGTCCCTACGCCACACGGGAGCCTAAGAGCAGCTGGACGTCAAGGCCACTGTTATCCCCATCCCCTCCCCTCCACTCTCCACTCTGGGCCTGTCCTGGATACAGGCCCTCTGGCCAGTCCTTCGAGGCCAGGAGTAGGGGCTTCCCCTAGTGCTCACGGAGGCCCCGAGTCTTCTGGGCACCAACCACACAGAGGGCCGTCTAGGTGCTGGGGGACCAAGGAGAAGCCATAGGCGGGCACCCTGCCCTCAGGGAATGGCCAGTCAGTGCCTCATCAGGTAGCCAGGCTGGGCAGGGAGAGATGTCAGATGGAGGCTCCCGAGGTGGACAGGACCCAGCCCTGCCAGGCTCTGTGCCCCCAGACCCCTCAAGCAGGTGCCAAGTCCAGCCCCACATCCTCCCCCACTCCCCCGCAGCCCCCGGCCCCTCCCAGCAGCCACACACGCTGCACCCTCGTCACAGGGTCGGCGAAGGGCCTCTGCACAGGGCAGGGCTCCAGGGCAAAGCCCTCTGCTGCCTACATGCCACCATCAGCCCACCTCCCTCACCCTGTGTCCCCAGCGCACAGGTCACTCTGGGTCACCTCCCAGGAGGACCACCTGCTCCCAGTCAGCTGCTGTCACTGAGGAGTCACAGCTGGTTCGAGGCGGGAGCTGCCCTGCACACCTGGCTGGAGAGCATGGGCCAGCCCGCCCGCAGCCACCACCAGCCACAGGGCAAGGTCTGCAGGCTGGAAGGGCCTTGGGCTGCTCAGAGGGTCACTCAGGGTTGGGCCCTCATGGTCAAGGATGACAGTTCTCTGTAGCAGCCTTAGAGGCCCCTGGGAGAGAGGAGATAGCTGTAGAACCTTCTAGTAGCCGGACACCTGGAGGGCAGGGCCAGGCTGGACCAGCAGTTCTGTCCCCTCGGCACTGTGACCCACCCCCGCTCAGGGGGGCGCAGGAAAATGTAGCACCTGGCCTCACTGCGGCAGGTGCTGGGCACGGGCCTGGGAAAGCCATACTGGGGCTGCGGCAAAGGGGCTTCAGGAGGGAGGGTGGCAAGGAAGGGAGGGTCCTGGGCAGCCCCTGTGGGGGCGGGGGCGGCCTCCTGGGGGCCACAGAAGAGCCCCTTGGGAGAAGGCAGATGGCTGCGCTCCAGTGCCGAGGACGAGGATGGGGCTGGGGCTGCCTCTGCCCAGTGCCCCCCCTTTGTCCCCCCTCCCGCCACCAGATCAGGGCTCAAGGCTGGGTGGGGGTCGCTCTGGGGGCCCGGCGGCACCTCCCACCAGGTGTGTGTGGGGAACGTGGGTGGGGGCTGATGAGCGGAGAGCAGCAGAGAATCTTCCAAACCTGGAATACTGGGGGCCCAGGGAGCACAGGAAAAACAACCCGGATGGTATTTTAAAACATAATTACCCGCCCCCGCCCCCCCCACGGCCTGCTGTGATTACACACGCAGACGCAGCACCAACGCTGCCGCCGTGGCATTTACATAAAGAGCGCTCACCAGCAGAAATAACGCAGTCCACAACGCAGCCTGCCGTGTTTCTCCAAACGGCACAAGTTGTTTCCGCTCCACCCGCTGCCGCTGCCGCTGCCCCGGCCCCGCTCTAGTCCCCAGATCCCAGCTCCCAGCCCCAGCCCCCAACCCCCACCCCCGCCCCACCCCCTAGCCCCGCTCCCGAGAGCCAGAGACCAGCAGACCCAGAACATCCAGAGCGGCCTCGGCTATTTGTGCTCCACCCCACGAGTGCCGGGTACTGCACTGGCTAAAAATACCTGCACCCGCGTGGTGGCTCACCTGGAAAGGTGCGCCCTAGGCCTTCCCCGCCCCTGCCCGGGGCCGCAAGTCTCCTCCTCCCAGGGAGAGGCGGCGGCTTACAGCCAGGTTCTGGAAGCCTGGGAGAGGAGGCTTGGGGGCAGGACGACAGGCCCCCCGCGTGTCCCCGTGGCCTTCGGGCAGGCGTCCCCCACTGCAGGGCTGGCGGGGCAGTCCCCCGGTGGGCTCGGGCAGGGACACCGCAGCCCACAGACGTCTGCGGACCACGCTGAGGTCACTCCGAGACTGGCCACTGCGGCAGGAACCCCCGTCACCATTGACGGCTCCATTTTCAACCAGCAACGACTCTGGTCTCCACGACAGTGGGCTCCAAATATTTTGGGACCATGGAATTTGGAGAGAAGCACATGAAAGTGCAGAGCAATTAGCTGTTTGTCCCGAGAGGTGAGTAATTGCTCTCGCTGTAGGAGAGGTGAGTCACGGTCAAAAAGGCCTCTACGGAATGATCTGGAACAGTAGCTGATCTGGGCCAAGGGGGCAGCAGCAACCAAGGGCAGACAGTTTCCCTCAGATCACTGGACAAAGAAAACCATCACCATGGACCCTCCACGGACTCTGGGCACCAGGAAGGGGCCCAGCTGCTCCCTGACTCAGCGACACTGCATGGATCCAGCCGATGAGGATACGGCGCTATGTGAGCGCGGAAGGACAAACCCCGTCGGATTCCACGGGCTGTGGGGCCAAGAGGAGCCGGACCCACAGGGACAGACAGCGCTCGGGGCGGGGGCGGGGGCGGCGTTTAATGGGACTGAATTCGGTCCCAGGGACGGACACAGGGACGGCTGCAGGGCACAGTGTGAGTGTCCCTCACGACTCTGGCCTGTGCCCCTGGCAACAGCGGTCACGGAAAATCCTGTGTTCCGATATTCCAGCGCCAACAGCACAAGTCTCCTGAGGGAAAGGCCTCTGTGGGGGAGGCGGGCTGTGGTCTACGCAAGCCGGGCGGAGGGCAGCGCCAGCGACGCAGGCCTGCAAGGGCCCCGGGAGGGTCTCTGACCTCCACTCCCGCACCTTCTGACCCTGCTGTGGGTCACTGACTGGGAGCCTGGAGAAAGCACCGGACCCTCTGCCCAGACAAAACACACGGAGCCCCCAGCCCACGGGATGTTGGCGCGGGGGACAGCCCAGGCAGCCCCCGTCCTCAGCAGGGAGCCCCCACCAACGTGGAGGCCGCCGGCAGGTGACCGAGCCCCTCGGAGGCTGGGCGGGGAGGTGGGGGACAGGGAAGGGGACGCCCACTCCACCTAAGTATATGCCGTTCGCTGAAATGGCACAGTAAGAAAATGAACCCCTAGTCCTTGATTATATCGGAAAACACAACTTAAAACCAAAGGGAAAGAGAAAGACTGGGTCACACTGTCCAACTCTGACTCAGCATAAAGCGATTCTAACGGTACGTGGTGCAAGTGAGCGGACAGGCTGCCCACCCAGGCCGGAAACAGGCGCACAGACACGCTCGGCTGAGCTGTGACAAAGGTTCGCCCCCACTCACTGGGGGGAGTGACAGCTGGTGCGGAGGAAGCGGCCAGGCACGGTCAGGTCACAGCAGTGAAGCCGCCCCGATCTGAGCCGCACACCTGACACAACACTTAACGAAGATGATCAGGGACCTCGTGTCAAACACGGAACTACAAAACTTCCAGAAGAAAACCTGAGTCAACTCGGGCTCAGCTAAAAGCTTAGACATGACCCCAAAAGGAACAGCCTGATTCGCTGGACCCCACCCGCGTGACAGCCCCGCCCATGAGGCCCCAGCAAGCCCGGCCTGCAGACCCCGCCGCTCGGGGACTTGCGCTGAACACCTGCAGCAGCTCTCAACGCCCAAAGGCAAGAAAACGGACAACTTGATCTTTAAAATGGGCAAGAGGTCTGAACAGACACTTGGTGAGAGACACAGGTGGCAAACTGGCACCAAAGAGGCGCCACGTCGTCAGCCCCTGGAACCTGCAAATAAAACCACGTGGGGACACTGCCTCACACGCACTGCGGGGCTGACCCTGTGCCCGAGCACGGCAGGGCGGCTGCTGGGTGCTGGTCCCCCCCGGTGTGCGCAGGGGACACGGGCACTCCAGAGGACGGCTGGGCGGGGGGACACGCTCGGGGTGTGGGACAGCACCCCCACCCCTGGGTGCTCAGCCGAGGGAAACAGGGATGAAGACCGTGCGCTCGGGCCCTGAGCAAGGACACGCACACCAGCTCTGCTCACAGAGGCCCCGACAGGAGACGGCCCAGTGTTCCCAGGATGGGCGGGTCACTGCCGCGCAGGTGAGTCCCAGACTCGCCTGTGGGGCAGAAGGGGCCGGCCCCACACGGTTATATGCTGGGGGGCTCCCTTCACAGGACAGGTTCCCAGAGACAAATCTATGGGGACAGAGAACAGATCAGGGACCCAGGGGATGGGGTGGGGGTGGGTGATGTCAGGGGCGGCACAGGGGCTGATGGAGCAGCTCTGTATCCTGGACGCCCAGGGGACCCTCCCCTTGCTGCTCGGCCCCAGGGGGCCTCCCCTCACACCCACTAGCCGGGCAGCTCTGAAAGTGCCACACCCACAAAGGGCACCTGTGTGCCTGAACACAGCTGTGTTGCTGTCCAGATACAGGGCAGGTGGTGCTTCCGAAAGGTGCACTTAGGCCTGGGGGTGGGGGGGCAGAGCATCAGCGGCTGGGGGTCACCAGATGACCGCTCTTTCACGTGCAGAAAGAGAAACGCCACCAGCGCAGCCACGTCCCCCAGTGACTGTAAGACGCACCGATTTTGCGGGTCTAAGAGGCACGGGCAGAACCCACCTCAGAGCCAAGATGCCAGCACATTGGGCACAAAATAACAAGTCTGGCAGGGAAAGCCCCAGAGAAAGAAAAACACAGGTGGACGCAGAAGCGTGAGGCCAGGTGTGAGGAGGGCCTGTGTGCAAACACCCTGCCTGGGGCCCCCAGAGCCAACACACAAGAGGGATGCAGTGGGTGCCCAGGACTCCGTGCACGGAAGGGGCCCCCACACACAGGGAGGGCATCGGGGTCCCCGCACGCGCAGGCAGACACAGGCGCAGCGGCCGGACCAGACAGGGCGCTCTGGCCCCCAGCCCTGGGTGGGCCCCTCTGGGTCCCAGCTCGTAACCTTCAGAACCTCCTCTGGGCGGCTCCCCGGCCTACTCAGCCAGTCCCTCAAATCCGCCGTGGGTGCCGCCCATCCCCGGACCCGCCGGCTCCACACACCCCTCACCCCCGCCAGCCCGACCACACTCCCCCTCCCCGTCAGCTCCTCGGACTCCGGACACACTCAGCCTCCCTGTCCACTGAGGACGGCCTGGACAGTTCCTGGTCCATGACGCCAGGTGACAAGAGTCACCCTGAAAACTCGGTGGGGCTGTGCGCGCCCTGGGACGGTGTTGGTGTGGAATGCAGGCACGCACTAGGTAGGCAGACAAGACCCCGGGAGGCAAGGCCACTGGAAGACAGACAGAGGCGGAGGGACGGACGGATGACAGCTTTCCCCAGGATGACCTTTCATACTCTTCATGGTGATGAGCACACATTAGCTACACAAACGCTCTCGCTTTTAACATGTGAGGTGCCCCAGAGACCCCAGTAAGGCAATGGGGGAGTGGCCCCCCATCAAGAACAACTCTAAAAGCTATGTTAGAGATACATTCCCAGACGAAGGCTGGGGGGGGCTCAGTCGGTTAAGCGTCCGACTCTTGATTTCGGCCCAGTTCATGGTCTCACAGAGCTTGAGTTTGAGCCCAAGGCACCCAGCATGGAGCCTGCTTGGGACCATCTCCCTCCCTCTCTCTGCCCCTCCCCTGCTTGCACATGCTCGGTCGCGCTCTCTCTCTCTCTCAAAATGAAAAAAAAAAAAAAAATTAAAAAATTAGTCTCAGGGCCCCAGAGATGTCCCGCCTTCCCTTCCACTTCCTGCCACCACTGAGCAGCCCGTGTGCGGAACCAGACTCAGAAACCAAAGAAAGGCTAAATCAGGAATTCGGTGCCCACGTATGAGACAGCAGTTGTGGGGGCCCTTCAGCAGAGACCCAGAGCCCTGCCAGCTTCCGACGGAGTGAGGCCTCTAACAACTGACCCTCTCTGGAGTAGCGCTGGTGGGAGCTTCCAGAGGTTTCCCACCATGTCTAGCCTTCAATGAGAAATCCACAGAATGCGGGGAAACGAGTGATAAGAAGCCAACTGACAAGACGACGTTAAATCGGACCCAAGGTGGGCCGTCCCAGACCGTGGCCGCCGCCCGCGGAGCGCTGGCTCTCCACACGCAGCAACGAGGGCTGCGCCAGAAAACCAGAATCCGCAGGATGGGTCAGACCCCAGACGGGGGACTGGTGTCCCTGGAGGGGACGGACAGCGCAGGCAACAGGAATTTCAACCTGGAAAATAGCACCAAGTATCCAGACTGGAGCAGAAAAAGGAAATCCAAGAACCACAGAGTGTAAAAGTGACAGGGAACGCGGGGCAAGCACGACCGGGGTCCCCGGAGCCGGGGTGGCAGAGCTCCGAGCTGAGAGGGAGAGGGCGGACCCTGAGCACGCCCCCGGGCGGAGGCCCTGGGGTCCCGGAGGCGGCGGCTGGACTCTCTAGCCCTGAAGGCAGCAGCCCCCATGCTCGTGATCAAAGGGAAGTTAACAGAATCAAACGGCTGGGAAAACAGAGAAACACAGGAGATTGGCGGGGACGGAGGGGAAATGGCCAGTAAGGGAGGGATGACGCCCCAAGACGGCACTGGACTGCACGCGGCAGGACACAGTCTAAGGCCGGATAAGAAGCCAAACCTGAGACACAACGTGAAACAAAAAGACAGAAAGGTCGGAAGCCACGCGCAGATGACACAGCGCGTCCCCGCCGACGGGCGGCCGGACCGACCTGAACGCGCGCCGACACTCCCGGCGCCGAAGGGGACGGAAGAATCACCGTGAGACGTCGGTGTGACGGGAACGTGAGGACAAGTGTGCGGGATGTGACATAATTACCGGTGCGGTTCATTAGCGTGATTTTTTTCCGTCAGTGCATGTGGGGCATATTCTGGGGCAGAAAGTAATTCTCGACGAATCCCAGGGCACTGAGGTGGTCTGAAATTTGCGGGGCACTTTGTTTAGAAACTTCAACAAAAATATGACCGGAAGCTGAGCGACATACTGCTGCACAAGCCAAGGGTCAAGGAAAGAAAACACAACTCGTAATATGATTAGAAAACCGTTTTAGTGAGTGACGGTGAGAACGCGTGAGAGGAGACGAAGCCGCCGGCCCAGGAAGCACACAGCCCCAAGCGCACTTATTGTATAAGACTGAGAAGTCCATCATCTGAAGACCTGTCCTTTTTTTTTAAATTTTTATTAGTGTTTTTAGAGTGGGGGAAGGGCAGAGAATGAAGGGGACAGAGGATCCGAAGCAAGATCAGTGCTGAGAGCAGAAAGCCCGACGCGGGGCTTGAACTCCTGAACCGTGAGATCATGACCTGGGCCAAGAGTTGGACGCTTAACCAACTGAGCCACGCAGGCGCCCCTGAGATCTTTCTTTTTTTTTAAAGAAAGGGGCGCCTGGGTGGCTCGGTCGGTTAAATGTCCAACTTTGGCTCAGGCCATGATGTCACAGTTCATGGGTTTGAGCCCCCCATCAGGCTCTGTGCTGAACGCTTGCTTGAGGCCTGGAGGCTGTCTTCATATTCTGGGTCTCCTTCTCTCTCTGCCCCTCCCCTGCTTGTGCTCTGTCTCATAAAAATAAATAAATGTGGGGCGCCTGGGTGGCTTAGTCGGTTAAGCGTCCGACTTTCGCTTAGGTCATGATCTCGCGGTTCGTGGGTTCGAGCCCCGCGTCGGGCTCTGTGCTGACTGCCAGCTCAGAGCCTGGAGCCTGTTTCAGTCTGTGACTCCCTCTCTCTCTGACCCTCCCCTGCTCACGCTGTCTCTCTCTCTCTCTCTCCTAGAAATAAATAAAACATTAAAAAAAATTTTAAAAATAAATAAACGTGATAAAATTTTTTTATAAAGAGCTCTTTAACGACATAAGCGGCATCCTTAGGTCGTGGGCTGCATGAAACACACGAGGGTACGAATCTGCGCACGGCACCACGCACTGCCCCTGCTCCAGACGTCAGGGGACCTTAACAGGGTGTCAGGGACGAGTTCACGCCAATAAATCAGGAAACCGGATGCAGCCGACAACTGGCCAGAGAAGCAGAATCGCGCTTCAAGACGGACCAAGTCTCCCAGGCCACTAAGAAAACATAAAAGTAAAAAAAGCGGGAAGGAATTCTCGGTTCGTTTCAGAAGGTGGGTAACCCTGGCAGAGGCGTGAGGTGCTGCCTGACGGGACATCAGACGGCGCTCTCCGCACTGACACGCGGCCGCCCCTGAGACAGGTGTGCGCCCCACCTCCTCCGCTGCGGGCATCGGGGGTCTGCCCGGAGCCCACGCTGCGTGTGCTGGCAGCTTTCCTGGCGCTGAGGCTGGAGCTCAGAATGACCGTGCAGGCTGCGTGGCCAGGCTGGTGGCTCCCGTCCACACTGCCTGAGGCCCCTTCCAGGGGACGGACACTGAGGAGGGCTTCACACCTCACACCAGTCACCAAAACAGGGCAAAAAAGAAAAAAAAAGGAGGTGGCTGAATGCAGAAATTCAATCATAACTAGGCTGAACTTGTTCCAGAAACGCAAGTTTTTGTTTGTTTTTTTAACATTAAAAAAGCAATCACTGTAACTCAAAAAAGTAACGGATAGGAGAGGAAAGCTGTATGCCCATTTCCATTATTTAAAGACACGGCTTTTGTGAAAATTCAACAAATAACCTACTTCAAGACGGAATATTGAAAATGTGTCCTGAGGGGCGCCTGGGTGGCTTAGTCGGTTAAGCGTCCGACTTTCGCTTAGGTCATGATCTCGGAGTTCGTGGGTTCGAGCCCCGCGTCGGGCTCTGTGCTGACAGCTCGGAGCCTTGAGCCTGTTTCAGTCTGTGACTCCCTCTCTCTCTGACCCTCCCCTGCTCACGCTGTCTCTCTCTCTCTCTCTCCTAGAAACAAATAAAACATTAAAAAAAAAATTAAAAAGATCATGACTTGAGCTGAAGTCGGACGTTTAACTGACTGAGCCCTCCAGGTGCCCCCAGATTTATTTTCAAATAATAAATCCAATTTGTTCCTGTATACGAGAAACAATGGGGGAAAAAGAAATACTATGAAGATGCAAACAAAAAATGAAATTCTAGGAATTAATCTAACAACAGACGTGCAGAGAATTATAAAACAATCCCAAGGAAAAAAACCAAAAAAGATGTAAATTAAAGGAAGGAAACACCCAATATGGTAGGGATCTCAGTGCAAGCCTGATCTGCAGAGTCAACCAAATCCCAACTAAATCCCAGCAGGTACTTTTGTGTGGCGTTTGACAAATATAAAAATGCAGAAAAAAGGCAGGGCAGCCGTATGGGCTGGACCCAGAGGCAGACCTCACACAGGGACCGGGCGGTGGGCACTGCCACGGGGGCCAGCAGAGAGGGAGGGGGAGGGGCAGGGTGGTGCCGGAAAAGGTGGTCGTCTCAGTGAAAAGCGGTAGAGCCACCGGCACGCTGGGTGGGGAAAAGGAAAATCGCGGGCCCCAGATCACAGCACACTGAATTATCGATTCCACACACACTACAGACGTAAACGCCTTTAATACGAAAACAGGAGCGTCGAATCTTGTCTGTTCGGAGAACGGACTTCAGGAAGAGGGGGCGTTGGGACAGCCCTGGGGTTGGGCTGGATTTGGAGACACGGGCCTGAACCCGGGTTGTTTTTTTTTATTTTTTGAGAGAGATAGAGACAGCATGAGCAGGGGAGGATCAGAGAGAGAGGGAGGCACAGAATCTGAAACAGGCTGCAGGCTCTGAGCTGTCAGCACAGAGCCCGATGCGGGGCTTGAACCCACGAACCTCAAGATCATGACCTGAGCCGAAGTCGGACGCTCAACCAAGTGAGCCACCCAGGCGTCCCATGAACCCGGGGTTTTTAAATATGTGAATCCCAGCTCCAACGGACAGGAGAGCGGGACGACAAACGCGCAGACTTTGCGCCTCGCCGGTGGCTTCTCCACGCCACTCCCACTGAAAGGGAAGACAGCTGGATCCTTGCTACATTTTTGCTGACCGAGATGCTCTAGAAAACCCTCTCCACTCACATGGAAGAAACACTAAATGAAGGGCCACTAGCCATCTCTGATAGAGGCCAGCCAGCAAACGTAGGGGTTAAGGAGTCAGTGACGAACCCAGGCGGGATCGTCAACAGCCAGGGAAACCCCATGGCTCCACCCGGCCAGGGCCCCATACCGCCAGCGTGAGGCCACATGGGCTTCAGGTGCTTCCCGAGAGGACACGCCGGGAGGGACCCCCCCGCACAGGTTCCCCCAAGATGCGGCTGAAATGCACAACCTGAACCCAAACAGAGGGACGGTCTGCAAAATGGCTAAACCGTGCTCTTCAGAAGGAGAAGGGTCACGAAGGGCAAAGGCCGAGAAGAAGACAGCTGAGAACCAACACAAAACGCGCCGTATGCGTCTGAGCTGGACACGGGCTTGGGGAAAACCGCGCTGCTCTGGGGGATAACATGGGAACACGTGGAGGGACTCAGACACAGGCCATGGGGCGGCACACGTCACCGCCAGGCCTCCTGCGCGGGGAGCCTGTGACCGTGTTTACGTAAGAGACTGTCCTCGTTGCAGGAAACGCTCAGGACTCGGGGGCAAAGGGACCCGTTCCCCGATGCCTTAAAGACCTCACAACCCCCCACAGAAAGAGAATCAGACGTGGCATGTCCTTACCCATGAGCGAGCCTGAGCAAAGAGCGCTGATCTTGAAATGTTTTTATAAATTTAAAATGATTTCAACTTTAAATGGGGCGCCTGGGTGGCTCAGTCGGTTAAGTGTCCGACCTCGGCTCAGGTCATGATCTCACGGTTCGTGGGTTCAGGTCCTGTGTCGGGCTCTGTGCTGACAGCTCAGAGCCTGCAGCTGCTTCAGATTCTGTGTCTCCCCCTCTCTCTGCCCTTCCCCCTGCTCACACTCTGTCTCTTTCTCAGAAGTAAACGTTAAGAAAATAAATTAAACAAATAAGAACAAATAACTTCAAATCAGAGTTGTTTGTTTTAAAGAATGCCCAGAAGAACGCGACGTGGAGAAAGAGGGCTTTAAACAAAATACAAAAACTGCCGTTGCTAAAACATGAACACATCTCACAACAGCAAGCCCGACAGAGGAAACGCAGGCGAGCTGGAGCCTGGGAGAGCACTTCCGGGACACGCGCCCAGGACACGGAGAGACACAGGGAAGGACATCCAGCTCGGCCCACAAGAGTGGGGACGCTCTGGGCAGCAGGCTGCTGCGTCCACTGTTATGGGGTCCCACGTAACCAGCCACCGCGACAGACCTGGGGTGACAAACCGCAGGCGCTCCACAAGGTAACACTGATGACATCCCGTGTCCACGAGCAACCGACAGACACGGGACGGACCACGAGAAGGTGACCCTGAGGAGGAGAAAACCGATCAGCAGAGACACCTCAGGAAATGACAACAGGACGGCGCCAGCGGCAGAGGCTTTAAACCAGCCACGGAACATGACCACAATTTTAAGATGTGTGAAAGAGGAGCCCATGGGCACCTGGGTGGCTCAGTCGCTTGAGTGTCTCTCTCTTTTTTTTAATGTTTTATTTATTTCCGAGAGAGAGAGAGAGAGAGAGAGGGAACAGGGGAGGGGCAGAGAGAGAGGGAGACACAGAATCCGAAGCAGGCTCCAGGCTCTGAGCTGTCAGCACAGAGCCCGGGGCAGGGCTTGAACCCAGAAACCATGAGATCATTCGATCCCATGAACCGTGAGATCATGATCTGAGCCGAAGTCAGACTCTTAACCAGGGCGCCCCTTGAGTGTCTGACTCTTGATTTTGCCTGAGGTCATGATCCCAGGGTTGTGGGATTGAGCCCCGAGTCCAGCTCTGTGCTCACAGTGCAGAGCGTGCTTGGGATTTCCTCTCTCTCTCTCTTTCCTTCTTCCTTCTGCCCCCATCCCTTTTCGTTCTCACTCTCCCGCTCTCTCAAAATAAATACATAAACTTTAAAAAAACAAAAAGAAAAACAGGAACCCAATGAGGAGAGAAACAGGAAGTCAAAATAAGAACCAAACAGCACTGCAGAAAAGATCAGCAGGCATCAGAAACAGCAAGAGAAACAATTCAAGCAACAAACGGAGCCTTGGCAACCCAGGGGCAAAAGCGCGTGTGATCGGGGTTCCGGACATAGGGCCACATGGGCACCTGAAGAAACCACGGTATAAACGCACGTGCCCGAAAGGCCCCACGGACAGCAGCAGAGGGAACGCAGAGGACACCACACAGGGGCACGGTGACATCAAGCGGAGGGCAGTCGGGGACAAAGGCAGCAAGCAGAGACACGGCACACCCAGGGGACACACAAGGGCGACACCTCCTCCCAGGAAAACAAAAGGCAGAACGCGAGCGCCCACCCAGAATCCCAGCACACGCACGCTCACAGCCACGGGGACCCGGCCCGTGACAACGGACTGACTTCACTGCACGTAAGCCACACGTCACTACCGCAAACTAACAAACAGACGCTATAAAGACGTTTTCACGAGTTCTCAGAGTTCACTGCTGCTCCGTCACTAGGACCCTGGGAAGCTCAAGTCTCCCAGAACGAATATGTGCAGTAACTGTCGAAGGCTTTTTTTCTCGTATTTTACGTTTTAAATTGTAAATGTTTGAATATTTACAAATATTTCTTTGTAAGAAGAAATATTCCTTCTTCGAAGGAAAACCGGACGTCACGTGAAAGAGACGACAGAAGCCTGACCCGCGCCTCGCGCCTCACGCAAAACTTAACCCAGAACGGGCCACGCGCCAGATGTGAGAGCCAACGCCGGGACACACCGAGAAGAAACTAGGGGGGAGTCCGTGTGCTGCTGTCAGGCGAAGACTTAGCGCGCGGTCCGTAGAGAAAAGACCTCTGACCGTCGAACAAGGTGACATTAGCGGCACCGACCACCGTCCCGGCCTTGAAAATCACGTCACTAGTGCACTGTTGGCCCGAAGCCTCACGGCTCACACACAGTCGACTGACACACGGCCGGACGTTCCGTGTTCCTGCCCCAAGGTTCCTCCTGAGCTGGAGGGAAGAAAACATTACCGAAAAGTCCTAAGGACGGGAAAACACACTTGCGGCACCGCAATGCAGAAAATCCACGTTTAAGTGGATCCGAGCAGTTCAAACCCGCATCGTTCAGGGTCAGCGTAACTAATCACTTAATTTCATCTATACCCAAAAGACTCCGTCCAGGGAAAGGACAGACTGCAGTGTGTGTGTTTGGGGCGGGGGGGGGCTCCCCTGCAGTCTGTAAAGAAGACGCAATTCTGACAGCACTCTACCCCCTCGCTATTCAGACAGCCCGGTAAGAAGGGCACAGACTCGCGGGGCGGTGGCCCCGGGCACGCGGGGGGCACACGAAGGCTGCCCAACGTCCTCAGATGTCAGGGAAGGAGCGTCACGCCCGACAGCAAGGGCTTTAAACACCAGACAAGACCAAGCATCGGCGAGAACGGGCAGCGGCGGGCAGTCCACCCACAGAGGGCGGAGCGCCGGGCGAGGGCAGGGGAGCCGAGGGGAGGCGGCCGCCGGCGGAGGTGGGGGCGGGGCTGCCGCGCCGGTGTGAGCGGGGAGCCGCGCGCCTTCGCGGGCAGGTTGCTCAGGACTTCAGCTTTAAAGCGGACTGAAAACGGGGGCGCCTGGGAGGCTCGGTGGGTCAGGTGTCTGACGGCTCAGGTCATGGTCTCGCAGTCCGGGGGCTCGAGCCCCGCGTGGGGCTCTGTGGGCTTCTCTCTCTCCCTCTCTCCGCACCTCCCCCACTCGTGTTCTGTCCGCCCCCAAAATAAATAAATGTTACAGAAGTAAATAAGTAAATAAATACAATGGACCGAAAACGGAGACAAGCCGGCGGGCTGCTCCGGGTAAGGCTGACGTGTGGGAAGGCCGGTCGCCTGTGAGGAAGGGAAGCCATGACCACGACCGCCCACGGGCCGGAGCGGGCGGCGTCCCCGAGAAAGGCTAGGGGACGCGGTGAAGACGCAGGGCTGGAACACTAGGAAAAACCCAACCCAGGAGCCGGCAGAGAGGAACGAGAAACGGCCAACGGAACGGACAGAATGGCAGACGTGAACCCGCTCCCTGGAGACTCCTACCCAGCGTCAAGAGACTCAAGTTGGACTGGATGAACGTGCAATGTCAACCCCACGCTGTGTGGACGCAGCGCACTTGAAGACACAGGGGTGGAGGGGCGGTGGCGGTAAAAACACAAGCACAGGAAGAAACCCCACCGCGCAAGCGCCAGACACAGGAAGACCCTCCTCCCCCCGCCGCGCGCGCGCCCCAGACACGGGAAGACGCACAAGTGCATGCGTACCAGACACGAGAAGACACCAGCGCATGCGCACTAGACACGGGAAGACCCCCCCGCCACGGGAAGACACACCGGCGCATGCGCACCAGACAAGGGACGACAGCAGCGCATGTGCACCAGACACAGGAAGAAACCCCGCCGTGCACACTGGACACCGGAAGACACACCAGCGCATGCGCACCAGAACGGGAGCCGGCGTGGCCGCGGGGACCGTGTCGGAGCAGCCTTACAAGTGCACGAGCTCCAGGAGACACACAAACCGCGACGGCTGGAGCACGAGGAAGGGGAAATCGGTTCGTTCTGTACCTAAAGGAACAGAATTTATCATTAAAAAAACTCCCACAATTAACAATAAAAACCTGTAGAGTCAAGAGTCTTCGTAGGTGAATGAATTCTATCAAATGCACAAGAAAGAAATTACATCAAATTTACACACACTCTCAGACACTAAGGAAGGGAAGAGAAGGTTCGCGTTCTCCGGATCCCCGAGACCATCCTAGAATACGGGTGACTGCCCGTCACGGACACAGGTGCCCAAGCCCGTAAGAAAACATGAGCAAACTGACGCCCCCCGCCCCCCCGCCCATAAACGCCGCACCACATGGGCTCCATCTCCGTGGCTCACGTTTCCAGAATAACCGATGCAGCACCACACACACCTCAAATCCAGGCGAAACCCCGTGTCACCACTCAGGACAAAAATAACTCTCAGGAGACCAGCGACTGTGGCAGCGCAGACACGCACCTCTCCCGCATCCCCACCTGCGGACGGGCGTTCACGGCAGCCAGGTGGTAACACCCCGGCCCCCCGCCCCCCAAGCGCTGGCCACAGGTGGCCGTGTCCGCGGCCTGGGACCAAGACAGCCAACACTTGGCACCACTTGGATGGACCACGAAGTACGGCAGTGGGGAAAGAAAGGACTCCGTTCTGAATGATGCCACTGAAAGCGGTTCTACAAAAGGCAAATCGTTAGGGACAGGAAGCCAGTGCGGAGGCTGCCGGGGGGCCAGGGCTGGGACGGGAGGACCCAGAGACATTTGAGGGGAGGCAGACTGATCTGATAATTGATCATGACCCTGGTACTTGATTGATTACAACCCCGAGTCATCGCCTGTACACTTGGAATCGGTCCATTTTACTGTGTACAAACACTTAGAAACGATCACCAAACAAGGGAGGGCAAGGTGGGCCTGACCCGGGAGCACAGAGGAGTCTCCCCGAATTGTGCGGATAGACGCAGACGGGAGTACGCAGTGCACGACCCTGTCCACCTGATGTTCCGGGACAGGCAAACGCACGCTGAGTGACAGAGCAGGCCCACGGCTGCCCGGGGCGGGCGATGGCAGTGTCCTCCGCCTGAGCTCTGGTGCACAGCTCAAAGCAGGTGCATCTCACACCCTTTCAGGGAGGCACGGACATTATACTCAGCCACAAAGGCGTAAGAAGGAATCTAAGGGTCTCCTGGGGTTTGAGGGTCACATGTGACACTGCAGAGGGCTCGGTCCTACACCTGACACAGGAGAAGCTGAGGACCGGGGAGCCAGGGAGGCCGGTCCCCAAGCCTCAGAACAGCCTGGCACCAGCTCCCCGGGTGGGTGTGGGACAGGCACACAGGGGCCTGCACCTCCCTCACCTGCCCTGAGTGCTGCCTTGGAAGGGAGGGAACCCCCACCCCCACCCCCGCGTGGCCCCCACCCTCACCGGGCCAGGGACAAAAAGCTCCCAGGGCCCTCCTGGCGGTTGGGCAGGGCTCCAACAGTGTGGACAGCCTGGGCCCAGGTTGGGAGGCAGTGAGGGGTGGTTAGGATGGGGATTCACAGGACAAACCTAGTCTTCCCCCTTCCCCGCGGGCCCCCCAAGCGGCGGCTGGGCTGCGGCGGGAGCAGCCCCCCAGCAGGGCGGGGGTCTGCACGTCCGCTGCGAGGCTGGAAGCGAGGGGCTGTCCCGGTCAGGGCGGTGGGGGCGGGGGTAGGTGCTGGTGCGCAGGTGGGCCGACCTCCCATGCAGACCGGGGCCTGGTCCGGGGCAGGACGCACACACTCTCCATCCTTCTAGAGCTCACGGGAGCCATCTGCAGCGTCTGCTCGAGGCGGGCAGAGCCGGGAACAGATGTGCTGCCGCGTGCCGGGACCTGATCCCAAGCACCGCCAGCGTCTGTCCCGTGTCCGGGTGCTGGGATGGCGGGCAGACCCCGAGGAGAAGAGAGGGCAAGCCCAGGCAGGGCCACCAGCCCACAGCCACCTGCCCATCCCCACACGGCGCCCCGCGGGGCCCCTAACATGGAAGGGCCTGGCTAGTGTGTAAGTGCTGAGAAGCCCCTTTGTCTCACCCACAGGGAGCAGCGTCTGCCAGCAACGATCAAACATCTGGCCGCACAGAGGCGGGGCCGGGCCCGCGGCGGAAGGCACCACGGGAGCCCTGGTCCTGGGGCTGTGGCCCCGAAGGCGGCCCCTCCCGGCCACCCGCACTCCCCCCGCAGAGACTGCAGTGATGGGAGAGGGACCCCCCCACCTCCCTGGGCAGCTCACACCCCCCACCTCCGAGCCTCCCTCCCCTGGGCCAGGGGTCAGCGCGTCCTGCCTCCCGGGGACCCCAGCCAAGATTAAATACTTGCTCAAGGTCCTGCTTGCTGCCTGTCTGTCTCCCCACGGGTACAGACGTCCCCAAGGAGTGTGGCCAAGTAGACGCCACGGGAGTGGACCCCTTAATACACTGGGGTGCCCCCGGTGCCCTGCTCACCTTGAAACCAGCACCCACCCCCCAACCCCACCACCCTGACGGGGGCAGCCCCTCGCTCCCAGCACGGCGGCAGACATGCAGACCCCCCCTCCAGAGCTGGAGCAAGGGGCTTCCTGAGTTCCGGAGGAGACCCTCCCCTAGCCAGTGGGCGGGCCCCAGCTGGCCCTGACGTGTGGCGACGGAGCCTCACTGCAAGGTGGGCCCCACCCCCATCAGGACCCGCCTGGTGCGTCACTCAGTCCTAAGAGCGACAAATCGGAAACAACCGTGGTGTCCACAGGGACTAGGAAGTCAGCTGCGGTGTGTCCGCCCCACGGACGAGAACGCAGGACTTGGAAGGCAGGCAGGAGACGCGTGCGACAGAGGCCCGCGGAAGCACAGCGGGGCTGCTGGGGGACGGTCAGAGTCCGCGCTCTCCCTCCGCCATATGAATTCCTGGACGTTCCGAACAGGAGCTGATGGGTCTTCTCAAGGTGGAGGATGGACATGTGGTCACCCATGTAGCGTCCCACGCTTCCCTATACAGAGGCTGCCAGTCAAAAGACCCTGAGGGTCACTCAGGCCAACCTCTACCTTGACAGGTGGGGAAACTGAGGCCAGGAAGAAGAAGGGGCTCCCAAGTGCCCTTACGGGGCAAGCATGCACTTTGGAACATCCCCGTCCACCAGCTCCTAGACCGCCCTGCCCCACCCCTGCCCGGGCCCCAGACTGGGGCAGCAGGCTGCTGGGCTGCCCGAGGGGCTGCAAGGGTGTCCCCCAACCAGGCCGAGCCAGTGCGAAGAGGAAGCCCGGGGCACAGGCAGCCCACACCCGAGGGGCAGCCGGCCTTGGGGGACAGGGCCCTCGTCTGGGCCTGCTTGCCCCCACTGCCCCCTCCCCCACAACCGTCTTCCCAGCTCACCCGCGCCCGGTGATGCCTGCGACGTCACTGCCAATAACCTAGATTTTAACCAAGAAGTCACACCCCCCCCTCCCTGCCCCACTTATGGTCTCACTGAGGAGAAAACCCAGACTGTAGTGCCCTGGGCCAACGGGAGGCAGGGCTGCTCCCACGCCCTGCCCGCCCCTCCCCACCGTCCCTCCCCGTTTCCCCACTTCCCACCACCGCATCCTGCGGTGGAGCTGGGGCAAGGGGCTCCGATGGCTGCGAGATGCCCTCCTGTCACCCAAGGCACGGGTGACGCCTGTGGGCACACACTGCCCCGGGTCAGGCCTGTGCCCCTGGCCGGAAGGCAGCTCAGACGGGCTCCAGCACCGTATGTGCGCCCGGAGACGCCAATGCCTCGTCCTGTTTCTTCCTACCCAGACCTGCCCAGGCCAAGGCCAGTGGCCACGTTGGATGGAGACGTTTGGAGGCTGGGCCGTCTCCTGCTCCGTGGCGCAGCCCTGCGGGCCTCTAGAGCACAGTCCCCGCCCCGGGGCCCTTGGCAGATTCCAGCTCCCTGCGGCTGGGTCTGGGGCTCCACACGGCCCTCCCATGGCCCCCTGGGTGGCTGTCGGCAGTGGGCAGAGGGCACGCCACGCCGGGCAGGTTCCCAGAGGGACCCCCTAAGGCCTGAGCCCAGGGGCCCTCTGAAGGCCCGAGCTGAGCTTGCAGGTTTCCAGATCAAGTCGGTCTTCACGCTAGTGTCCTGTGGGATTCATGCAAACGTAACAACATGCGTTTCAATAAAGCAATGACTTCTAGGGAACAACCATCCACCCACAGCCCCTGCAGGGGGCAGGCGGGCGCCCACAGCGGCGCCTCTCTGCTCCCCACAGCGCTGAGAGGGACCCGGCTTGGCCAGACTGTCCAGTCCTCCGCTGCTCCGGGGGAGCGGCCGTCGCAAGGGCCCCAGCTGGCCGGGCCCCCCACTCTGCCCCCATCCCAGCAGTGATCAACAAGTCCCTGCCTAGAGGTGGAGGGGGGAGTATGGAGGGGGGAGAGTATCTGCCCCGTCAGGGACCGGGATATGGGGACATAGGGGAGGAAAGAGTCACCACGTAGTCCCGCGGGGCCCCAGTTCTGGGTCGTCACTTCCCGCTGGTACCATGGGCCCTGCATGCAAATGAGCAGGCAGCGAGCCCAGGCACACGGCCAGGTTTCGGGGAACATGGAAGGCAGGTGGACACCCAACCCAGAGCCCCAACTACCAGACCCTCAGCCCAGCAAACCCGAGTCCCCAGGGGTGCGATACGGTCTGGAACAGCATGCTGGGTTAGGGCTCCTCAGGCGTGTGGGTCCCCAGTGGGGGAGAACCCCCCAAGTAACTTGGGGGGCACAGCTCACTCAGTTCAACAAGCACTTTCTGGCCTGTCCCCTGGTGCTGGCCCCAGAGAGGTGGTGGCAAATGAGATGCATTACAGGGGGAGTCTCCGGCCTCACTGAGCATCGCAGGGCAGGTGAGACCACACAGGTGGGCCTGGGGTCAAAGGTAAAGCAGATGAGCCTGCTGGGGCCTCTGACCGCGCCTGGCACTTTGCAGACAGGGCCGCTCAGTCCTTGAGCCGGCGGCTTGCACGGCACCCTGTGAGCCCTGGACCAGGTCCCTGGTCCGCTGAGGCCGTCAGTCTCTGCGCCTGACCCGTGGAAGCCCGAGCCCCATCCCACGTGCTGGACAGCAGCCTCCCGCGGGCGGTCACTCAGCTTTCGCGTGTGGCACCAGCTGTCAAGTCCTCGGCTAAGGCCACGAGAGGCTGAGCTGGGCCGTGCCCTCCAGCCCATCCGGCCCGGGTCGGGCACCACCCCCTTCGCGCGGCAGCCTCCCTGGGAAGTCACAGCCAGGCAGTGAGGGCCACGGGGCAGGGGGCAGGCTCGCCTCTGCACCCTCACGGGGCCTGGCGGGCCCCCAGCACCCGCGGGCGGGCGGCGGCGCCCGGGGCCGGTTACCTGCGTAGCTGCCGGCGGCCCTGGCGTACGCGTGGCCGTACTGCTCCTCGGCCACCGTGTCATACGCCTCGTCGTCCTCCTCGTCCTCCTCGTTGTGATAGGAGGTGGGGCTGTCGGTGGCGGGCAGGCTGCTGGCGCCCGGGCTGGTCCGCTCCCCCTGGGAGTAGGGCACCTGCTGGATGCTGGGGAGGAGGGTGGCCAGGCTGGGCACCCCGTAGTAGGAGACCCGGGGCAGCTTGAGGGGGGCCGTGCCCGCCGCCGCCGCGGCGCCGTCCCGGGGCCCCGTCTCCAGCGGGCGCTTGGGGGCCAGGCCCGGGCCGGTGGCCGGCGGCAGCTCCATGGCTTCGTGCTTCACGCGGGTCAGCAGCGGGATGGGCACGGAGGGGGACACGACGTAGGGGGGGGCTGTGGGGGCGGCCGGCTGCAGCTGGTTGCAGGGGCTCTGGGGCTCGGAGCTGGCGTCCTCGATCATGGCGGTCTGCGAGTCGCAGTGGGGCGAGCTCACCTTGAACATGAGGTCTGTGCCGCGCTCCACGATGTGCTGGATCTGCAGGAAGCCGGCCGTGTACATGACCACGAGCTGCTCGCTGGCCGCCATGGTCAGCCTGCCCGTGTAGCAGAAGGACAGAATCTGCTGGAAGCAGGCGGGCGGCACGGTGCCCGGCAGCTCGAAGGCGCTCTTGCTGTTGCCGCTGAACAGGTCGCGGAAGTACAGGCTACTGGCGGCCAGGACGGCGCGGTGGGCCTTGAAAGCCTGGCCCTTGACCACGATGGACACATCACAGTAGAGGCCCAGCAGCCGCTGCTCGTTGAGGCAGCCGAGCACCGTGCTCCCGAAGTTGGGGATCTCAATGTGCAGCAGCTGAGACATGGCGGGCAGGCGATGGAGGGCTCGCCTCACACTCAGCGCGGGAGCGCCCGAGCGGGGCACATCTGCGGGAGAGAGGGCGTGGGGACACGGGCTCAGGCTCCCTGGACGGCCAGGGCCCACCCGCCAAGGGTAGGGGAACACACTCGCTGGAGCACACCCATGGCCTCCCCCACCACGGCCCCCCCCCAGCAGAGTGAAGGGGGGAGGTCCTGGGGGCCGAGCTGCTCGCAACAGGACCCTGGCTGGGCCTACGGCAGCCCTGCGCGGGACTCAGAGCCCGGGGACGCCCCCCGCCCCGCACCTTGCGTGGCTCCCAGAGCCCACCCCCAGGATCGCCGAGACCTCAGCCCCCTGAAGCCCCGTCTCAGCAGAAGCCAGGAATGCAAACGGAGGCCTGCACTCCAGGAGGACGGGGTGGATGGAGGACAGAGCACAGAGCAGGGCATGGCCACCCGCGGCAGCCAGGAGGGGTGAGGGCGGCAGGCTGCGTCTGCAAACTCTTCTCCCCAAGAAAAAGTTAGCAGCAAAGGAGCCCCTCACAGCCCTGCCCCTCGGAGGGGTCGGAACCCAGAGCAGGGGTCTTGCAGGGGTCTTTCGGAGGCTTCTGCTTTCTGGCTTGCTTTTCCTCTTTTCCCTCAGAGCAGCCACACACAGGGCCCACCAGAGGGGAGTCCCACCCTACTGGCTGAGACGCTGGCCCTCGTCCCCCTGCAGAGGCGGGCAGGGGGTGGGGGTGCCCAGGGGAGTGAGCTGAAGCCAGAAGTCAGTGGCCGGCTCCCCAGGCGCCAGCGCAGTCCCTCCCGGCTGGCCCAGCGGTCGGGAGCCTGTCGCAACCCCACCTGCCCGCCCTCCTGGTCCCCCAGCTCCCCATGCTGGCCAATCCCTGCTGGCTCAGTCCCAGCCCAGGTGACTAAAGGGGTCAGGCGGAGTGGGGGGGGGCCCGCAAGGGCTTGGGCGCCCCGGGGGCTGGGGACAGGGCTCCGGGCGAGGTTGGTCTGACGCCTGACTCAGAGAAGCTGGGGACGGACGGGTGGAGAAGGCGCTGGCCCAACTCCGCACGGCAGCACCCGCACAAAGGGCCGCTCTGTCCCGAGGGAGGAAAGTGCAGGCGGCCGCAGAGGCGCCGGACGGCGGAGGAGGGAGGGCGGAGGGAGGGCGGAGCGCCCGGACCCCAGCGACAGGAGTTGGGCAGATGGGTGGCCGCTGGGGGAGGGCCCGCAGTGCCCCCGCTGCGGAGAAGTTGCCGGTCGGCCGAGACACCGGCCCGCGGGGGGACCTACCTTTGGCGGCTGCGGCCGGTGGCCCGGCACCGCCTGCTCCGCCTGGCAGGGGCAGGCTCGCCAGCTGCTCCGGGAATGCAGCAAACGGAGCGGGAGCCCTTGGGGCGGGGAGGGCGCGAGGAGCCGGGAAAGCAGGGGGAGGGGGAGGGGGAGGAGGAGGAGGAGGAGCGGCGGCGGCGGGGCAGAGAGTCTCCGCGCCGGGCTCGGCGGCCGCAGCTCAGCTGGACCCAGCCCGGCTCTCCGGGGCAGCGCACAGCATCTAAATGAAGAGGCCGGATGCAGACGGACATCCAGGCAGCTCTCGGGAATGAATAGCCGCCTTTGACTTGGGAGCCCAAGTAAATGCCAGCTCCAGCCCCGGCTTTAAAAACAGTGGAGTGTTGGTGCCAGAGGAATGCACGGCTCCGGGTGTTGGTACAAGACAGACTTTGATGACTCACCGCAATGCAAACAAAGATGGCAGAAACACTGTACTGTACGCGGAGAAACGCTCCGTGGTGCCACGGCAACTGAGCGCCGAGATTTATGGTGCGGCCCTGCATGTGAATTACCCAGTAACTGCCGCCCTGCCATCCAGCACAGCCCGAGTGTCAAAGCATCTCAACTATTCCAAACAGTCTGCAGGGCTGGCACAGCCACCCAACTCCGCCGGGCGGGCAGGCGGGGGCCGGCGGGGGGGCTGGGGGCTGGGGGCACAAAGGTGTAGCGCCATCAGGGCACAGGGGGACGGGGGATGAGGGGGCAGGGGAAGGGGGGATAAAGACACAGGGGGAGGGGCCGGAGAGCGAGGGGTGGGGGCACGGGGGGTGTAGAGGGCAGGGGGGTGAGGAAGGGGGGCGAGGGGGCAGGGCAGGCGGGGCGGAGGGTGAGGGTGGGGAGCCCGGCAGGGAAGAGGGGCAGGTGATGGGAACAGGAGGCAGAAAGGAAAGCACAGGTGGGAGAAGACCCCAGAGGCAGGCGGGGGGGCAAGGCTGAGGCCCAGCGCCCCCCAGGGCTCCACGTCCGCGTCCCCACTTCTCCCTGGCGTCCCGGAGCAGCAGGGCCCACTAATGCGGCCCCACACCCCGCCCCACTCGCCCACGGAAGTCGCCCTGTCCCCCAAACCCCCACGCGGGTCTTTTCAAGAAGAGCAACTCTGAGTGCAGCTGGGCCAGACCCTGGGGACAGCAAAGCCACCACCCCAGGGTGGCCGTGTGGAGGCCGGGCTCCTCCCCTGGGCCTGCTCGCGGCCTGTCCTGCTCCAGGCGCACGCCCCCACCTGTGGCAAACCGCCGGCCCGCCCAGCCTCGGTTTCCCCTCTCGCCCCGGACTGCGGCCCTGGGAAGAACATACGCGGCCTGCAAAAAGGAAGCCAGTGGAGACTGGGGACGGCCAAGGCCTGTCCTGCAGCGCCCGGCACAGCTGTCACCACCGAGAGCCTAACCCTGGTGGCCGGAGCGGGAGGGGCTGGGGACAGGCAGGGAGAGAAAGGGCCATCTGGCGCGGCCGCGCTCACAAGCGGCGGCTCAGCGTCCCCGAGCAGACAGGACGCCGCGGAAGGCCCGGGCGCAGGAAGAAACGCAGGTGCGGGGAGGGGTCCCCTCCGTGGGCAGCGCATGAGCAGCGAGCTCGGGGCATTTGCAGAAACGGTCCCCGCCCCCGCTGCTCTGACAGGGGGCCGGGCCCTCGTCCCCCCAGCGATGGAGCGAGTCCAGACCTTGGGCCCTCGCGCTCTGCCTGGAGGGCATCGAAGCAGGAAGTCCAGGGGGTGGGGGGCCTGGCCAGCAGCAGACAGGCTCCGGGGCGACGGCCACGTGCCCCGCGCGGCCTGGCCCTGCCCTGGGAAAGCTGCTGGGGGACCGCCGCTCCTCCGCTGCCCTGGGCGTCCACGCAGACCGACGCCTGTGTCTGCACAAGCCCAGGGGCAGCGGGGAGCCTGGCCACCCTGCTTTTACCCAGACCCAGAAGGACAGACCTCGGGCCGCCCCTGCCTGATGCCGTGTCAGGCCCCCGACTGGGCCGTGCTGTCTCAGCAGCACCCCTGTGTCGGGGCCTGGGAGAAGCCCACTGGCCCCAAGATGAGGGGGCTGGGGGCACAGCCCCCCACGTGCTACCCAGCCACAAAAGGAGGGAGACCAGGGCACAGGCAGAGAGGGCCACCGAGAGGCCATACAATGGCGGAACCCATGATGGGGGGGCCCTGCCCTACCGGTGCTGGACGCGGGCCCCAGGGGCCGAGCACACGCAGCCTGCACGAACAATCCCCGTCCCCGCCAGCTGTGCCGCGCCCGGGCCCTGCCTGGAACAGACCTGTGAGCTCAGGTCTCTGCCTCATGGTCACCTCCTCAGAGAAGCCTGCCAAGTACCTCTTGAGCTGAGCAAGGTCAGGGTGGGTCTGCCCACTGCCTGGTGGACATTTAACCAAACGCTGGGCACAGGAGAGGGGCCCTCCAAACGGCCCCTTGCCAGGACCACAGCACCCGGTGCCAGGAGCGTCCGGGAGAGCAAGGCAGGGTCCCCTGAGCCCGGCTGCGGTGGACAGAGGCCAACAAAGGTACACCGTGTGCAGAGCCCAGAGGGTCCCAATGGCCTGGGGCTGGGCAAGCCCCAAACTGAGAGCAGGGACAGCATGAGGCCCTCGGAGCCTGTCCCTTCAAGCAGCAGTCCTGACTGGTCAGCAGGGCTGGGATCCCGGGTCCCTCCAGGCAATGCCCCCAGATGCCAGGCCCAGCCCCAGACGCTCCGTTCCCATGTCCTGCGGCCTCGAGCAAATGGCACCGCAACCGGGATGCTCACCTGTCCCCTGGGGGTCAGGTGTACCCTTTCACGGCCACTACAGGGCCGAGGCGGACGGTACTAATGAAGCCTACGGCTGAAGCGGGGCGCACGCCGTGCCTCAGCAAACTGCATCCCGGGGACTGCTACCTGCGGTGACCCAGCCAGGAGGCGGTGGTCCGTGTGGGCGTCTCCGTCAGCCCCCGCCTGGCCCGTCCCACACCTGTGCCCCAGGGCTGGGGGCCAGGCCGCCCGCTCTGAGAGGGGACCATTGTTCCCCTGGAAGGCGATGAGGCCGTCCGGGTCCCCGGGGATGCGTGTCCTCAGGCCACCTGCGCGGGCGAGGCTGCCGTCCCGCAGCCCAGCCCAGGACAGCCCTCCGAGAGCTGGGCTTAGACTGCTTTCTTAGGAGCCTTGGCCGGGACAACAACAAAGCTGAGCTTTAGGAGAAAAGAATAAAATAAAGGCTTGGTTTACGTGCCCAGAGCTGTCAAAGCAGGGAAGTCAAGGGCCGACCCTTGTGCAGGGGGCCAGAGAGGAGGGGCCCGGGACCAGAGGGGGCGGAGGGCAGCGACCACCAGCCCCACCAAAGACCACCTTTCCCCCCTTTAGTGCCTCAGTTTCCCCCCCACAGCAAGAGTCGCCATGCCGCTGAGAGCCAGGAGTAGCCGCAGAAATTTCTGACTTAGCTCACTCTGGCCATCCTCAAAGCCACTGCCCCGCGGAACCCGGCCCCCTCATTACACCCTTCAGAACGGAACCCACTTTGGGATATCCCAAAGCCAGAGTCCAGCTGTGCCAGCCTCGGGGGCCCCCCACCCCACCAGACTCCGAGACCTCCCCCCAGGATGAGAAGACATGGGTAGTGAAGCGGGGCTCTTCTCTGCAGACCCTCTCTCGGGGGGAGCCGGGATCTGGGGCCCCGGGTCACGGGCGGGGAGCAGGTGCACAGGGAGGGGCCCAGTGTGAAGGGCGTGGCGTACCTGCCCAAGAGCTGCAGACAGGCACCCCCACAGGGACCGAGGGACTGGCCGTGGGGTGCGGGCCCCCGGGTTGGCGGGCCTGGGCAGGACGCAAACGGGCCACAGGTCCTCGGGTGTGGCCGGGCCAAGGGCGGCCACGCGGGGCTCCAGGTTCACCCGGGGGAGCAGGGGACCCTACAGGCACCGGGAACGGACTGAGGACTTCTCCTTGGGGCCAGAGGACCAGAGGATGGGCAGTCCAAGCAGGGGGTTCCTCCTACCCAGGACCCCATTCAGACACGGCTCCAAGGTCTGGGGGTCCTTGTCAGGGGCACCCCCCCGCAGGTCCTGAGGAACCTCCTGAGGTAGAACAATGTAGCGTCTAACTTCTGTGGGGTCACCACCAGCAAGGGAAGGAGAGGCGAGATAAATGATAAATGAAATTAAATAAGATTATTGTGCAGGATTTAATTTTTTCAATCTAATAAGAGGTCTGGGCCTCAGCAAACACACAGCTATTAAATACACCCGCGGCTGGGAAGCAAGGAAGCAGGTGCCCCAGGAAACAAAGGGGCCCCTTCGGCCTCCCTGCCTCCCCTGCCCCGAGCCCCAGGCCCGTCCCCAGGGCAGCCCCTCGGCCCGGCCACCAAGCCCTGCCATCCTGGGAGAAGCCAGCTCAGCAACAAGGACGCCTCCTGAAAATCAAGGTGCTCCGGGGTTGGCAGCGGGGGGAGAGGGGGCGCAGCCCCAGGACAGAGCCCCACCCGGAGGCAGGCAAGCTACCCCATGAGTCAGCGCGAACACACGTGAGCACGGCGGGCATCAGGGCTGCGCCTGCTGTGTGCGCCCGGGCTGGCTGTCGAGAGAGGGCGGGGAGCGAGCTTTCCAAGTACAGCTCAGGCTCTGGTTACCGGGCGGCGGGAAGAGAGGCTCCCTTACACCCCGGGCCCGGTCAGTGCCCTGGCTGCGCTGAGCAGCGCTGCGCCTCCGAGGCAGCCAGGGAGGGGGACCCTTCCAGGGTCGCGCGGGGTCTGAGCTCCGCCGCTGTGCACCTCGGCGTGCTGGGTCCCCGGTGGTGGGCGAGGCGGCCACCAGTTTGGGCCTCGGAGCCTCGCTGCTAATGGAAGGGCCAGCCGCCTCTCGAGGACCGGGGCCCCAGGGTGGGGGCTCGGCGTCCGGGAGCCCCTCCCCGCAGCCCCAGCGTGCGCCCACCGCACTGACTGTGTGCCCTCCTCTCCAGGTGGGTGCAGACAAGGACACGGGGCTGGGACCTGCGCCGGCCACCACGGCCCCAGCCGCAGGGGTCTGCAGCCGGGCGCCGCTGCAGAGGAGAATCCTGCCTCAGCCTCTGCACGCGGTGTGCCCGGGCAAGGGGCACGCGCTTCCCGCTCTGCCTCACACCCCCCCGCCCCCCAGCATCAAGCACCACAGCCGGCTTCAACGTCACTAACAACCGTGTGCTTATCTGTCCTGGCCCCTCGCTGCCCCGAGGAGAGCGCCACGGACACGGGGCTGGTCCTCTGAGAGGCCCGACACACACAAGGACCCGGGCACCAGGCAGGCACGAGCGGCCATCAGAGCCGCGGTCGCGGGGCCGCGCGGCTGGGCGGACTCCCCCGCAGGTGGGACAGTGGGTCCCGCATCTCAGCATGTGTCCAATGGTACAGCCTCTGACGAGGGTCCCGTCTCGAGGGCGGCGTGGCCCAGCTGAGCCCACATCCGAGGGGCTCCTTGACACGCCAGCCTCCCACACTCTACTCTCAAGTCCTGTGACTGAGTGTGGGTGGGGGGCCAAACAAACACGGCGTGAACGGTCACTGGGGAAGGAATGGCGACTGGCCTGCCGCCCGCCAGGGCCGCTCTCGAGCCACAAAACGGTTCCAGAAGGCTCCCAGAGAACGGCAGTGTTCTGAGCAGAGCTGACAATCTCCCTCACCCGTATTTGTAATTTAAATAACGTAAGCTTGAAGAGTGTCTCCCTCGGGCATAGTTTAATAACTTAAAAAGCCAGCTCTACTCGCTGACAGAAGGGCCTCCTCCCCCTTACCGGCTGATGGGAGGTTCCCCCCCCTTGCACCCCTGGCTCAGAGGGGGGCCTCGGGGGCACCGGGGCTGAGCTGGCCAGGCCCCCTGCAGCCCGAACCCCTCCTCGGCCGACCAGCACCCTCCGCGGTGTGCGGGCCTGCAGAAGCCCCAGGGCACCCGGGGGCCGGTGCCGCCCTGCGCCGGTCACCAGCTCCTTATCCAAAGCGGCTCTGCCACACACCCCCGTCCTTAATATTCATAGCCTTCCTCATCTGCATATCGTGCCATAAATAGTCGAGGTAAGACACAAAGCTCCCCTGCATTTCTAATTATGCTTAAAAACCTAATGTAAATTAGACAGACACAGAAATACTAAATCAGCTGCTGGAGGGGGGGGTCCAATTACGAGGCGACGGGGCCACAATGTAGCACCCCCCACCTCGGGGCTTTGGGCAAGGTGGCGGCTGGTGGCGGTGGCAGGGGCCCTGGCCACTTGTGGCCAACCTCACCCTTGCTGGCCCTGAGTTAGAGATGGGGGTGGGGTGGGGTGGATGCCGGAAGAGCCTCAGTGACCCCCACCGCCCCCCAGGGCCAGCCAGCCGGTCTCACCTCCTCCCTAATGGCCCCCGACACCTGCCTCCTTCCCACTACCCACCTCACAGAGTCCCCCCCCCCCGCCCAGGGTAGACCCCATGGATGGGGCCCGTCTCCACGCTTAACCCCCCGGACACACTGGCCCTCCTGCTGGCTCGGCTCACACGGCGGTGCAGACAGATGCCCCCACCCCCACTCTGGAATGGAGTCGGACGGGGAGCCAAGCCACTGAGGTGCCGGGAGGACGTGTCTGTGGGTCTTCTGAGTCCCAAGGGCGCTCCAGCCCTGCACAGGAAGGAGGGAGGGGGCGGGGGGGGTGTGCCGGTTCCAGCCTCTGGGGCCAGCCCTCCTGCCTGCAGGGACACAGGGCATGGGGTCTACAGAGCAGGAGAGTGGGGACCGGCCACGCCAGCCCCCTAGAGCCCAATGCAGTGACAGCCCTCCCAGACGGGCACCGAGGGGGCCTCCGGGGCCCAGATCTCGGGTCCCCTGGGGGCTGTGACCTGGGGAGCCCGGGGGCGCACCGGCCAACGGCCGGGAACCCACCCTCTGCCCGGCCTGGCCTGCACAGAGCCCACAGCATCCGCTGCCTCCTTCCCCTGAGTCCCCAGATGGCCCTGGCCCTGCCTCCCTGGGCAGCCCCAAGCACAAGCCCGCCTTCCTGTCCAGGAGTCGGGGCACCTTCCCGGGGGACGGGGGCGGTGGGACTGCCTCGGGGACACGCGGGGGCCGGGCCCAAGTGCCACCAGGGTTGCCCCACTCTGCCTTTAGACAAGGAGACAGAGATGCCTGCTGCCCGCATCTGCCTGGCATCACGCCCAGACCTATTTTTAAGCCCATTTACTAGAAATCCCACAAATTAAAGGAAATACGGATAATGCAGTAAGAATCCTGGGGGCCGAATAAAAGCTACACATAATTGTCCTCGCGCTCCAATGTGAGAATCTTAACCACAGACCCAGATCTCCCCGAGCCCCTGTGCGAAGTGAGGCGCTCTGCTGCGTGAGGAGGGGAGCCGCAGGGGGCAGGCCCGCGCTCGCCCGCCCCGCGACCAGAGGCGCGGCCCGGGCTGGCAGCCGGGCCCATAAAAGGTAATTACTGATATGAAAAATAAAGATCATAAATGCGAACACCCGACTTTACAGCCGGGGATGCCAATTACCACCAGGGCGGTGGGTTCCCAGAGGCGGCTCCTCTGCGGGGCAGGGTGGGGGCACCCGGCGGGCTCCCACGGTAAGCGGGGGTGTGGGGGGGCGGGGTAGGGGGCTGCAGAGCCCCAGACCTTGCAGAAGCTGTGGGGCACAGACAGGACCAGCCAGCCAGCTGGCCGGGGACGGCGGGGCTCGGGGCTCACGCCGGCCAGGGTGGGACCCCCAGGACGGGCTGGTCCCCCACACCTCAGGGGTGGGAGTCGAGACAGAGGACAAAGCAGCAACAGAGCGCACCCGGGTGACCGTCGAAGATGCGGCTGGTGGGCACCCCCGCTCCCCGAGACCCTCGGGGTCCCGGGGCACGTCCTCACCACCTGCGGACCCCGGGCCACCGCCCTCCCCGCTCATTCCACCCGCCAGGCAGCAGGGCCCCCGCCTCCACCAGAACCCCCTGCGCTCCGCCTGCTCCCCTGGGCCCTCCAGACCCACCCGCCTGCCGAGAGCCTGTGGGTGGGGGGTCCGCACAGGTGGGAGGGGGGCAGAGGAGATGGAGAGAGGAGTGTGTGTGTGTGTGTGTGTGTGTGTGTGTGTGTGCGCGCGCGCGCATGCACAGTGTCCCCAGATCTCCTGGCCTGGGATCATGCTATTCATCCCGGCTGTCACAGAGCAGGGACATGGCCCAGTGGTGCCACTACCTTCTAGGCCGAAGGAGACCCTTCCCCAGGGGCTGGGGGGGAGGGGACCGGCCCTCCCCAGCCCCCAGTTGCCCTGGAATCCCAGAGAGGTCAGGGAGGCTGCAGCCGCCCGCTCGCGTCCTGCCGGACACCAGGTGGCCCCTGCGGCCTGGCTGGGGCAGAGCGGGCTGAGGTCAGGGCTCCCGCCGCCCCAGCCGCCCGGATGGACGACAGCGGGCCCTGCAGCCACACTTGCTCCACGGAGATGCTTCCCCTGCCCGCCGAACACGAGGCCTCCCAAGTCTGGCTGCAGCGCCTGCCCTTCTCGCTGCGGGGCCCTGGCCACCGGGGGGTCGGCTGGGAAGTGAGCTCCGAGGTAGAGGGAAGGAGCCGGGAGAGGCAGGTCAGGGAGCAGTGGAAGGTCGCCCCCGCCAGATCCCCGAAAGCCACCAGCTCAGAGGAGGGCCGAGAGGTTGACGGCAGGCAGGCAAGCTGGCGGGGGGCAAGATCAGGAGACACACAAACATGAACTTCAGATGGGTGGTACGCCGACCGGAGAATTCTGACACTTGGAAATAACCATCGCGGGGAGGCAGGGCTGTCGGGCCGCCCCAAGTTTGCCCCAGGATGACCTCTGTCCGGGGGGACGCCCTCTGACTCCCTTTCTACCCAGGCTGTCGAGTTACATGTAAACACGGTCGTTTGGGTCCAGGAAAGAGGCAAACTTTCCCTCCACTGGAAAGGACAGCCCCAGGACGCGAGCCGGCGGGGGGTGTCTGGGAGTCCCCCTGTGCCTCCGTCCGTCCTCGCTGTCCACGGCTCCTCGGGCGCCCTCACGGCCGCCCGGCAGCCCCTCCCCGGGGCTTCAGCACGCCCTCGCCCACACTCGCTCCGCACTCGCACGCGGGTCCGCGTCAGAACTGAAGACACGGCGCGCTGACCGACACCCAGGGGGCTGGCCCGCAAGCGTCCCGGGGACGACCGCGGCCTCGGCGGACGGTCTTCCTCTGCCTTCGCGGTCGATTTCCGCCCACCCCCAGCCCCGCTCCCAGACTATTCTGTGTCCAGCGGGCGGCCTAGTCCCTCAGCCCACCTGCACCCAGGGTAACGTGTGGTCCGGGCCACGTCCCTTCTCCACGGCAAGGACCAGTCGCCAGGCCCCAGGCTGGTCTCGGCCACCCTGGCCGGGGCACCCCCAGAGCTGGGAGCCGGCGAGCGGGCCGACGGCCGGCTTCCAAGTGTGACCACGGGGGGGGACTCTGAAGGGCAGATGAGGGGTCTCAGCTGTGCTGTCAGCCGTGGCTGTTCATCAGCCAAGGGAAGAGCTCACGGCCGTTGCACAGGAAAAGCTCTCTCTCATCAGACAAGGAAAGGTGAGCCGCTTCCTTCTGACCCGCAGCCGCTGCCGCAGGCTCAGTGTCCACACCCTTCTCCCGACTCTGAAGGGGGTTTGTGACTTAGAGTCTCTTAAAGAGCCGTGTCCTCATGCGCTAATAGATAATAAGTGACCTTATAAACCTAACAACTTCAGAATTCCCAGAATATAGAAAGAAAGAAATTCTAACATGGTGAATGAGCTAGCATTTTAAGGCGGGAACCCTTCAGAGGCACAACCAGCTCAAAAAGTATTTCAAAGTGAAACTCCCAATTTCCACAATCCTGAACAAATCAGAATGCTCTCATAACTTGAGTTAAAAAAATTAAAAACAACCTGGTGTCTTTTCTTTAATTTATAAATGCATGGATTTTGTTATCAAGACCTGGATGTGTTTTCTCATAAGGAAAGTAGTCCATCTGAATTTCCCAAACTCTGTACCATTTGACCAGAGAAGCTCCTAATACTCGCACATTGTGTTCCAGACTAGGAAAAAGTAGACCACTTATAGTCAATTCTATTGAATAAGTCAAACTGATACCAAAACTTGTATCAAAATTGTGTTGGATTTCTACTTCCGGGAAGAGGGAACACTGAAGTGATGCCTTAAAATCTCCGTGGGGCGCCTGGGGGGCTCAGCCGGTTAAGTGTTTAGCTCTTTCTTGATTTCAGCTCAGGTCACGATCCCACGAGTTGGGATCTGTCTGCTGGGGATTCTCTCTCGCTCTCTGCCCCTACCCTGCTCATGCATGCGCGCTCTCTCTCAAACATTTTTAATGTTATTTTTAAACATTAAAAATAAAAAGAGAAAAATAATATCTCTGTCAAGATAATTTCAACATCTGTCATCCAAAGACACAGGACACATAACCGACACATAAAAACACTCAGGGAACCAGGAATGGGGGAAACTTCCTCAACCTGGAAAAGTGCACGTGTGAAAACCCACAACTAACCTCACACTCAGAGGTAGAAAACTGGCTGCTTTCCCCCCAAGATCAGGAAAAAGGCAAGAAGTCCACACTATACAAGGGGCTCTCAGGGAGGCCACTGGGCAAGAAGATGAAACAAAACAAAAATAGTTAGAAAGGAAAAAATTAGACTGTCCCTATTTGTAGGTCACATGATCTTGTACAGAGAAAATTCTGAGGAATCAACCAAAAAACTATTAAAACTAAATAACAAGGGGCGCCTGGGTGGCTTAGTCGGTTAAGCGTCCGACTTTCGCTTAGGTCATGATCTCGCGGATCGTGGGTTCGAGCCCCGCGTCGGGCTCTGTGCTGACTGCCAGCTCAGAGCCTGGAGTCTGTTTCAGAGTCTGTGACTCCCTCTCTCTCTGACCCTCCCTGCTCACGCTGTCTCTCTCTCTCTCTCTCTCCTAGAAATAAATAAAACATTAAAAAAAAAATAAAAATAAAAAATAAAACTAAATAACAAGTTCAGCAAGTGTGCAGGCTATACGATCAGTACACAAAACTCAGACATATCTCTCTACGCTACAAACAATCTGAAAATGAAATTTAGTAAATAATTCCATTTCCGGGGCACCTGGGTGGCTTAGTGGGTTAAGCGTCCGACTTTCGCGTAGGTCATGATCTTGCAGTTCGTGGGTTCGGGCCCCGCGTCGGGCTCTGTGCTGACTGCCAGCTCGGAGCCTGGAGCCTGTTTCAGAGTCTGTGACTCCCTCTCTCTCTGACCCTCCCCTGCTCACGCTGTCTCTCTCTCTCTCCTAGAAATAAATAAAAAACATTAAAAAAAAACCAATTCCATTTCCAATGACATCAAAAAGCATAAAATACTTAAAGAAATGAATTCAAGGGGCGCCTGGGTGGCTTAGTTGGTTGAGCGTCCGACTTTCGCTCAGGTCATGATCTCGCGATTTGTGGGTTCGAGCCCCGATCGGGCTCTGCGCTGACTACCAGCTCGGAGCCTGGAGCCTGTTTCAGTCTGTGACTCCCTCTCTCTCTGACCCTCCCCTGCTCATGCTGTCTCTCTCTCTCTTAAAAATAAATAAAACATAAAAAAAAAGAAATGAATTCAACAGAAGTAGTGTAAAAACCTACATTTTGAAAGCTATAAAATTGTGTTGGAAGAAACTAAAGATCCAAATAAATGGAAAGATACCCACGTTCATTGATTGGAAGACCCAACGTTGCGAAGGCGGCAGGAACTCCCCAAACGGATCCACAGATTCAGTGGGATCCTAATCAAAATCCCAGCTGACGTCACCACAGATACTGACAAGCCAACCTTAAAACTCCTATGGAAACACAAGGAACCCAGAGTAGCTGGGGTGGATGCTGAAAAAGAACAAAGTTGGAGCACTCATGCTTCCCACTTTGAAGACTTACTACAAAGCTCAGTAATCAAAACAGAGTGGTGCTAACAGGGGGACAGATACACAGATGGAATGAGAGTGGAAGTCTAGAAACAAAGAGCAAGGGGGCCAAGACCATTCAACACAAAGAGAATAGTATTTTCAAAATATGGCGCTGGGACAGCTGGACATCCACTTGTAAAGGAATGAAGTTGGACCGTACCTCACACCATGTACAAGAGTTAAAACACGTCAAAGATCTGAATGTAGGAGATAAAACTATAAGACTCTTAGAACAAAGGGCAGGGGCACCTGGGGGCTCAGTCCGTTGAGCATCCGACTTTGGATCAGGTCGTGATCTCATGGTTCGTGAGTTCGTGCCCAGCACTGGGCTCTCTGCTGTCAACACAGAGCCCACTTCGGGTCCTTTGTCCCCCTCTCTCTGCCCCTCTCCTGCTCCCCACCCTGCCCTTTCAAAAATAAACATTAAAAATTTTTAAAAAAGAAAACATGGGGCAACTATTTGTAGCCTCAAGTTAGGCAATGGATTCTTAGATATGACCTGAAAAGCACAAACAACCAAAGAAAAACAGATGAATTAAACTTCACTAAATTTTTAAACTTTGTGCATCAAAAGAAAGCGAAAGACAAACAATGGCAGGGGACATGCAAAAATCATATTTCTGGTAAGAAACTTGAGAATTCCAAAAACTCAAAATTAAAAAGACAAATAACCCGATTTAAAAATGGGCAAAGCACCTGTTTCTCCAAAGATACACAAATATCCAATATGCATGTGAAAAGATGCTCAACATCACAGAGCCACTGGGGAAACGCAAATCAAAACCATAATGAGGGCGCCCGGGGAGCCCGGTCAGTTAGGCCGACAACACTCTGGATTTCAGCTCAAGTTATGATCTCGCGTCTCATCATGAGATGGAGCTCTGAGCTGAAGGCGCAGAGCTTGCTTGAATTCTCCCCCTGTCTCTGCCCCTCCTCTGCTTGTGCTCTCTCTCTCTCCCCCAAAATACTTAAAACATTTAAAAAATAATAATTAGGGGCGTCTGGGTGGCTCAGTCTGCTGAGCATCTGACTTCAGTTCACGGTCTGTGTTGAGCTCTCTGCTGACAGCTCAGAGCCTGGAGCTGCTTGGGATTCTGTGTCTCCCTCTCTCTCTGCCCCTCCCCTGCTCCAGCTCTGCTTCTCTCTGTCTCTCAAAAATAAATAAACATTAAAAAAATTTTTTTTAATAATAATTCAAAAAATTAAGCAACAACCATAAGGAGATAACACACTCACTAGGTTGGCTATCATCAAAAAGAAAGCTTAGGGGCACCTGGGTGGCTTAGTCGGTTAAGCGTCCGACTTTCGCTTAGGTCATGATCTTGCGGTTCGTGGGTTCGAGCCCCGCGTCGGGCTCTGTGCTGACTGCCAGCTTGGAGCCTGGAGCCTGTTTCGGAGTCTGTGACTCCCTCTCTCTCTCTCTGCCCCTCCCCTGCTCACTCTCCCTCTCTCTCAAAATAAATAAATAAACTTAAAAATAAATAAACAAACGTGCTGGTGTAGATGTGATGGGAATGTAAAAGGATGCAGCCATGTCTGGATGACAGTCTGGAAGTTCTTCAAAAGGTTAAAGGTGGAGTTGCATAGAAGCCAGCAACTTCACTCCTAGGTATAACCCAGAGAAATTAAAACAAACATACAAGCAAAAACCAGTATATGAACGGCAGCATTATTCACAATAGCCAAAAAGTGGAAACAACCCAAAATGTCCATCCATAGGATAAATGAAATGTGGCAAAACCAAACAACAGAATACGATCCATCTTCATCCATAAGAGGGATGAAGCACCAACTGATGCTAGAACATGGATGAGCCCTGAAAAAATCATGCTAAGTAAAAAACAACAAAAAAACCAAGTCATAAAAGACCACATAATACATGATTCCATTTATATGAAATGCCCAGAACAGGAAATTTAATTTTTTATTTTTGAGAGAGAAAGAGAGTGCATGAGAGCGTGGGAGGGGCAGAGAGAGAGGGAGACACAGAATCCGAAGCAGTTCTAGGCTCCGAGCTGTCAGCACAGAGCCCGACGCGGGGCTCAAACTCATGAACTACAAGACCATGATTTGCACCGAAGTCAGATGTTTAACCAGGAGCCTCCCAGGCGCCCCCAGAACAGGCAATTTATAAAGACATAAGACAGATGAGCGGCTGCCTAGGGCTGGAGGTGGTGGGGGGTCAGGGAGGACTAGAGGGAATCGGAGTGACCGCTAAAGGGTATAGAATTTCTTTCTGGGTTAATGAAAATGTCCTAAAACTGACTGTGATGATGGGTGCACAACTCCAAGTAGACTAGAGACCGCCGGATTGTGATCCTGCAGGTGATCTGCATGGTATGTGAATCATATCTCAATAAAGCTTTCTTAAAAAAAAATTACAGATCCATGAAAATGAAATTTTAAATGTCAAGAGACCCATAGGAAGGTGTCGTTGGGGGGAGGGGTACAAAGAAAGAATAAACACGATAAACAGAATCAAAAAAATAAAATGGCAGACTTAAGCCCTAGCATATCAAATGTAAATGGCCTAAATATACCAATTAAAAGACAGAGATTAGCAGAGTAGATGAAAAAAACAGGACCCAATTATATGCAGTCTAAACGAAATTCAATTTCAAACACAATGATAGAGATAATTTCAAAAAAATAGAAAAAGAGAATTCGTGCAAACATAAAAGAAAACAGGAGTTGCTATATTAATATCAAGTAAAGTAGGTTTTGGGGCAAAGAAATTTATCAAAAACGAAGACAGACATTTCACAAGGACCAAGGGGTCAATCCACCCAGAAGGCACAGAAGTCCTCAAAGTAAACGTACCAGACAACAGAACAGCTAAGCATATGAGCACACGTGGGTAGAGCTAAAGACAGAGACAAATCCACAGTTGCAATTGGGGACTTGGACAATCCTCTCTCGACAACTGATAGAACCAGACAGCAGATGAGCAAAAATACAGAGACCCAAAGTCCACTAACGGGACCCGATCAGCACTCGCAGAGCCATACACCCAACAACAGCAGAGTAAACACTCTTTTCAAGTGCCCATGGAACTTACACCCAGACAAGCAATATCTTGAAACTAAATCTCAAGAAATTTAAAAGAATTAGGGCGCCTGGGTGGCTTAGTCGGTTGAGCGTCCGACTTTCGCGTAGGTCATGATCTCGCGGTTCATGGGTTCAGGCCCCGCGTCGGGCTCTGTGCTGACTGCCAGCTCGGAGCCTGGAGCCTGTTTCAGTCTGTGTCTCCCTCTCTCTCTGACCCTCCCCTGCTCACGCTGTCTCTCTCTCTGTCTCTCTCCTAGAAATAAATAAAACATTAAAAAAATAAAAAAGAAAAAAAGAAATTTAAAAGAATTGAAATCATACAGAGTGTGTTCTTCCATCCCTATGAAATCATATTGGAAATCAATAACATAAAGTAACGAGGAAATCTCCAAACATTTGGAAATATTAGCAACACACCTCCAAGTCACCCGCGTGTCAGAAGAAGTCTCCAGGAAAGCAAGTGAATGAAAAGGAAAATACAACATATCAAAATATGTGGGACGCCGCTTAAGAGTGGAGAGGATAATGTACAGCACTAAGTGCTCATAGTAGCGATAAAAGGAAAATTTTCAAATCAATAATCTTAAGCTCTCATCTCAAGGACCTAGAAAAAGAAGCAAAATAAACTGAAAGGAAATAATGATGAGGGCAGAAATCAATCAAATTGAAGATAGAAAAAAAAAAAAAAAACAGAAAAAACTCAATGAAACAAAGAATTGGTTCTTTTAAAAGATCAGTGAAGGAGCACCCAGGGAGCTCAGTCGGTTAAGCGTCCGACTTCGGCTCCGGTCACGATCTCACGGTTCGTGGGTTCGAGCCCCGCATTGGGCTCTGTGCTGACAGCTCAGAGCCCGGAGCCTGTTTTGGATTCTGTGTCTCCCCTCTCTCTGACCCTCCCTGCTCACACTGTCTCTCTCTCTCTCTCTCTCAGAAATAAATAAAAAAACATTAAAAAAAAAAATCAGTGAAATTCACAAACCTCTATCATGACTGACAAAAAAAGAGAGAGAGAAGACAAATTAATTACCAGTATCAGGAATGAAGCAGGGGCTATCACTACAGACTCTGCAGATGTAAAAAGAATAATATGGACAACTTTCTGCACTTCAACCTGACAAAATAAGTTAAATAACCAATTCCTAAGGGGGGAAAAAAACCTACCACAATCTACCTAATATGAAACGGAGTATTTGAATAGCCTTCTAACTATTCAGGAAACTGAACTTGTAACTTTAAAGATTCTCAAAAGAGAAATTTCCAAGCCCAGATGGTTTCCCTGGAGAATTCTACCAAACGTCGAAAGACGGATTAACACCACTGTCCACAATCTTTTCCAGGAAACAGAAGAGGAAGGAACACTTCCCAATTCATTTACGAAGCTAATATTACCCTGATAGCAAAACCAAAGACAGCACAAGAGAAAGCCGCGCACCAACGTTCCTCATGACACAGATGCAAAGTCCTTAACCAAGTAAGAATAGAATTCAGCAGGGGCGCCTGGGTGGCTTAGTCGGTTAAGTGTCCGACTTTGGCTCAGGTCATGATCTCACAGTTCGTGCGTTCGAGCCCCACGTCGGGCTCTGTGCTGACAGCTCGGAGCCTGGAGCTGCTTCAGAGTCTGTGACTCCCTCTCTCTCTGACCCTCCCCTGTTCACGCTGTCTCTCTCTCTCTCTCTCCTAGAGATAAATAAAACATTTATAAAAAAAAAAAAAAAAGAATAAATTCAGCAATATATAAATAAAAATCATACACGTGACTGAGTGGGATTTATTCCAGGGGTGCAAGGCAGATTCCATACTTAAAACTCAATCAATGTATCCCGCTATCATCAGACTAATGAAGAAATATCACATGAACATACCATTCAATGCAGAAGTATCTGACAATAGTCAACATACACCTGTGATAAAAATTCTCAGAGCGCGTCCTCAACTTGATAAAAGAGCATCTACAAAACCCCTACAGCTGATCCTCTCTCCTTAAGAGGGGGAGCAGGGCATGGACATCGTCCTCACCACTGTTACTCAACACAGTGCAATAAGGCAAGGAAATGCACACAGATTAGACTGGAGAGGAAGAAATAAAGCTGTCCCAATTTGTCAAAGACAGGATCGTCTACATAGAAAATCCCAGGAAACCCACCAAAAAAATCTAGAATAAGTGAGCTTAACAAGGTTACAAGATAGGGGTGCCTGGGTATAGTAAGATAGTGCCTTTGGTGACCAGTCAAGAGCTGCTCCGTTTCTGGCTGGTCATGATTCGCGGTTCGCCTGCCACACTGGCTTCTCTGGGGGAAGGCTGCCGCTCAGAGCCTGGAGCTCTGTCTGTGACTCCTCTCTGACCCTTCCCTGCTCGTTCTCTTCTCTTCTCTTCTTCTTCTTCTCCTAGAATAAATAGACATTTTATTTTTATTTTAAATGTTTTTTATTTATTTCTCAGAGAGAGAGAGAGAGAGAGACAGCGTGAGCAGGGGAGGGTCAGAGAGAGAGGGAGTCACAGACTCTGAAACAGGCTCCAGGCCTCTGAGCCGGCAGGCAGCACAGAGCCCGGAGCCAAGGGGGTCAACCTAACAACCGGGCGAGATCATGACCCGAGCGAAAGTCGGACGCTTAACCGACTGAGCCACCCAGGCGCCCCTAGAAACATTTTTTAAAAATTAAAAAAAAAAAAACAAGGTTACAAGACAGAAGGTAAACAATTGTATTCCTATATACCATCAATTACCAAGATACAATACTACCTATGATCATTCAGAAAAATCAATGTGTAAGGGGTGCCTGTCTGGCCCAGTTGGTAGAGCAGGAGATGGATCTCAGGGTTGTGTGTTCCAGCCTTACGTTGGGGGTAGAGTTTACTTTAAAAAAAACAGAAACAAAAACAAAAAACAGGGGTACCTGGCTGGCTCAGTTGGTTAAACATCTGACCTAAGCTCAGGTCATGATCTCATGGCTCGCTGATCGAGCCATGCATTGGGCTCTGTTCTAACAGCTCACAGCCTGGTGTCTGCTTTGGATTCTATGTCTCCCTCTCTCTCTGCCCCTCCCCTGCTTACACTCTCTTTCTCTCTCTCTCAAAAGTAAACATTAAAAAAACACACACACACGTAGGGGCGCCAGTGTGGCTCAGTCCATTAAGCATCCAACTCTTGGTTTTGCTCAGGTCATGATCTCATGGTTCATGAAACTGAGCTTGCATCTGGCTCTATGCACTGACACTGTGCAGCCTGCTTGGGATTCTCTCTGTTTCCCCCTCTCTCTGTCACTCCCTGCTCATTCTCTCCCTCTTTCCTTCTCTCTCAAAAATAACTAAACTTTAAAAAAACTACATGTAAACAAAAACAAAAGATTCACAGGACTTGTATGCTGAAAACTACAAAATGCCGATGAAAGAAATCTACATCTAAATAAATGGAAAGACATACCATGTTCATGGATGGAAAGATCACACAGGAAAGATTCTCCCCAAAGAATTCTCCCCAAATTGATGTACAAGTTTAATGCAATCCTACCAAAATTCCAGCATAGTTTTTCGTAGATATAGACAAGACTGATATAAAGTGTGTACAAAAACGCACAGGAACTAAAAGAGGTGAGACAATTTTTAAGATGAATTCATTGGAAGAAATCAGCCTGCCTGATTTCAAGACTTTCCAGACTGTTACAGGGACTAGACAGTGTGAGGCTGACAGGCAGACCGATCAGTAACAGAATAGAGAGCCCCGGAAAAGACCCACAAACATGCCCACCTAAAAGGACAGAACAACTTCAGGATCTAGGGCTAGACACGGCATTCTTCCCTAAGCAAAAATTCATAAGCCTGACTTTATCAAAATTTTAAACTTTTGCTCATCAAAAGACCCTGTCAGGAAGATGAAAAGACATGGCACGGGCTGGGAGAAAACACTTGCAAACCACAAACACCACCAAGGGTCAGTATACAGCCTACATAAAGAAGCCCCCACATGTCAACAGTGAAATACAATCCAATTAGAAAGTCAGCAAAAGGAGCCCTTCCGGCGGGCGGGAGCAGCTCAGTCGGTTAAAGATCCAAGTTTCGGTTCCGGCTGGGGTCGTGATCTCGTAGTTCGTGAGTCCGAGCCCCGTGATGGGCTTGGTGCTAACAGCGCAGAGCCTGCTTGGGATTCTCGCTCTCTCTCCCCTCCATTGCTCACTCTTGTTCTCTCTCAAAATTAATAAACGTAAAAAAAAAAAAAAAAAAAAAAAGGAAATCGGCAAACATGGAGACGCTTCACAAAAGAGGACATGTATATGTATGTACGTATACACACATAGAGACTATGGACAGATAGATCTAGGTGGCAAACCAGCCCACACAAAAGGTGTTCACTGCCGTTAGCACCAGGAAATGCATATTAGCACCCCCTTGATATGTGCCACATACTTATCAGAGCGGCTACAGCCAAAGCAGCAAAGACACCAAGTGGGTGAGGAAGCGGGGAAGATGGATCGCTTACGAAGACAGCAGGGTGGTGGCTGTCAGAGGCTAGAGGGTGAGGGCGGGAGGGCCCCCGGGGCCCCGCAGAGGTCGCACTGGGTCTCTCGGTGGTGCTACTTTGTCTAATAACAGCTGTATTGGGATACAATCCATATACCATGAAATCTACCTATTCCCTGTTACGATCACACAGGGACACGCCACTTTGTGTCCACTCTTCCTGTCCCAGCACGACGCACGCGACCCTAGGATTATCTCAAAATACAAAGTTAAAACGAAAACCAAAAGGCAGCAGTGTTGCTCTTCAGTGCGTCAACGTAAAATACCCCAAATCCTCGCTGGCTCACTGGAAGACGCCACGCGAGTGTTAAACGGAATTCGCAGCGTTCGGACGGCTCTGCGGGATCCCTAAGCGCGAGACGGAGTCAGCGGTCAGACAGCAGGCGCTTCTGCTCGCCTGTCCTCCGCGCAGATCGGAGGACCGCGCCGAAAAGGTGTGACAGGCACGTGCGCGTGACAGGCCCCCCCCGTCAGAATTTATCACGTTCAAAAGACATGACGCGGGACAAGAAGCCGGACTACAGGTCCAAGTGTATCAAAGGGCCTCTTCGCTCCCAGGGGGAAAGAGGTATTTTGTCTTAGAGGGAAATGCCTGTTTGTCCCTGTGGAAGGGGATGGACAATAAAAACCTTCATGGGGCACCAGGGGGGCTCCAGTGGTTGAGTGTCCAACGTCGGCTCTGGTCATGACCGCACGGTTCCGGAGTTCGAGCCCCGCGTCGGGCTCTCTGCTCTAGAGCAGAGCCTGCTTCCGATCCTGTCCCCTCTCCCTGCCCCTCCCCTGCTCGCGCTCACACACTCTCTCGCCTGGGTGGCTTAGTCGGTTAAGCGTCCGACTTTCGCTCAGGTCATGATCTCGCGGTTCGTGGGTTCGAGCCCCGTGTCGGGCTCTGTGCTGACTGCCGGCTCAGAGCCTGGAGCCTCTTTCAGAGTCTGTGACTCCCTCTCTCTCTGACCCTCCCCTGCTCACGCTGTCTCTCTCTCTCCTAGAAATAAATAAAAAAAACAAAATTAAAAAAAAAATCAAAAATATATGAACTTCAAAAAAAGTACTCAAAATGTCAAGCGGATATATGGGAAGCCGTAGGAGGTTTGCAGAAAGTGATCTTTATTTCCCTTCCTTTATAACACCTGTAAATAACAAGTCTGAAAAGAAGGCACGAGATGTTAAAATTTTGGCAAAACCTGCTCCGTTTTGCTAGGTTATAACAGAAAATGATTTCCGTAAACGTGCTTACGAGCCCTTCACTGCGAAGCCCTCCGCTCTTGCGGGACAGGACCAAGGCCCGCATGGCGGCCGCCCCTCTGCCGCGGGGACCAGGTGCTGAGCGGTCCGTCCCCTCTCTGCCCCGACAGCCAAGCCCCGGCCCCCAGCGTAACTCTGAGCGCTGCGCACAGACTGCCCCAAGTTCTTGCCTCTTTGTTAAAGTTCTTCGCTCCCAGAGCAGTGGAGTTTCCTTACCAAGGTGTCCCTGATCACAAGACTATTTAGAATTGTTCGCCTTAACCGGCACCCGGGTGAAAGCCAGGCGTCATCCCACTTAGAATGTTCGTCTCTTCTGACGGCACCAACTTCGTCTTCTCCAAATCAGACCCTCCTGACTTGCCACGTCTGCAGCTTGCCGGGGACCCGCAGCCGGGGTCTCCCCACCACACCTCTCCAGCTGCCCCGGGGCGGGGGCCCTCGGCTGCCCAGCCACAGCCTCCAGGATTGAGCCTGAGCTGCCAAGCGCCGCTCGTAGGAACAGAATCCTCGCACGTTCCCTTCCAGGAGACGGTCCGTCCGCGCTGTCCATTTACGGTCTTTCTCCGGGGGAAAGAGCAGTCACGTCCTCACGCAATGCTTGGGCGACATGCGGGGGTTAAGGTCCTCCAGGCTGGCACCGCAGGGTTCCCTGGGACACTGACGTGTCGCCCACACACTGACCCCCAGCAAGGGGACCCCGTGTCCGGGCGCCTCCATGTGCGTGGAGGCGTGGGCGGCGGCCCGAGGCCCACACGGACCACGGTGGGGGCGACATGGCAACGCGGGTGTTGGTCGCGGAGCTCGGGCGGAAAGCCCTTCCTCCCCTGGAGACGCCCCGCCAGGGGAGGCCTCCTTCCGTACGCGGTGGAAACATTCCAAAGGAAACGTCCTGTGCGCCGCCAGCAGCGTCCCCCTGGCCTCCCGGTTCAGAAGCAAATACCTTTCTGGAGTCTCTTTCCCTTTCACGGCCACGGAGCGATCTGCAGTGCTCCCTGAGAACCTGCCCCTCCCCGCGCCCCGACGGAGCCGCACGGGCCGGGGGCGCCGCCCGGCAGGCTCTCGGGAACGTGCACGGGCGCCCGGGCTGGGCTGGGGGGACGGAGGCGAGCCAGGGTCCCCCGCGGCCGTCGAGGCTACGGGGGTGGCCGGCTCCTCCGCCGCGAGGCGCAGTGAGCCAGACAGAGCGCAGCGAAACTCGCTCTTGAAAACGCTGTTTGGAGGTCACGTGTGAGCACCCGAGGACACTGCTAGGAGCTCATCCAAAACTTGGGACGGGGCGAAGGCGGGCGTTTGCGGGGGGCAGGAGGAAGGGCCCCGCCGGCCCAGCACGCGTCCGCCCCCCAGAGGTCTCTCTCAGACCCTCTGTCTGCCTGATGTTGCTCGTTACCCCCAGACTGGGTCGTGTCAGCTCTTAGATTTGGGCCCCAAAGGGATGCAAATGGTGATTTCTGTGTAGCAGCAAAGGGAGCCGCTTTCTGGTCCTGTGGGACATTGAGCAACTCCATAACCAACTGAACAGCCTGACTCCAACGTGCTGCCTTCAGCGACTATAAGTACTCAGTTCCTCAAATGCTCTTTCAACCGGCTTTCCTGTCCACACCGCAGAATATTACTCAGCCTTAAACAGGAGGGAAATCCGACACCTGCTACCACGTGGATGACCCGGTCAGCCCGTCACAGGGGACAGGCTCTGTAGGAGTGGACACTCCCAGGAGGCCCCGGGGGAGTCGGGGGGGAGGGCGGGTCCGTGTGTAACGGGACAGAGTCCAGTCTGGGAAGACGGACACGTTCTGGGGACAGACGGACGGATGGCTGTACGACGACAGGGTGAATGCACTTGACGCCCTTGAACTGTTCCCTTAAGAACGGTTAAAATGATAAATTATATGTCATATGTATTTTTCCGTTAAAATTTTTTAAGTAATAATTTATCAGACCTCCACGTGGAAGGTGCGAGAGTCAAATGTCAGGAACAGAAGAGAAATGTGACCTCTGGCAGAGAGATCTGGAGGACACAAAGCAGCACCAGCCGGAAAGGGCATTGTTGGTAAACTGTATTTCACTGAAATCCAGAATTCAAAAGATCAGCACCGAGAGGGAAGGGGGGTGGGGTTGTAATACCTGTAAAGCAAGTGTGTGTGGTCAGGACCTTCAAAGAATTCCAGGAGCCAATCAAGAGAAGGACACTCAGCTAAGAGGGAGGGAAAGGCCGAGAACAGGCACTCAGGGGAGAGCATCCACAGGAGGGAGGATTAGTCACCAGGGAGACCAAGTGGGGCCACCAGGAAGACCAAGTCACCAGGGAGGGGCGGGGGAGGGGTGCCCAGCTACCTGCATCCCCTCCCCCGGGCTCACACACACCAGGTCCTTCAGAGAGGCTGTCGGTGAACGTCCCCAAGCAGAATCGGCCCAGAGCCCACAACACAGGAGATGCTGAAAACGCGGAGGGGCCGCCCAAGGACACCTGCTCACTAAGAACCTGGAGACAGCAGGGGCCGCGGGGCCAGATGCAGGGGCGCCACAGCCCGCTCCCTTACCTGGGACTCAAGAACAGCACACCCGCCCAGGTGCTGGGAGCCCAGCCGGCGGGCGCCCCAGGGGGAGAGGGTGTGGAGGGCGGCACCTCGACCCTGTCCGCCTGCACCCGGTCACACGTTGGTGTGTCGGCTGCATGAAAACACATCAAACTGTGCACTTAGGGTCATGCACCTGCCTTCAAGTTCCAAGGCCAGGCGAGCTCAACATAGAGGGTGAGCAATGAGTCCAAGACCTGACTGAAGAATTTACACCCTGGTGTGCACCTCCCTACCCAAAGGTGTGCTTTTTTTTTTTTCTTACTGTTTATTCATTTTTTTTAAAATATTTTTTATTTATTTCTAGGAGAGAGAGAGACAGCGTGAGCAGGAGAGGGTCAGAGAGAGAGGGAGACACAGACTCTGAAACAGGCTCCAGGCTCCGAGCTGGCAGTCAGCACAGTGCCCGACGCGGGGCTCGAACCCACAAACTGCGAGATCATGACCCAAGCGAAAGTCGGACGCTTAACCGACTAAGCCACCCAGGCACCCCAATGTTTATTCATTTTTGAGAGAGAGAGAGAGACAGACAGAGAGCGAGCAGGGGAGGGGCAGAGAGAGAAGGAGACCCAGAATTGAAGCAGCTCCAGTCTCCAAGCTGTCAGCACGGAGCCCGATGTGGGGCTTGAACTCACGAATCATGAGATCGTGACCTGAGTCAAAGTCAGACACTCAACCGACTGAGCCACCCAGGTGCGCCCCCAAAGGTGTGCTTTTTACAGGAGAAAAACCAGTTAAGTCCTGCTGCTGTTAAGAGCTTTTAGACGACGAACATTTGACGTATCGCAAGAATCTGAGGAGAAATCATCCCACGTCTTGTCACAAAGGTCTAAATGTCCGGGCCCTGCCAGGCACTTTTACTCGGGCTTGGGAGAAATCCACATACCCCTTTTACAGATAGGGAAACCGAGGGTCTGAGCGGGGAACGAACTGGCTTCCCAGCCCAGGGACTGGACCTGAATCTTGGGAGTGGACACCAGGCCTCCTCATCCAGACAGGACCCTGGGGCTAAATGCTCCCAGGCCACAAGCCACTGAAGGCAGGGGACCGGAGGCACCCACCCCAGTGCCAGAGAGCACGTGGGACACGGGTCCCGGCTCTGGGTCCTGGGCATCAGCCACGTGGGGGCTGCGGTGGGTGGGGCCGGTGTCCCGGTGCTAGGGCGCAGCCCCCACCAGCCTCTGCCTCCTCCGGGGACAGGGCGCCAGGAGCCCCCCCGTGAGCAGTGGGGGAGCAGGAGGGGAGCCTGGGGGCGGACGCTCAGGACCACTGCCCGTCCGCGAAGCCCAGAGAGCCGGGGCCACTGCCGCCAGCCACCAGCACCGCACCCTGCAGCCGCTGCCGCACCTCTCTGATTCCCTAATGGCTCCCCGGGGAGCACTGAAGGTAAATATGTTAATTTGACTTCAATCATGGCTTTTTAAAACAAAGTGCACGCTCTATCAGTTTCGGGCACAGAACCTGAAAACTACTCACTCGAACGTCTGGGCGTCCCATCCTGGGCAGGGAGCTGGGCCTCCAGGGGCGGGGGGGGCTGAGGGGAGGCCGCCCATCAGCTCCCCCCGAGATCAGCACCCGGTGCTGCTCCTCGCTTCCTACCCGCACAAGGCTGGGTCAGGCCCATGCAGGGGGGGCAGGACCCGCAGACCACGGACTGCCCAGGACGAGCCTGGGCCGATCCAGGACAGCCTGAGACCTGCCCGGGTACGGCCTGGGGGCGGGACGCCCGGCTGCCGAGCCCCCCAACCTCAGCGGGCACTGGGGCAGGAAGGGGAATGAGCAGCCAGCGGCCACTGGGATGGAGGCGAAGGGCCAGGTCCACTCGAGAGCAGAGGCCCGTCTGTGGCCGTGGTCCCCTCCTCCCTCCATCGTCCGGCAGGTCTCTGTCCAGGGAACCGGCGTGGCCATCCCTCCCCGGCGTCAGCTCATTGCCCTGGGGTCTCAACAGCAGCCATCAACTCTCCAGTAGGCGCCTAGACCACCCCCACCCTCACCCCTACCCGGGCAGCAAAGAACTTAGCCGACAAAGGACACTTAATGGTGCTCCTGCTTATCTCATTCTGGGGGGCAGGAGATCAGGGTGGGGGGCTCTCTCCAGACACACAGGGGACACTCTGACACCCCAGGCAGAAGGGCCCCGGGGAGAGGACAGCAGCCAGACACCCGAGCTGGCGGCCTGCAGCCCCCGGCCGGCAAAGCCACCCCCGCAGCAGGCGGGCACCGAGGCTCCCAGACAGGGCGACCGGGCGGGAGGTCAGCGACGGGCAAACGGACCCCTTTCCGGCACTGGTTCAAGGACAGGTAAGTCCCCACACTGCTGAGATGCTCATCACCGTCAGGATGGCATTTCTGGGCCCTCCGTCCCTCGCAGCCGCAGGCCTGGCCCCAGGAAGGCCCAGGCCGGTGTGTGTGGCTCCTCCCAGCCACCTGGGCAGCAGGCGGAGCTGGACACCTGGACACGCCCCGTGCCCCCCAGGAGGCCCAGGGAGGGCCAAGCCCGTGGGCGGCTGCTCTGATGAGTGGAAGAGGCTGACCTAGGACACTGCAGCCCACGGTCAAGGATCAAGGAGTCCTGGGGGAGAGAACGCGCTCACGCACGTTCATATGCTCCAGGACTGACAGGGAAGTGGGAAGAGTTCCCAAGGACGGACACCAAAGCAAGCTCAGAGCCAAGACGCCCACCCTGCGACCCCCCAGGACCACTGGAAACCCAGAGGGACAGAGGCAGCCGGGAGCCACAGGCCAGCTGGCTCCCCAGGCTCTGGGCGGAGGCAGGAGGGGGCTCGGTGGAGGGGGAGGGGTGTGAACCTGACCCCACCCATGTTAGCCAACAACCTGCAAACAGGGCCCCGGGGACCCCCTGGTCTGACCCAGGAACTGGCAAGCGCCCCATCCCTGCTGGGGGCGGTCCGGACGCACAGGGTGGGGGTCCCTCGGCATCGAGGCTCAGGCATACAGGGTGTCCGCCTCCACCTCGGTCTCTAACGAATTCCCTCGTGAGGTTTCTTGGAAATCAGTGCCTGTAATGTAATCACAGCTGCTGGGGCTCTGAACGAGCTTGCTCAGTGGCTCCGTTCCGTTATAATTATTACGAAAGCACAGTTAAGAAACAGGGAGGAGGAACGGAAACCTTTAGGAATACCCAACAGCACACAGAGGGGCGGCCCCACCTGGTGGCCATGCCCTCACCTCCGCCCCGCCCTGCACCCCAGCGAGGACACCCTGCCCCTCCCTTCGGGCCCCTCGAGGAGCCGCCCCGCCCCACCCTGACTGAGCTACGCCCACCTGTATCCAGGTGAGGCCAGGGCAGCTGAAGACCCCCTGCCCAGGGGCCCTGCTGTCTGCACCCCAGCCCACCTGCAGCAGCCCCCTGGGACCCCCCCAGAAAACTATCAGTGGGGGGCAGTTATCACTACACCCCCTCAGCTCTTGCACCCAACCCCTCCCAGCCTCATTTCCCTTCCGCAAATGCAGGGGAGAATCAGACACTCTCCAGACACCCTGGGCCCCTGGTGTGAGCCCCCAGCAGTTCAAAGTAAAACCATGACTGCCCGGCACCCCTGCGGGGGGGGGGAGGGGCTTCTCCTAGGGGCCACGGGAGTGGGGGGACCAGGAGTGCTGTCCCAAGCCTCGGCCTTGCGGCCTGGACCTGGTGGCCGGACCTCTCGGGCACCAGCTCCCCTGCCTCCTCCCAGTGCCTGTGGAGAGAGCAGCGGGCTGACCCCGGGAAGGCTGCGCCGTGAGACCCTGCCTGGGGGCACCCAGAGTCACACCCAACAAAACAGGAGCCAAGGAGAGGCCCCCCCGCGCCAGGAAGCCCTCCTGCATGGGGACCCCACTCCTGGGTCCCCCAGCCTCCCCACCTTGGGTGGTGCTGGCTCGCAGGGAGGTTTGCTGCCCTCCTTCTCATCCTGAACTTTGCCCCCCACGCCAGGCCACGTCATGGCCAGGGTTTGCGCCGACTGCCTGAATCCCGCCAAAGTGCGGGGCAGGAGGAAGGGCCCCTTGTTTTAGGGCTGCAGTGATTCGGGCCCCGTCTGACCCATGCAGACACGACAGTAATGACGCTCATCTCCTCCGTGCCCACGAGCCTGCGGGCCTGGCCCCGGGCAGGAACCCCCTCCCCTGCTCTGAGATGGAGTCACCCCGGCCGGGAGGCCAGCGGACCGGGGACCCTACCCCGGCCCAGGGGACAAAGGGACACGTCCCTGCTCAGGGGGCCGACTCTGCCGTTCCTTCCAAGGCCAGGGCTGGCAGAGGAAGTCGGGGGGCAGTCGTGGAGAAGGGGAGCAGGGCCTTCATTCCTGCACTGGCCGAGGGTCCCCCCAAACCACATCTACCTGGAGCCTCACGATGGGATCTCAGGGAAATGAACGGCAGATGTCAGGTTAAGAAGACGTCTTATGGGGCTGAGGGTGAGCTCTGCGCCCAACAGCTGGTGTCCTGGGAAGGAAGCATGGACACGGGACACACGGAGGAGGTGAGAGCTTGACCTCCAGCCCCAGGGGAGCACGGGTTGTGCTGTTTGGAGCCCCCCCCAGCTCGTGGGCCTCTGTCCAGCAGCCCCAGGACCCGCACTCAACCCGCCCGCCCGACACCGACCTTGACCCTGGCTCTGAGGCAATGGGGACCCACCGGTTTTCAGACTTGGACAATGTCCACCAAGAAGGAGGTAAGCGGGGCGAGGAGCCCACTGCCCCCCACGGGGCACCTCCTCACCGCCGGCTTCAGCCTCCCCGGCTCAGAGCAGCCCGACTTGGGGCCCTGAGGGACCTGGCCGCTCACCTGCCTCCGGGAGCAGCAGGTCCTGACAGGACCAGTGTCACCCCCTCCAGCCCCTCTGGGCCCAAATCCCCTGCTGCGCAGACCCCTGCGGCCCACCACGCCCCCTGGGGGCGCCCAGACCCTCCCAGGCCGGGGACGTCCGCAAAACTGGCCTGCGTTCCAGAGTCAAGGGCACAGGAGCCAAGGAAAGACCACAGAAGCTTCCAGACTAAAGGAGCCTGAGACACATTAAGACTCAAACACTTGGGTTTTTGGGGGACTCAGTGGGTTAAGCATCCGACTTTGGCTCAGGTCATGATCTAGCAATTTATGAGTTCGAGCCCTGCGTCGGGCTCTGTGCTGACAGCCTGGAGCCTCCTTCCGATTCTGTGTCTCCCTCTCTCTCTGCCCCTCCCCCTGACTCTCAGAAATAAACCTCAAAAAAAATTTTTTAAAGAGACTCAAATACATAAAAGCACAGGCTGCTCACACAGCATTATTCACAAAGCCAAAAAGTGCAAACGACCCACGTGTCCATCGATGGGCAAGTGGAAGAGGAGGCATGGCCGTCCCTGCACGGGTCACCACGCAGCCTCGGCTCCGGCAGCGCCGATGAGCCCGCAGGACACGGAGCTCGGTGAGGACGGCCGGACGCCAGGGGACAGACGCCACAGGACCCGCTCACGTGGGGACCCGGAGCCGTCGGACCCACAAACACAGAGAGGGGCCTGGGGGCGCCTGCTGCCCGGTGAGCAGTCCCGGGGGCGGACGGTGGCCGCTCGCTGGGCGCCCCTGAACTGCGCACGTCAAACGCTCAAGGGGGTGGATGTGATGCTCTATGCTGTTCACCACAATAAGGAAGGGGGAGAGGAAGGAAATTCAAGATGGGGGGGGAGGGGGGGTCTGTATGTAATGGGACAGAGTACAGTCTGGGGGACGGACAGGTTCTGCGGATGGACAGACGGGAAGGGGGTGGCTGCTGACAGCATCAATGCACCTGCTGTCCCCGAACTGTGCCCTAAAGTGGGAAGATGGTAACTTTTATACATCAAGTAACTAGGATTTTTTTGTAATTTTTTTTTTCTAGGAGAGAGAGAGAGAGAGACAGCGCGAGCAGGGGAGGGTCAGAGAGAGAGGGAGTCACAGGCTGAAACAGGCTCCAGGCTCTGAGCCGGCAGTCAGCACAGAGCCCGACGCGGGGCTCGAACCCACGAACCGCGAGATCATGACCTGAGCGAAAGTCGGACGCTCAACCGACTAAGCCACCCAGGTGCCCCTAGGATTTTTTTTGTAATTTTAAATGTTTTTATTTATTTTTGAGAAAGAGACAGAGTGTGAGCGGGCAAGGGGGCGGAGAGAGAGGGAGACACAGAATCCGAAACAGGCACATGAACTCGCGGTTCATGGGTTCAAGCCCCACGCTGGGCTCTGTGCTAACAGCTCAGAGCCTGCTTGGGACCCTCTCTCCCCCTCCCTGCCCCCCCCTTGCACATGCTCTCTTCTGTCTCACTCGCTCTCTCAAATTATAAATAAACAGTAGAAAACAAACTTTAAAAGCAGACCTGACGAAGCCCGGGACACTGGGCTGGAGAGTGTCTCCTTCCGTCAGGGGCTCAGAGACACCTTCCCCACCCCCGGGGGGGCCATGAGAACAGCAGGGCCAGCGGACACGCTTCCCGGAGAAGCACCTGCAGTTTCTCCACAATTTCAGTGGTTCCCTCCCCTCTCCCCCTCCCCTCCCCCCTCCCCCTCCCTGCTGCGCAGACCCCAGGCAAGGCCAGTGCTGGCTGGGGGCCTGGGGGCTGCAGGGACGGTGACAGCCGGGCCTGCCCGCCCCAGGAGGCCACCTCCCAGGACCCCTGGGCTGAAGGAAACCAAGCCACCGCCCCACCCCCACCCCCAGAGACAGGGTGCCTGATGCCGGGGACCCTCTGCCCCCGGGGTCCACCCCAAGCCCCGTCAGTAGTTCTGAAGGCTTTCAGAAAAGAGTCTCTAAATGTGGCCAGGACCTTCTAGGACCTTCTGAGCTGAAGCGCACCCAGCAGCTGGGGGAGGGGAAGGCAGAGGGGTACCCCGAACACCCCAGGGGCCGCCCGAGCAGAACTGGGGCCCACTCCCAAGGATGCTTGGTGGAGGGGGCTTTCCGCTTTCCTGGGTTATTAAGAACCTGACGAGGGACCCAGAGGAAAACCACAGGCCAGCTTCCCGCGACCTTGGGGCCCTTGGGGCCCGGCCTGGCCCAGGTCGGTCTGCACAGCTTGGAGAGGTGTGGGGACAGACTGGGGACCCTGCTCCTCCACCAAGAAGCACCCCGAGGCCCCCATCACGGCTCTCCAGAGCCAGTCGCCTGCTTCTCGGGGTCTCGGGTCCAGAAGGGCCCCTCACGGTCTGGGCTCGTGTGGACCCCCAGGACAGCACAGCCTCTCGGCTCCTGCGCCCCACTGCCTGGACGCTGTAGCCCCTCCAGCCCCTTCTGGGGACCACCTCCTCCCCTGCATCACTTCCCCTCGTCAGCTTACTTTCCTGCGAGGGGGAGGGAGGAGACTGGAGGAAAGAAGATCTAGAGGCCTCAGTGGCCCCAGTCGGCCCGCTCTGGTCTGGGATCCAGCACGCAGCCAGGCCCAGCCCCGAGGGCCCCTCTGTGACCGACACGCCTTTCCTTCCCTGGCCCTTCACATGACGGGGGCCGGCCAACTAAACTGGGTTACAACAATTAACACAAATTCTGCCGCCTGTCCCAAAACTTACATAACCAGAGGCGCTGTGTCTCAGGAAGCTCTTCCTCCGCCCATGGCCCCATTTCCTGCCCTCGACCCCGGGCTCTGGTCCTGAAAGCAAAGCTCCTTCTAGACTTCCCGACTGGTACTGGTCCTCTGGCCCTGCCAGCCAGTACTCGTCGGGGCAGTGCCCACCGTCTGCGTGTCTGGCTGCCCAGCCTCCCGGGCAAGCACAGGGCGGAGCCAAACGGGCTGTCTCCGCAAGCCTCCCGCCCCTTCCCGAACAGCACCCCCGAGCACTGGGGGGTTTCTGTGACCTCCACTCGCCGGACAGACGGCGTCCCCCCAGATTCACGTCCACCCAGAATGGGACCTTAGGCGGAGACCGGGTCTTCGCAGATGTGATCAGTTGAGGACAGAGAGGAGACCGTCCTGGGTGGCGGGGACGTGCCTGGGAGCCAAGGGACGCCGAGGACCCAGCACTACCAGACCTGCGAGAGGCCAGGATTCTCCCCGGGAGCCTCCAGAAGAGCCAGCCCCGCCCTCTCCTGACCTCGGGCCGCCAGAACTGCGGCGAGGACACACTTCTGTCCTTTGAAGCCACCAGCTTTATGGTCAGTGGTGCCTGGGCCCACTCACTCCCGGCGCCCTCCCTGCCCGCCGGCCACCTCCACACAGGCCACCGGCACAGAGCTCCTGGAGCAGGCAGACCCCAAGGGAGCCCCCCAGGGCAGCGGTCACACAACGGAGGGGCGTGCGCGCCAGAGGGGAAGGAAGGGGAGAGGCACCATCAGGCGACAGTCAGGTCCCGGCGCGCACCCTCCGGCGAGAGCGTTTGTGCACGGAGGCCACGAGGCAGCTCTCCGGGGCCAATCTCGGTGACCAGAAAGTGACCACTTCTGTTTCTCCTTCAAAGCTCTTCTCCCACCTCACTTGTGGGGAAGCTGAGGCCCAGGGAGGCCACGGTGTTTTCCGAGGGCCCCACAGCAGTACAGAAAGGAACGGGGTTCAAAAATCCCAAGCTGGCACTCGCGCCAAACCCAGACTCTGCAGAAAGTGGCCACTCGGCTGACTGTGGGACGGTCACGGCCCTGCCCAGTCCCAGCCCCACTCCCCCCGTGCTCTTTCTGCCTGTGCGGCGCTGAGGGGGACAGAGCCTCCTGTCCACACCGGGGGACCCGAGGCAGGTACCCTGGCCCTGCCCACACGTAACCAGCCTCCCCCGGTTGCCAGGTGGACCCTACTTCTGAGGACCCGTAAGTGGGTTCTCCTCCCAGTGGACTGGGGTTTGTACCCCAAACTTGCTCCAGCCAACTTGTAGCCGGTGGGAAAAAGGGGACATTGGGAGGGAGTCATAAAGCCATTACAATAGAGCCCCTCCCCCCCAGGACCAGCTGGGGGCTGGTGACGAGGGAGCCGTCCTCAGCCTCTGGCCACCTCAAGGACCCGCAGGCCGGCCCCACGCCCCTCAAGGCCGCCCCGAGCTGCAAAGCCAGTGAGCACGACGGGCGCCTGCAGCCGGTGCAGGACCAGGCCTGTGACCTCGGTCCCTTCAAGAGCTCGGGGCTCCCAAACCGCAGAGCCCATAGCAGCGACCACCACCGGCTGCCTGCAGTGGCCACGAGGGGCCTCGGTGGCGGGGGTCCTGGTCCCAGCGCGGAGGCAACGTGCGCTCGGAGAACCTCACGGAGCCCGGCAGCAGCTTGGAGGAAAGTCGCCCTGAAGTCTCCACGGTGAGTGGCCTGGCCGGCCCCCTGCTCCCGTGCACGCCCACCCCCCACGCACGTGCCCCACGCCCATCCTGGGAGAAGGTTCCCGGAGGAGCTGGCGGGCAATTTGCATAATATTCTTTGCAAGTTAATATCAGCCTCTGATAATGATCTCGGCATAGCGTGGAGCGCTGAGGCGGCTGTTACAACACTAAGTGATCATATTTTAAATTATGTTTCCCTTTATAGAAAGGTGTTGCAAAAACACACAGACATGAAATCTGTCTGTAGCAGCCCCACTGCCAAGCACCTGACCAGCTTCCCAGTGGCGGTTGTGACTGCAGCATTGGGGCCGGGGAAACCCAGACACCTGGGGCCCCGTGCCGTCTCCCCCCTCCCCGGGGCCCCAGCCCCACCCTCACTGGGGCCAGGGGGCCCGGCCCAGGGCGAGTCCACGCAGGGATGTTCACGGGGCACCTACCGCCCACATTTGCCAGGGGTCCCGACTGCCCTGGCACCCGGCAAGGAAGCTCTCGCTTCCCACCCGCCCCAGGCCCGGCCTCACACTGGAGACCCCAGGGCCCAGGGGGCCAGACTTCGTGGGATCACAGGGAAGACACAAGCCTAATAACTCCAAATTCTAGGCTTTGGTGCCAAAGGCCCTTCTACGGTTGCACCGCAGTCCGGGCCTGGGCCACCCGTCATCCTTCCCCCAGTGTCCGGGCTCTGTACCCCATCCCTAGGCAGGCGGGCTGGTCTGGGACCCTCGCACATCCGCACCCCGGATGCGGCCAGCGGCGCACCCCACAGCCCATGAGGCCAAGCAGTCGCGGGCGACCCGGTGCCTGGAGTGGACGGCCGAGGGGCTGAACAGACCCGGGCCCTGGGGCAGCTACGGGGGCGTGGGGGGAGGGGGGCTGCCCTGCTCACAAGGGGAGCCCCGCAGAAGAGGCCATGTGCTCCCTGCTCTCCTCTCCCTTCATCTGGGAGCCAGGGCCACCACTCAACCTTTATTTTCTTAAAAGCTTTTTTTTCTTTTTTATTAAAAAAAATCCAATTATAGCACCAATCTCTCAGCAGGGGTCAGTGTGGAATAAGAATAGCCCGAGCTAATGGACATGACACAGCCGAGATTAATGCCTAAAGGGCTTCAAAAGTTGTGTGATGCAGATTTCATTAACATTTTAATTGTAATGTATCTTTTTAATCTTCCCTCTCTAATGGCTTTATATCCAAAAAAACGGAAGAAAAAACTGCTGACACAACAAAAAGTATCAATATACAAAATTTAACAAAGGCGCTTAGCAGCGCAATGGAAACTAAATTAAATGAGCAAAACTATGTTAACATTGTGATTTTTTTAACGGCACCAAAGTCAGGAATGCGGCAAAGGCGGTTACTTCTCCCTCCTGGCAGAGACAGCGATGGGGCCGAACGGAGCCATGGGGCCGAACGGAGCCGTGGGGCCCGGGGACCCAGGACCACACCCTTCTGCCCCTGACCCGCAGGCCGGGGCGGGAGCACCCACAGTGCCGACTCCCAGCCGCGTCCAGGAGCCGGAGGGAGGCAGGAGGGGTCCAGAGGCCCCTGGTGACGTGCGGGTGGGGAGGGGACATCTAGGGACAGCACTATCACCATAACGAGGAGGAAGTTTTGTGGGGCAAAGGCTGGGGCGGCGGGCACGGGGGCATCCTGCCTCCAGCGCCCACGAGGGACTCCGGGCAGTCCTGGCCAATGGGGCAGCCACATATTACTGGCGCCAACTCTCAAAGACAGCGAGCTTTTCCAGAAATCCACCTGGTCGTGTCTACCGAGGACTCAGGAGATTTTTATTTTCAATCAACAAACACTCAGAGTACCAAGCCTGCTGCCTGCTGTGCTACCTGACGGTTTGCGGCCCCCTCCCCGATGTGCCTTCTCTCTGCAACAGCCCCCACACCACGCCTTCCTCGGGGACCTGGTGGCGGCGCCGGGTGCCGGGCCTGGGGGCCGGCCAGTCCAGGGCCTGGGACACAGCCCCGCAGTCGGGCTCATTGCTCCAACCCAGTGACTATATATGGGCACTTTCAGGCCCGTGCGGTCTCCGCCCCCGACCTGCCGGCTTCCCAGGCACACAGGCGGGCACTAGGCGGAGCCTGCCCATGGCCATGTGCCCTCCTGGATGCCAGGGCCAGGGGCTGAGGGGGAGGGGGAAGATTCCTTCAGAGACCCAGCGCCAGCCTCTCCTCCCCAGGGACCAGAGAACAACGCCTCAGAGAAAAGTATGCCTGTGCCCTCCCTGGAGACTGAGAAGCAGCCTCCCCTTAAAGGGCCATGTGCTCCTCACTGGCTCGGGCCGCTCACAGGGAGGGGGCATCCCAGGAGGGCCTCAGGGCTGGGCCCAAACTGCACCGAGGCCCCAGGTCGGTTCTGCTCACCTTCAGCCTCCAAGCAAATAAGGAAGCTACCACTTAGCATTGGAACACACAAGCCAGGGTGGGGCTCAGAGAGGGTGAGGTGTGCATCCAAGGTCACATAGCTCTGGGGGCGGGATGTGACCTGGGAGAGACCCCAGAGCTCAGGCTCCCAACTGCCGGCCCTGCCGAACCCAGGCCAGGGAGGGGCCTGGAGAGCCCAGGGTCAAGGTCAGAGCCCCCTCCATCCACCCCCCCCATCAGATGCGCTCCAGTCCTCAAGGGCACGGCCCCACTCTGAAGATGCTAACCACAGAGGGGCCACCAGGGAGCCCCACTCCAAAGTTCATGTCCCAAACCTCAATGGCTCCCACTTCCAGCCACCTCTGCGCCCCCTGCCCACAAACCGCCAGGCCCTCACCCACGGGGACCACTCCAAAATCCAGCACCTGAAAGGCCGGAGGCCACCGTGGAGGAGGAAGCCTAGCTCCCAGCAAACACCAGCTGCAGGTGGCACAGGAGGGAGCCCTGGGCAGCCCCGAACCAGTTTACACGGAGCCTGAGGCCAGGCCTGGTGAGAGCAAGCATTTGCTAAAAGAGAAACGGAGCCAGGGGGGTGCTCTGCAGGCGAGGGCAGGGCAGGGCCAGGATGGCTCCGGCCCAGCCTGCAGCCAGGCCCCCCGGAACCCAGGAGCCCAGGTCCAAATGGGGGGAGGATGTGACCTTTCAGCCACACCCGAGGTGGCAGCAGGTCACAGCGTGGGGTCCACACATCCCTGAATGGAGGTGGAGACGGAGACAGACAACTGACAGTGGCCCCCTGCTCATCACGGGAGGGCGCGGGGGAGGGGAGCAGGCCAGACAGGGGGCTCCAGGGGGGCCCAGGACACGGTGCTCTGCAGCCTGGACAGGCAGAGGAGAGGCCAACGGAGCCAGCCCTGAGGGGGCCCTGTGGCCACTGCCCAGCCCCGGGCAGACCCCAAAGCCAACCAGACTTTACAAGCCCCCAAAGCGAGGCCGCCCAGAGCTGCAGTAGCTCAGGATCCAGCCAGGACCCTAGGGGCCCTGTTCCTGCCTTGCCCCCCCACCCGGCACACACACAGGGGCACCAGACCACAGGGCTCTGCTCCCCTTCAAAAGACCAGGCCTGGCACACCAGTCCCAGTCCCTGAGCCCAGGGCGGCCGTGAGGGACAGCAGCCTCGAGAACGAGCCGGGTAGCTAACACGACCCTGAACTGTCAGCTTATCTCACCCCACGAACCTGGTCGTGGTCAAGCTTCCCAAGTATGTGCCTTACACTGGGGTCTGCGAAGACTTTGGTTCCTGGGGAAAACACGCGGAGGGTTCCAGGCTGCGGGGCCACAATCTGGCCGGAGTAAGGGGAAGCCGGGGGCCCATCCCCCAACCCTGCACTCGGGGGAGCGCAGACCTCAGAGGCAGGGTGTGGGGTGGAGCCCTGGGGACACTCTTGAAAGACTCTGTGCCACAGTTCGCATCTCCCGGCCCACAAGGGGCACAGGGCGCACCTTAACCCATGACGCCAAGCACGCGGGACCCCAAGACAAAGGCGCAAGAGATGCATGAAGAGCAGCTCAGGGCTCGCCATCACCCCTCCCGTGAGTAACGCCTGCGCGTGTTTTAGCTGGAAACCAGAGAAAGGTTTGAAGGGTTTTGTCAAAATGTCACGCAGGAGTCCAACCTCCCAGAGACGGCCTCTCTGGGCGGGTGACAAAGGTCCCGGAGACCCCCGCCCCGTGCAGCCCGGCGCCGGCCCGGCGCTCCTCTAAACGGCTGCAGGAGAGAGGGGCAAAGCGGCCGGCTGTGGCCACTGACAGCAGATCTCTGGCCAGAGAGGTGCCAAGTGGTATCTTCTCCCCGTAGGCTCCTCCAGCGGGCTCCACTGAAAGAATGCGGGCCCCACACCTTGGGTCTCACCTCCTTCGATTTCCTTCGCTCAGGCTCCAGCCAAGCTACCACCCAACAGTGGAATGACCCTATCGAAATGCCAGCGGGCCTCCTGGGAGGGAGGGGCACCACAGGGGGCCGCAGGGCGCAGAGACCAGGGGATTCGCTGGAAGGTGAAGCCAATGCCTCCGACTGACCCTTTACCTAACTCCTTCCTGCCAAGCTGTTTCCTCACCTGTGAAATGGAGCCAATAATAGAGGCTACCTCTCCGGCGCCCTTGCCAGGCTTAAATGACAGTAAGTAAGAGTGCAGAGAGCCACCTACTGCCATCGTCTGGGCAAACTAGAGAGAGAGGGAGGGGAGTGGGGTCAGGGGCTCAAGAGGAGAGAGTCAGGGTGGAGAGGGAAGGCGGGGGGGCGGGGGGGGGACCCACACCAGCCCGGCCCAGCCAAGCGGAGCACAGGAAGCAGGAGGGGGGCTGATGCCCCTGGGAGAGGGGCTGGCACCGTGCGGTGCTTGCAGACTGTTCGGAAAGAGCAGCCTTACTGCAGTGGGCACACGGAGGGCAGGAAGCATGGCTGCCTCCAGCACCCCCCACCCCGCCTAGCCCCCCACCACAGGATGGGCTGGACTAGGACACGCAGCCAGGGTGCCCAGGGAGCCCCAAGAATTACCACTAGAAAGAAGGCGCCCAACTGCCCATGCGCCCAAAACATCCCAGATCTGGAGGGCGGCCCCAGGAGGAGGAGGAAGTGGAGGGGGGCAGTGGGAATGGTCTCCAAGGCCAGCTCCAGGCGACCTGCCACCCGCAAATCCACAGGTTTAATTAAAGGCCATCGGGACAGAGTTGGCAATCACCAGCCCCAAGACCAAACTTCTGAGAAGCCCGGAAGAGGGGACCCGGAGGTGACCTCTGACCTCATGACACCCCCCCCCTCACACACACACACACCAACGCGGCCGACTTCGGAAGAGCCCGGGTCGCCTGCCTGGGCCATGGGCGTGGGCAGCGAGCTCAGAGGTCACCTCTGAGCTTCCTGGACAAGGGGCTCGGGCGACAAGCCCTCCGCTCCGCAGGGTGGGCGCAGCGGATGACAGGTGCGAGCCCCCTCCCCGGGCAGCCGGTTCCCAGTTCTCCCCAGACTGGGGTCCGCGCGGGGCGGGAACGGGGGGTGGGGGCCGTGCAGGGGCGCCCGGGGAAGGGGGCCCGCCGGGACCGGGAGGGGGAGGCGCCGGCCCGGCGGATGCGCAGCCGCGCGGCCGGCCTCGGACCCCGGCCGGGGCCTCCGCGCCCCGAGGGCCGGGCGGGGCGAACGCGCCGGGGCGGAGGCCGGGCGTCCCGAGCGGCCCGGCGCGGCGGAGGCGGCGGGCCCGGCCGGGCGCCTCCGGGCCGGGCGGGCGCGCGCGAACTTGGGCTGCGGGCGGCCGGCGGGCACTGCGGCAGGGCGGCGGGCGCGCCGCGGAGTTTGCGGGAAGTGCGGCGGCGGCGAGCCGGCCGGCGGCGCCAAGTCGGGCGTACCTGCGGGCGCCCGGCCCGGTCCGGCCTGCGGCGGCAGGAAGTCTCGCGTCCCCGCGCTCCGGCTCACATGGACTTTCTCCGGCCTCGCCCAGCACCGGCCGCACCGCGGCGGGCGGGGCGCGGGGGCGCCGCGGGTTTAAAGGACAGCGCGCCGGCCGCGCGCGCGCACTCGCCGCCCCGGGGCGCGCCGCCCGCCGCCAGGTGGGGCCCGGGGAGGGGCCGGCGGGGGGCCGGGGCGGGGGCGGCCGCACCCCTCCGCCCCTCCGCGCCGCCTTCCCCCGCTTCCCGCGTCCGGCCCGGACCCACACCCTCCCCCGCCCCCCGGGCCTCGCGCGGAGCCCGGGAGCCCCGGGCCCTGGAGCGCCCCCTCCCCGCGGCGCCCGAGCCAGCACCGAGCAGCCTCCGCCAGGCGGCGCCCCGTGAGGCTGCGGGCGGGAGGGCGGGCGCGGAAAGCGGGGATGCGGGAGCGCCTTTGGGCGAACCTGGCGTCGGACCCCGGGGCTTTGCGCGCTCGGGCCGGGAGCTGGGCCGGGGCTGCTTTCAGGCCTGGCTGGATCCGGCAGCCCTGGCGCGTTATTGTTATTCATTCGCGCCGGCCGTCCCTCCCCCCACTGCCCCCCCCACGACCCCAGGTTTGCCCAAAGCCACGTTCCTGGGGACCGAGGAGCCCCTTTAAGTAAAACAGGCCACACACCTGCAGGACCCCACAGAGACCCCCTTCTCAATATGGAGTCTGGGGTGAGGACAGGCCACAGTGGCCCTCCCAGGCCAGAGACAGCCTGGCTCCCTTCCTCCCACAAGGGTCCTCTGGGAAACGGCGGTGGTAGGAAAACTGATCCTGAGCTTGGGGTCACCGGGAGGAGGCGGCTCACATGAAGAACAAAATGCCCACTCACCCTCCCAGAGAATGTTCTGGACCCCTTGGGGGTAAGAGGCTAGGGCTAAAGCCCTGCGAGACAGTTAGCCAAGGTCGTTCCTAGGACAATGGTCAGAAGCTAGTCCAAGAAATTCTGTTCCCAAGCACACGCTAGGTCCTTCACCTTGATCATACACTGACCCTCCCCAGCCCCAACCCCAACTTGGAAGCCTGCACAGAAGACACCCACCGGCTCGCTCCTGCCTTGCCCTCTGGGAGCCTGGGTGTGAGCTCTCAGCGACTGTCCGGGACACCCCAGAAGCCCGCTCAGGCCTAAACAGGGCCCCTCACCCCCAGCCTACTGCCACTGCGAGGCCCGAGGGGCAGTCCGGCCTGTCCGAGGGGCCTCTACCCAGTAGACACAGGCTTGTCGTTTCGCACGTGGTCACGCGCCCCAGGAGGTGAACTGTCAGCACAGGCTGCCCGCTCAGCATAGGTGCCGCGGAAGGCTGTGGGGTGTGGGGGGGGGCAGAGGCTGGGGGCCTCAGGACCCCACCGGATCCAACCTGCTGAGAATCTTGGCCACACAGACACCCTCCGGCCCCTGGGAAATTTGGGCTTCTACAGAGGACACACGTGAGCAGGGACAGCCTAGTGTCTGAGCACTTCCAGCCCAGGGCCAGGCCACAAGAAGCCATCCACTAGTTCCTGAGGCCCTCTCATGGCCGGCACTGGGGTCACTGCGTGGATGAGGACCACAGAGTGTCTGGAGGGGTGACCACCTCCCTGGACGGGGCTTGGGTGGCGTCTGTCTGCACTTGCCTGCCTGCGGGGCGCCTGCTCACCTGGGGAGCTGGTTCACATATTTGCAAGATCTGATTGTTTCCATCACTGTTTTCTAAATCTCAAAGAAAATCTTTCTTCTTTAATGGAGAACGTTTGGAAACCATTGAAAAGTTTTTAAAAGACAACAGATGACCAGAAACCTGTTCCTGTCCCGAAGGTAAGTAACAGGATTTGCTGCAGGCTCTGGGCCTCTGGGTGTGAGTGCACTGCACACTCACATTTAAATGCTGATGCTGACGGAGTGCCTCGCGTGCTCTGCGTTTGTGCCGTGCATGTCCTGTGTGTGCTGTGTGTGCATGCTGTGTCCTCTGTGTGCTCTGTGCTTGCTGTGTGTGTCACGTGCGTGCTCTGTGCATGTGCTGTGTGTGCTGTGTCCTGTGTGTGCATTCTGTGCCCTGTGCGTGCCCTGTGCGTGCCCTGTGCTTCCTCTGCGCGTGTCCTGTGCGTGTCACGTGCATGCTGTGCATGTGCTGTGCGTGCCCTGTGCGTGCTCTGTGCGCATCCTGTGTCCTGTGCGTGCTCTGTGCGTGCTCTGTGCATGTGCTGTGTCCTGTGTGTGCCCCAGCTTGCTCTTGCGCGTGTCCTGTGCGGTGTCACGTGCATGCTGTGCATGTGCTGTGCGTACTTCAAGCGCGTGCTCTGTGCGCATCCTGTGTCCTGTGCGTGCCCTGTGCGTGCTCTGTGCGTGTGCTGTGTGTGCTGTGTCCTGTGTGTGCTCTGTGCTTGCTCTGTGCGTGTCCTGTGCGTGTCACGTGCATGCTGTGCGTGCCCTGTGCGTGCTCCATGAGTGCTAACTATGCTGCGATGGTCCTGTGAGGTTAGCCCTCTTTCTACCCCTGTTCTGCTAACGGGAACAGCGCAGCTCAGGAAGAAAGCGCAGCCAGCCTGGGGCCTGCTCGGCCTGGGCTCCCGGCAGGCGGGGCAGGCTTGAACCCACCCAGGGTGTGGGCCTGTGCACCTCCATTGTGAGTCAGACGTTGTGAAGTGCCAGCCTGCCGCGGGCTGATATGGCCGCCCGGTGGCCACAGCCCCCTCCTGAGGGATCTGATTAGCACCGCAGCCCCTGTGAGATGCCAGCGAGGGTTTTCCCCGCTCGGGAAGGCCTGGCCTGGCATCTGGTCCTAGAGCCGGGGCAGAGGGCATCAGGCTGCAGGGGAAGAGGGAGGTCACGGAAGTCTGCAAACTGCCGAGCCGCCGAGGTGGGGTCGTAGGAGTGGGGGCCCGGCTGTGCGTGGAAGCCAGGCCGAGACCCAGTGCCCGGCCACCCGTCTGTCCCCTCGGTCGGCAGTAGTCCTTGGCGTCCCACCGGGTGCTGCTGCCGCCCCGCAGCTGGCTGTGTGCCTCGTGCACACCTGCGGGGGGCGCTCCACAGAGGAGGGCGGAGGGGGGAGCACCCTTCTCCCTGGGCTCCCCTGGCCACACACGCCCCCAAACTGTGCTTCCTCCATGGTTTTTCCCGGGCCTCCGAACCAAGGGGCTTCGGAACCGGATGCAGCGGTCAGGTCTGCACACACACCTGCACCCAGTCTGGAAGACGCCCACCTCCTCCATCCGAGGCTCGTCTCCCCGAGGATTCGGGCCCTCCGAGCACACGGAACTCAAGACTCGCTCCGCCAGCTGCCTCCTCGACTCCCGCCCGTTTGGGTGGCTGATGGCTGTGCCGCCCAGACATGGCCACACAGAGCCGCTCCTGGTGCCCCAGATCTGCCCTTGCCGCCCTGCCTCGGGGAACGCAGCTCAGCCTTGGGGCAGCTCAGGCCTGACGGCCTCGGACCCTCCTGGTCACCTTTCTTGAATCCACGCGCTCCCCGCGGCCCTCCTGGTGCACCCCCCTTCTCCTCGCAGCGGCCTCACAGCTGGGCTCCCTGCGACCCCTGGCCAGGGCTGTCACCGCACAGCAGCACAGAGGTGGCTCTGAACATGTCAGATCACATCACCCCTCTGCTCGGGTCCCTGAGTGCCCCCCATCTCCCTCCCACACAAGACTTGAGCCCAGGTCTTTGCAATGGCCTGGGTCCCCGCCCCACACTCACCCCTGCCTGGTCCCCGTGCAGCTCCGGCATCCTGACCCCACTCCAGCCGCACCGGTTTCTGCACGGGCCCTCCAACTGCTGGCCTCCTCCTGCCCCAGGGACTTTGCACCGGCCGTTCCCGGTGCCTGTGCCTTCCCCACCCCCACCCCACGCCCACGTCCCTGAGACTACTTACTTCCTTTGGGTCTCTGCCATTCACGCCTGGAGCCTGGGCTTTCCCAATGCTCCCATATAAAAGAGCCAGATGGGCCACTGCCAGCCAGCTCTCCCTGACCCGACCCGGTGCTAATGCTAATCCACCCTGGACGTTCACAGTCCCTTCTCCCCTGCCCCCACGAGTACAGGCTCCCCATCTTGCCCACCACCCTGTCCTTGGCCCAATGGCGGGCCTGGCACAGGTCAGGTGGCCGTACCTATCTGCAGAGTGTGGGAGCCTACGGGTGCTGTGTCCCGCTGAGGAAGGGCCGGAGCCCCCGCCCACCTGCCTGGGTTTGGGAGCCTCCTTCCCGCCCATGGAGTGTCAGGATCGCCCAGTCAGCAGGAAGGGAAGCAGCAGGCGGGGGACCCGGGGTCGGACCCTTGGCCCCGACTGCTGGCATGAGAACAGCCCTGGAAGTGGCGGAGCAGGAAAGCGGCACCCCCACCCCAGATGCGCGCAGGGCCCTGCCGGCCTGTCCGCTCCTGCCTGCGGCGCAGCAGCAAGGACACGGGAAAGCCCTTTGGTGCCGTGGTATTTACATCCTCTCGGGAGGAAGCCTCTTTTATCATCCGAAGAGTTTACTGGGGCCGAAGGAAACCCTAACCCTCCCTCAGCAGCTGCCCCAGGTGGACTCTGCCCCAGCCCCACGGGAAGGGCTTTCCCGGAACCCCTGCTTTCCCAGCGCGGCAAAGTCAGGGAAGAGCCCAGCCCCGGCCCCCGGCGGCTGCCAGAAAAGGGGTGAGGCTCCGTTTCCACCCCGGCCGAGGGAAGATCCCGGCGAGGCCCCGCGGCCGCCTCGGCCCACACGCCCGCCCGCTGCCCTGTGGTAGGGTCCTGCTAGCGCCCACTCGGCGGTGCAGGGCCGCCCTGCAGCCCCCGGGCCGCCAGGGCCTGATGGGGGTCCCCAGTCCGACCCCGGGCTCCCCCGCCGCAGACCCCGACCCGGATCCGCGGTCAGATCCCCAGTTTTGTAAGGCAGCTGTTTGCCCACCGCACCCCCACCCCCAGTTTGGGATTCCAGTGGAGGCCACCGCCTCTTTTAATATTAAACACTCCCACCCGATGGTGGAGCCTGCACCCCTCCAGGCGCCTGTGCAGGACCCCAGCGTGGCGCTGCGGAGCCTTTGAGGGGAGGTGGGGCCCTCGGGACTGAGAGAGCAGGAGCTGTCCACCCACACCTCGTGGCCGCCCTGGGTGACGAGGCACAGGACACCAGGGACCCCACGGACCCAGCACGGCACTGGGCAGCCGTGGCCGACCTTAGGCCCGCCCCGCCCCTCCCCGCCCCTCCCCGGGAAGCCCCAGCACTTGGAGCTCTGGAGGTGCAGGTGGGGAGGGGAGGGCGACCGAGGGCCTGCCCCCAGGGGAGCATTCTGTGCATTCCTGCAGGAGGGATGACAATGGAAGGCGCTAGCAGGTTGTGAGCCTCAAGGGCCCCTCCCCCCTCACCTTCCTACGCAGCCAAACCTCCCTGGAGGCCGGCGTGGTCTGTCACAGACCCTCGGGTCCCCCTGGCATTTCTGTCCTGAAGTGGTTATTCGGGAGGCCCGGCGGGAACCCCCGGGAGACAGCAGCAGCCCCTCTACCCTGGACCCCTCCACCCCCCCTTGGGGGCCAGCTGGGGTCCCCATGGGGCGCTTGCACACAAGGGCACACGTGGTCACTGGCGCCCCTTTCTGGGGGGTCATGGCCGTGCTCAGTCAGAAGCCCGGGGTAGCCTGCGGGTGGTGGGGCTCCTGGCTCTCGCTGCCGGGCACCCCTCGCCCACCGCCAGCCCCATGCCAGGAGCCGTTGCCCCCACACTGGAACGGGGGTCAGGCTGGTTCTGCAGCGAGCCTGGGAACAGAGTTTGGGGGTTCCAGCCCCGCAGGCCGGCCCGTGCTCCCCTGCGGGTGATCTCTGCAACCGGACACTTTCTGATGGAAGAGTCTGGTTGCCCTGCAGACACAGGAGCTGGGGACTGGCGGGGGTCCAAGGCGAGACGCCTGGAGGAAGGGGGAGGGGCAGCCAAAATGGACAGAAGGGCTAACCAGGGCCTCAGTTAGCTCCCACCAGGCCCGAGCGGCCGGCCTCTGCCCGCTCCCCAGCCTCGGCCCTCCTGCCGCCCCCCACGCTCTCTTTGTGGCACACGGGCCACCGCCTGTGCTGGCTGATCCCTCTGTGCCCCCTACCGCAGGGCCTTTGCACCCGCAATTCCCCTGCCTGGGATACCTCCACTCCGTGTTGGCAAGTGGACTCTGGTTGGTTGGTCCTTTAGGTGCTCTCAGGTCCTCGGGGAAGCCGTCCCGACCCCCCGCTGCCTCTCACAGCGTTGGGCCCCCTCAAGGCAGCCATAGGAATGGGTGCACTTACATGTGAGCAGATGGGCTAATCAGGCCCCAACCCAGAGTGAAGAGACAGCCTTGCTGAGCTCCGGCAGCCCTGGAGGCTTGCAGGCCAGGCCCCTGGCCACGATGGGGGGGCAGGGGGTGAAGAGGCTGGCTCGCCTGCCCCCGAGCAGGCAGACCAGGTCATCCCTGAGCACAGCTGCCTGCCAGGCCTGGATGTGCTGGGGGGCAAGGGGTGCCAGGGCCACGATCCTGGGGCTTCTGTCCGAGCGGGGGTGGGGGTGCAGTCAGTTAGAAATGAAGCTAGAAAGCGCTGTGTGCACGCGAGGGTCCTTCACGCGGCACGACGCAGAGCGGGAGCCGGAAACCAGCCTGTGAGGCCAGACACAGAGCCTCCTCCAGCCGTGCGGGCGCCGACGGCAAGGGACCGGCCGCTACCGCGAGAGGTGCGCCGTCTCCGGGGCTGCACGCAGCCGCACGTCCACTTGTGGGTACGAAACAACATGGGAAGCAGGGATTATCTGTACCCCACACTCGTGGCACTGTCCCCCGCGGCCAAGAGGTGAAAGCCACCCGTGTCCTTCGGTGCGACCACCAGATGTGGTCTTTCTTACAGCGGAACGGTGTTCAGATTCCACTGATGGGAAATACCTAAGGGGTCGCACTGCTGGAGACAGTGTGGGGGTGGGGGGCTGGGGGAGGGGGAGGGGCCGCGAAGGGGTAGAGCCTGGCTGCTGGGCTCTACGGGACCCACTGGGACGCCCCGGAGTCCGGGGGGGGCTGAGCGGGTGCGGACCCCAGGAGCCGGAGCCGGGGGGAAGGGCGCTGGGCGGGAGGCCTGCTGGGGGCCAGTTTGGGGGAACATGGCCTCCCGTGTGGGCCCCTGGGCACCTCCTGCTGGAGTCGCAAGGCCCCGGGAGTCAGCCCGGAAGAGGCCGGGGGTCAGCGGGTGGGGATGCGGGGTCCCTGCCGGCACCATGCCCGCCGCTGCCCCAATTCCAGTGGTCTTCCAGCGTCAGGCCACGGGGCCCGACCGCCCTGCTCCACAAACACCTAGTGACTTCCGGGGCCACGCTGCCTGCTGCCCCTCCTGCACCCACCCCTGGGCCCCTGTCCTGCTGAACCAGGATCTGCATTGCGCGGGGCCCCCCACGTGGCCACTGTGCACGTTAGGATCTGGGCTGAGATCCGTGGGGAGCACCGTCGGGCCCGGGCCGGCCTGCCCTCCACACTGGGACCCAAGGGCCGCCGGCTGTGGGCCTGGAGCCCTCGGGGATGGATGGGGACGTGCCGGCTCCAACCCCAGACGCCAGGGAGCACAGTCCCGGGTGGAACGCCGCGCCCAGGCTCTGCACATGCCGGCTCGTTCGCCGGGAGTTTCCACCGTTGCCAGGCAGCCCAAGGGTGGCCGGGCCCCTCAGGTTCAAATCTGGGTCTGGTCTTGCAAGGAAAACCCGGCGCTTGGTGGTCTGGGGGCCCCGTAAGACTAAAACCATTCAGCCAGAGGTGGTGGGGTCTGCGCAGTGAGCCCCGGTGTGTCCACCAGCAGAGCCCTCCCTTTGGGGGCAGGAGGGGACACATCTGTTCTGTTCTCTTGACCTCCGACCCTGCTGGACCCTCCCCCCCATCCCCCGCTGCCCTTCGAAGGGCCACTTCACCTTGTCCCTAGAGGGTGTGAGGTTGAAGTCCCCTAATGCAGGGGCTCCTCTCCGTGGCTTCACCTGAAACCTCACCGTGGGGCTCCCCACTGAGCCCTACGACTGGGAGCCGGTGCCCAGTGGCCTTGACGGCACATCAGTGCTGGGCATGACCCCTCCAAGCCCTGGGCACCCCCGCAGGCACAGCCTAACCCCCAGACAGAGGCCTCCGGAGGTGGCGTGGAGCATGGGGGGTGAGGGGTAGACGGTGGGACACCCGGCTGTGGTGCCCACTCCTTCCCCTCCACGGCCATCGAGTCCTCCAGCCAAGGCCCTCTGCTGCTCAGACGGGCGCACAGAGGAGGCCCCAGGCCTCTACACGCCAAGCCCTGACCCTGGTGAGACTCTCACGTAGACTCTCCAGGACTCGGGGGAGGGGGGCAGGAGGGCCGACGGGGCGAGTCCAGAAGTCACTCCATGTGGCCGTCCCAGGGGGGGCCCTGCTCACAACCTCACCCCCCAGGAGGGGGAGAAAGGGATGTGCGCCCTCCCTCTTCCCTGGCCTGTGTGTGGCCACATGGGCATGTCTCCAACTGCCCTGTGGCCCGTGGGGTCCCCTCAAGTGGCCGCAGTCTGGCTTCCCCAGGAAAAAAAGCCAAGAGTGGCAGACAGGAGGGCAGGAGCCCCTGACCCTGAGGACCCAGCTGTCTGGCCGGGCGGTGACTGGGGCTGCAGGGGAGGCGCCGGGGATACCGCCGCCCAGGCCACTGCTGGCCATGGCCACTATCCTTGCCATCTGTCTTTTGTCCTGGAAAATTCTTTTTTCTTTTTTTTAATGTTTATTTATTTTGAGAGAGCAGGAGAGGGGCAGGGAGAGAGGGAGACAGAGACAGTGAATCCCAAGAAGGCTCCGTGCTGTCAGTGCAGAGCCGATGTGGGGCTCGATCTTGTGAACTGTGAGATCATGACCTGAGCCGAAGTCAAGAGTCAGATGCTTAACCGACTAAGGCACCCAGGCACCCCGGTCCTGGAAGATTCTGGGTGAGGACCTGGTGGCTCAGAGTCAGGCTGCTCAAATGAGGTGGTCGGCCCGGGGTAAGGGCCAGAGTGGGCCTTTTGGTCACCAGGTGTGGCCTGAGCCCGGGCCTGGCCCTTGTGCTACTGGACAAGTCCCCCAGCCCCACCGCGAACAGCCACAGCCCTGCGTCTGCTGGGTCCGGGAACCTTGTGGTTTTTTCTTAGTTTATTTATTTGAAAGACCGAGTGAGCACGGGGCACTAGAGGTGGGAGCCAGATGGAGAGCTCTATCCAACTCACGGGAAGAGGGAAGGTGCTGGAGGGCGTGCAGCCCTTCCCCCCCCACCCCGCACCCGTGGCAGAACCTGCCCTCCCCACGCGCCCCGCCCCGCCCCTGCCTGGGCCCCTCCTGGGCTGGGCGCACCTGGCTCCAGGCAGGCGTGTGAGCAGGTGCAGACCCTCTCCCTCTCCCTCTCCACGAAGCCACCCAGGGAGGGGGTTTCCCGGGGGCATTTCGCTGACCGCCTGGATGGACCGCTGGGTTTAATACCATTTACCATGGAGCCCACCTCCCCCAAACCCCAGGCTCTTGCTGGTCAGTCAGGGCGTGTCTGTAACTGAGGCACAATGAGAACCAGGTCCCTAACCTTCCCCGAGGGGCTGTGGGTGGGAGGCCCGCCCGCACCCACCTGCCTTTTCCTTTTTGGGCATGAAATTAGCTGGTGACCGCTCCCGGCTGGAAGGGGGCGGGGGCTCCACACGGGTGCTGGGGCGCGGCGGCCCCTCACTCGCTGGCTTGCTCGCCCGCCCTGGGCCCTGCGGCACCGCCGAGGGTGGGTCCTCAGGTGGCAGCTGGAAACTGCTGGGCTGGCCTGGTCCCCCCACGACCCCAGCCTCTGCTTCTGCCAGACCACCTTCTGCAGCCAGAACCTGGGCCAGGACGCCACCGAGCTGACCCGCCAGGTGACAGGAGCACGCCACTGGGCACGGCGGGGGCCAGGAAGGCGGCCTTGGGGGGGCACTGCGGGAGCCTGGCGGGCCGTCCGCTGGGCCGCCCGGCGCGGGGCCCCGTGCACTTGGGGCCGCCTCAGCCGGGGCCCGCGGGTCAGACGCGCTGGCCGCAGCCAGAGCCCGGGACTCTGCAGCCCGACGGACCGCCATGCACCGGGGCCATCTGAGGCCGCGCCCCACCGGGCCCGGGGACATCTGTGAGTCCTCGGAGGCGAGTTCGGACCCCTTACACAGGAGGAAACTGGGTGAGTATTTTGGTGCCGCAGCGGCGGAGCCCGTGGCTCTCCGCTCTCCGCGTGCGTGAATTAGGGCAGCACCGTTTTGGCTTCTGCGCGCCTCCCCTCAGCTTAAATCGGATGCTCCCATCTCCTTCCTCTTTTGTCCTAAATTTCCAGCGTTTTGTGCAGCTGTTCAGCAGCTGCAGCTTCCTGCTCCCGAGAAGGCTGCTCTGACTCCCCTCCTCCCGGGAGGGACGGCGGAGCCTGGCCCGGTCACGCCAGGGCGGGCGCGGCAGCTGGGGGACAGCCCGGGCCCCGCAGGACCCAGGTGAGAGCCGGGCACACCTTGCCCCGAAGCAGGCCTCGGAGGCAGGGCCAGGACGCGCAAGGGAAGACCAGTGCGAGGGCCCTGGGGCCAGGCCCCAGGTGGCGGCTCCTTTCCCAGGAGAGCTCAGCAGGAGGCAGGCACCCACCCCTGTGGACGCTTCTGGAGGGGGACACTCCGCCGAGGACGGGCACTGAGGGACCCTGTACACGGTCACTCAGAAAGTGTCAAGGGCCCACAGGCATGAGAACATGCTGTCCTGGAGGTCACCCCGAGGTGAAGACGTTAGGATGCAGGGCCTCCGAGTGGGTCGTGGGGAGGAGCCTCAGGGGAGGGACCCCAGAGCCCCCTTGCCGCTCTCACCACCGGAGGACGCAGCTACAAGTCGGCCTCACAGGACACCGACTCTGCCGGCGCACGGTCCAGGCTCACAGCCTCCAGAGCGGTGGCCGCAGGGCCATCGGGGGAAGCACTGCGAGAGGACAGCCCTTCACCCTGTCCACCCACCCCCGGAGTCAGGCCGCCTACCCCTGCGGTCAGGGCCTGGGGCAGGTCTGGGCCATGAAGGGCCTTTCTGCCCTGTCCCAGGGCCATCTTATCTCCCCAGGGCAGCCTCGGCCCCTGGCTTCTAGCACCTTCCCTGAAGAGGGCCACCCAGAGCTCTGGCCCGCCCGGGCAGTCTGGGGATATCAGGAGTCCCCCACCTTCCTCTCTGCAGCTCCGCCAGCGGGAACACCTGCCCCGGGCTGCCCCCCACCCCCTTCTGGGAAGAGCGCGTCCAGCAGCGCTGGCCCCTCCGGACCGTGAGCCCGTCCTCTGGCTTTCCTCTCCCGGATCTTGCAGGAAAAGCTGGCCCCAGAGAGGAGGGACCGCGGCACAGCACAGCGTCTGAGAAACAAGGCCCGTCGTGCGGATCGGCTCAGGACCATCTGACCCCAAGGCAGGAAGGGTTCAGCTGTCTCCAGCAGTCTGTCTTCAAGGCTGGGACGCGGCGACCTGAGCACGGGGGGCTCCCCTGAGAGCACCTGGGGGAAGCGCCGGTGCCGGCTGGCCGGGCCAGGGCCTGTGCACCCCGCCCGCCCGGTCTCTGGGCGAACAGAAAACACGCACGCACGCAGGGGTGCACACAGGCCCACACACGCACCCCAGCCGCGCGGCAGCTGGAGGGGCCGCGGCTGCCCCGAAATGCACGGCTGAACGCGCCCCAGGCCGAGCCGTCCAGGCAGCCGGGACCCCGAGACAGCAGGCTGGGCGCAAGTGAGCCCGTTTGTCATCCAAGGGCCGCCCCGTGCCGTGCGGGAGGGGAGCCCTGGGGACCCAGGGGTGGGGGAATGGAGCAGCGGCACGGCCGGGCCACTGAAGGCTCCTGGCAACCCAGCCTCTCTGCTCACCTGAGGCAGCACGGGGTCAGGGTGGCCCGGGTGCATGCGGGGAGGACTCCCAACCCCAGGGAGGGCAGGCAGGTCCCGTTCCTGCCCATCCAAGACAGTGGCAGCCGGTGCAAAAGCCCCAAGGCCTCTTCTGGGTCCCCCTGGAAGGGAAGGGCCGCAGCTCCGGCCCCCGTCCTGTGCCCAGGTGACCTAGAGCCTGCCCCACGGCAGGGCACCTCGCAGGCACACACAGCGACACACCCCCTTTGAGGCCACCTGACTGCACACTGCTCCTCTCCCTGTGACAGCACCTTCCCTTCGGCCCGGACTGATTGATCCCCACATGAATATTCATGCGGCGGTTCAGCCAGGACCAGGCAGGAAGGTTCTGGGGAAGGGAACGGATGGCGGTCAACACGCTGATGCCTGGCCACTCGCCCGGCTCGCACATCAGCACATTGGCCTGCAGGCTTGTGTCTGAACACACTCTCCCACCGGCCAACTCGGGAGAAGGTGGGAGGGGGGGCCCCAGGCATTGTTCTGTGCAAACACACGGACCTCCCCACCCTGCGACCTAGCGCCCCCCACCCCCATCTCCCTGGGGCCTCCCTCCTGCCTTTCCAGACTCCTCCAGGCCCACACGGGTCCTCCCCCTCCCCCAGGTGCCTGCCCCCAGCCCTCCCCGTGACGGGCATGGTGAGGAAGGGCCCCATCTCTGCTCAACCCTGTTCACAGGGCCAGCTTGAACAAAGGCGTCAGCACCTTCCTGGCCTGGGCCTGCCCTCAGCGCCCCCGCCCCCCAGCCACCTGCCACCCTGGGCTTCCCAGCACAGTCAGGAGCAAACCGAGCCCATGCTGGACCCTGGGAGGTTCCGGCTCACGCCCGCCCGGCTCTGGCCCCAGCTGCCCCCCTCAGCTGGCCAGTCCAGAGTCAAGGACAGGTCAGCAGTGCATCCTGTCCCTGCCCCAGGGCCGGGGAAGCGTCCAGCCCCAGGTCAGGGCGGTGGGTGAGCTGGCTGAGCTGGCCAGAGCCGGAGGAGGTCTGGGTGTGGTCTGGCCTGGGCTCCTGGGAGGCGGCGCGGGGCCAGGAGCCGGGCTCTGCCCTCCCTCCGACGAGGACCTGCTCCCATCCTGGGCCCAGGTAGCCCTGCTCGCCACGCACCCTCCTCTGCGGCAGGCCCTCCCCCAGCACCAGGCGCAGAGCCCAGCCCTGCCGAGGCCCCCGTGTGACGCTGCGGCCAGCAGGCCCGGGCACACCGCCCGCCGGGACGGGGGAGGGGCGCCGCCCGGGAGCTGAATCAGCGCTCCCTCCGCCCTCCCTGTTCCCTCCAGGCAAGGATGCTGCTGGGGCTGGGCGCTCCCCCTTCAGGGAGCTGTCAGGGAGGCGGCAGCCCCACGGCTGGGATTTCTGGAAAGTGGCTCCCTGGCCGGGCGTGCAACCTGGTGCCGAGCAGCGGGCCAGCCTCTGGGGCACGGGAGGAAAGGCGGTCCTGGAGGAGCTGGCCCGGAGGGGCCCTTTCAGCGCAGCAGGGCACCAACGAGGGAGAAAGGAGAAAGCTCCTCCGTTCCCTCCCCCAGAAAAGGCTGAATCAGCACCGAGCGCCGGCCCTGCGCCAGCTCCCTCATCCAATCACACGCTGGGAGCGACAGGGACCTCTCAAGGTCAGGGACCATCCGAATGGTGCAGCCGGCGCGTCCGCAGCAGCAGCAAGGGGTTCACCCTCTGCCCCAGAGCCAGGCCTGGCCCACCCCAGCTGCCCTCCCGGGCGGGGCTGTACCCCCCACATGCAGCCAGCGGCCCCCACTGGGAGGGGGTGCAGGGATGGGGAAGGACATGGGTCTGACTGTCTCTCGAGGTGTGACATGGGGGAGGGAGGCTGCCCGAAGCGCCCACAAGGCGTGAGAGAGCACCAGACCTGAATGGCTCTCGGAATAAGCATCTGGTTTCTGGATGCTCGCAGATCACTGCCCCTCCTGGCTGCCCCCGTCCCCCGCCCCGACAGTCCCTCACACCAGCCAGAGGAGTCAGGCCCTGGGAGGCCGTCAGCAAAGGGCCAGGCTGGCCAGCAAGGCTGCGGGCACAGCGTGGGCGCGGAGGCTCCTCCTGCGTCCCGGCACCTGGCTCTGGCCCCCGGGGACCCCTCACCTGCACCCACACCTGAGGGCCTTTGTTCTAGAGAAGTGCTTCTCTGCTTCCCCTCCCCCCGCGCCCTCCGCGTCCTGCCTCCGTCCTGACCCTGACCCCCACCCTCCAGCCTGGTTCCCCATCTCCCCCACACCCACCGCCTCCAGTCCCAGCCTCCCCTCCCCCCAGACCAGGTTCCTAAGCCAAGGGCCCCCTTGCCCCCAGCTCCCTCCTGTCCTGTGCCGTCACTGGCACAGCCTGCCACCCACAGAGCCTTCTCTTCTTGCTGACCCTGGGCCAGTCTTCTCCCACCTGGAGTCCCGCATGAGCAGCTCCATGCCCTCCCAGCTCACTGGCTCCGGGGTCTGGCCGTTGGGCCCCCCCCCAGGCCGCCTGGGCTACTTGGGGGTGAGGAGGCAGCAGGAGCCAGAGGCCTGGCTGCTGTGTAAGGATGAATCCCGTTTCCCAACCAGCTCCAGCTCCTGCCATTTGTCAGCATGGCCCTGGGACCTGTGCTCAGGTCACGCTTGGTGTCCGCTGGCCCCCCCCACCCCCCACCCCCGCCTCCTTGTGGCGCCTGGAAGCTTCCAGGCCTGCAGGCCATTCCTTTCTTCCTGAAGACAAGGAGTCCGCAAGGAGCAAATCCTCTGCTCTGAAGGATGCCTGCTCCCCCAAGAAGCTGCCCTCAGCCCCCCTCCCCCCCACAGCTCGCAGCCAGCCAGCTGCCCCACCCCCGGGCCCTGGGCCAGGACCGCTCTCCAGGGGCAGCTCCTTAACCTCAGATCCCACCCCTGCCTCCCAGCTGCCCGGCCCCCTGCACTTCGTCCTTGAAGATGGGGGCTGAGGACAGGGGTGACCTCAGCGCCAAGGCGGGTGGGAGCTGGCAGGAAGCTCTCTCACCGGACAGCACCTCAAAGCCCGAGGGCTCACGCTCACCGAGTCTGGTCATCGCCTGCTCGGTCCATCACCCAGGCCGGTACCCAGGAGCCACCGCACCTGGGCTGGCTCTCAGGGCCCCCGCGGGGCCGGAGGCACAGGAGCGAGAGCCCCAGCTCGCTTCAAGCCAGGAAGACAGGCGTCCTGGAAGGTCCCCATGCTGAGGGCACACGCCCGTGGGTGCACGTGTGCACCCTGAGGACGGTCCGAGGTGGGACAAATGTCACCTCCTGAGCCTCTGCCACTCCCCCGGGTGTTACCAGCTCTGCCCTCGAAAGCGACACCCCCAAATGACTCGCACTGTTTTCTTCTGAGAGACCCCAGTTCCACAAGATTCTGGGAACAGCAGAGCGCGGCCTCTCTGGGGAGGCCACGGCAGCTTGGAGGGATGTGGCCCTCGTCGATGAGGTGGCAGAAGGGGGACCCAGGTGACCCTGCACAGAAGCTAGGAAACCTTGACAAGCTGAAGACACTAAGTAATAACGAGTCTCTCATCTTTCCAGGTGTTTTTGATGACTTACACTTTTTGTCTCCCCCCCGGACGTGGGACCTGAACTCCCCACCCTGAGACGTGAGACTCGCACGCTCTGCAGACTGTGCCCACTGGGCGACCCCCCCCTGCCCCCCGTGTTTCTGGTTAAACAAGACTTGAGTTTTCAGCCAAGGTTTTCTCCGCGCACACATATCCTGCCCTGAAACGGGGCTCATGCTGTGCTCGCTTCTGTGACCTGTTTCCACTCACCGCCCTGTACGGGCCCTTCCCACCCGTCTGCTGGTGGAAGGCGGCCCTCGTGGGCCTGGCCCGGGCCCCCCACCGGCGCCGCCACCCCTGTCCATCCTGGCCGAGTCCCCGGGACCTCAAGGTCAGGCAGGGTGGGCCCACCGAAGCCCACCACGCCTGCTCCGCCCCGGGCATCGGAGATGACTGGCTTAACGCGTTCCCAGTGCTATTGTGACAGACGCCATCTGTGACATTTTTGGTCGGTTATATCCTTAAAAAAAAAAAAAAAGAATAAAATTTTGATCTTTACACAATCACTCCATCAACATGTTAAAAAAATAAGTTTAATGCAGGTGGCTCAATTCAATAAAGAATTTAACAGGCACTCAAGACCCGAAGTATCTCTGTGTCCAGCACGCCAGCTCCTCACATCCTGGATGGCACGGCCGGCCCCCTCCTGCCGTCCTGACTTCGCCGACACACGCCCACCCCAACGACGGGAGCTCTGGGCGAATCCAAGTCAATTCACACGATAAACAAAACTTTTAGGAAACAGCAAGACTTAGTGCAAAAGATTCTGCGGCGCTGGGAGGGGGTGACGCGGGCGGGCCCCCGCCTGCCATCCGGGGGACAGAACTGCGTGGAGGCGCCTTCCCGCGGCCTCGGGTGGGCGATCTGGAAGCTGGCTGCGCGTCAGAACGCGGCTGGCAGCCAAGCACTCTTGCTTTCTCCCCCTCACTTGGGAATTTCTCCCAGTGCCACCCGCCCGCCCAACAGCTCCCCCGGCCACCGGACAGCTTGGCCAGGCAGGGTCAAAGGGGCGCTGTCCACACCCGGGGGTGGGGGGGGCGAGCTGGGGTGAAGCGTGGGTCTGTCACTCCCCAGTAGGGGGCTGTGTTCCCACGCGATTATTCAAAGTGCCTTCTGCTTGCCGAGCGGCCCACAGGGACGCCTGAGCCACCAGGCCATCCTGTCCTCCTCTGACAGAGAAGGCCAAAGCCAGGGCTCTGGGCAACACACGGGCCCCCGCTGGCCCACCAGCCCTCTGCTCTCTCCTGCTCCACATGCATCTCTGCTTCTCACTCCACAGCTGCTCTAGCAGCCACCAGGGCAGGGGCATGGGGCGGCCGTCCCTGGCCCTGGGGCACACGGACAACTCTACGAGGTGCTTTTTAAACAGAAGCTGGGCTCGTGCGTCTGCGGTGCACACTCAGGCCTCTGACGTCAGCTCCAAACAGTGCATTTTACTTCCAGCCACCCCTCCAAAGCCCCTCCCCCCAGCAGGCAAGGAGTTAAGCTGCCTCATCAGAAATCCGCACTTGAAGAGACTATGACATCCAAGCTGACATCGTCAACAACCCTGCCCACGAGGAAGACGGGCCGGCCCCAGACTGGCACTGCCCGGGGCCGGTCCCTGATCTAGGGAGCTGCCAAGGCTGACTGCGACCCCCACCGGACTGCATCTAGACAAAGCACCCAGACCCGGGAACCCGGCCTGGGAGTCAGCACTTCCTGCACCTCTCAGGGTGACAGACGGGGAGTGTGCGAGCTGTGCCTGGATCCGGTGGCCCAGGGCAGAGCGAGCAGCCCCGTGGCAGTGGGGTACATCAGCTTGCTGAGCCCGACGCTTCCCTAAGGCAGGGCAGGCGCTGGGGATTCATGGGAAAGGGCGGCGTGGCCGGCCAGGAGACGCTTGCACACCACTGCCGACGCCTGTGTGCCGGACAGGAAACAAGGCCACGCGGGCTCTCCAAGGACAGCTGGGCCCGGCGGGCCGCCCTGGCAAAGCGGGGCTGGAAGCACAGGCTGGCGGCCACGAGGCTCCGTACCTCCGTGAGCGCACCAAGAGGGTCAGAGCAGAAAACTAGCAGCAGCGGGGGACCAGCGGCCCCTTCACGGAGCAGCCTCAGCCCCCCTCTCCCATGTGCTGGGGGTGGACGAGCGGCAGAGCCCACCTGTGAGACAGGTCGGGGAGAACAGGACCCTGGCCTACGCCATTGGGAAGGACGGGCCCCGCACGCAGCCACCACCACGGGAGGGGTAAACCCCAGAGCCGAGGCCCGCCGGTGCCCCTCACATGTCCACGAAGACCATGAAGCACCAGCCCAGGCCCCCAACCAGCAGCACCGTGACTCGGATCCCATAGATGAGCAGCTCGTTCAGGAGGCGGAAGTCCACCCGCCGGCGGCCCAGCAGCAGCAGCAGCACCGACAGCTTGAGCTGGAAGCGCAGCAGGACGCGCACGCCCAGGTACTGCAGGCAGAGGAGGGCGGCCAGCGCGCCCCACAGCGTGGCCGTGAACAGGCTGCAGCTAAAGTAGAGCAGGAAGCGGATGAAGCCGTAGAGCCAGCGCGCCCGGATGTAGACATCGAAGTTGTTGTACTTGGTGCGCGCCAGGCGCGAGGCGCGCGCCGGCCCGCAGGCCGCGTGCAGGCAGGTGGTGTGCGGGCCGTGGAAGGAGCGCACCCGCCGCGGGATGGGCATGACCGGCATTGGGGCCCGGGCGCTGGTGCCCGCTCGTGGCGGCGGTGGTGTCCAGGCAGTGGTCAGCGTAGGCGTCATGGGCACCTAGGCCTGGAAGCCAGCAGCTGAGCCCTGGGGGAGGCGGTGGCCTGCAGGAAAGCGACAAAGAGGAGCCGGGTAAGCCCCGGGACGACGCGAGCAGGTGCATCCGTTCCGGGAAGTCAGCCAGCCCTGGGGCCTCAGCGACACTGGGTCTAGGTCAGGGGGATCTGCTCCCGGGGGGCTGCTCTTTCCACGGGCGCGCCCGTGAGGGGACGCTTCGCTGGGACACAGACGTGGACGAGTTGGCTTCAGCAACTTGACACGCCAAGTGCTGCGGACCTGACAGCGGGGTGCGGGGCTCCGGGGTCACCTGCCGGGCCTGGACCCTGGCGCCGTCACCCACTGGGGGTTAAGCTGGAGCCGTTTCCGTCACCCTCCCATCCCTGCTCCGCGAAGCCGGGCTGCCGCAGCGCTGTGCTCCCCCGGGGACGCTGGAGGCCGTGCCCGGCAGGCAGAGGACAGCCGGCCGCCGGTGGTGTCGTCACAGGCCCACAGGCTGGGCGCAAGGAAAGGAGACATACCCAGTGGCTCTCCAGTAACTGCCACTCACGGGTCGCCCAAATAACTTGTGGATGGAAAAACATGCAAGTACAGGATGTGTGAGACCGGGGCGGCCAGACTGGTTCCGAGCTCAGGAGACACATCACGCGGGCGGCCCGCCGCGGGGACCCGGGGGCGGCGCCGAGGGCCGTGGCGGCGGCCGGGCGCGTCCAGCCCTTCCCGCAGGCTTGGCCAGAACCGGGTCCTGCACCCCCGGGGCGGCTCGCCTCGGCCCGACCTCGTCCGCAGGGCCCCCGCCCGCTCCCTGCTCGTGGCGGGGACGCGCCCGCCGCCGCCCCCACGCACGGTCCTCCAGCGTCGGCGCCGCGGGCTTCCGGGCCGGGCGAGCACCGGCGGGGACCCGGCACGCGGCGGCCGCCCGCCACCCCCGGACAGGCCCGCCCGCCGCTCACCAGGTGCCCTCTCCGCGCCGGCGTCGGGGGAGGCCGGCGGTGCGGGCGGCCGGGCCTGCGGGCCCCCCCGACACGCGGGGCTCCAGGAGCAGGGCGGCCGCATGGTGCCGACGGCGCGGCGACTGCGGGTCCCGGCCGCTCACGCGTCCCGGTCCGAGGGCGCCCCGGAGGGCCCGGGGCTCGCGCGCCCGGCGGCCGGCAGCGTTTGGCCCAGCGTGGGCGCCGTAGCGCCGTCCCTCCGCGGCCACCGTAGGACTTCCTCCCACCCCTCCGCCCCTGCCGACACCGAAAGCGCCTCCCTTCCCCCTGCTCGGGGCCGATTGTGAGCGGCCGGAACGCGGCACTTCTCCAGGGCGTGCGTGCTTACGTGCCTGCGTGCGCGCGCGGCCCTTAACGTTGCCGTCCGACCCCTCGCACCGCGTACGCCGCCGGCGGCGCGGTCTGTCTTGCGCAGGCGCAGATCGTGGGCTTGCGCGTGCGGACCGTGGGCAGCTCCTCCGCGCACGCGCCGCGGCGCCCGAGGCGGCTGGCTGTGCGCAGGCGCGCGCCCGCGAGCGCTGGGTTGAGAGCGGGGCGCTGCTCCAGTCGCCGCAGAGGGTCCGCCCTGGTCCCCGACCGGCCGCGGCCGAACGTGTGTGCGGCCCGCAGGGCTGCTCCCTGGCGGGGGGCCGGGGAGGGTGGGCTGGCCGACTCCAGCCGCAGCGCCCTGGGCTTGCCCTTTCTTGGGACAACGAGGATTCGGTGTAGACTTCAATGTTTCGACCCGACTGGGTGTCAGCGTCGCGGAGACACTGGGCGCCCCTAGTGTGTCCGAGTTCTCTCAAGCGGTGGCGGGGGTGGGGGTCTGCGGGCCACACGCTCGTGGACGGGGCTGTCTGCCGCCGCGGGCTGGGGTAGGTCACGGTTGTCTGTGGACGCTGACGGAGGCCAGCCCCTGCTGCAGCCTTCACGGTAGCGCTGGTGCGCTGCTCTCCTCCAGGCTGGCCACCAGGCTCTCCCCGTCCGCAGGCGCCCCCACAACCTTCCCGCACCCCTGGCCCCAGGCTAACCCCAGCCCACCCACATCCTGCCTCTGTCTCATTGGCCATGCGGTCTTGGCTCGTCCGCGCCTGCCCAGCTGGTGGGGAGGGTCTGGCAGGGTCAGGGTGCCGACCTGCTGGGGACAGGAGGTAGGCCCCCGGCCGGCAGAGTTTTGAAAAGTGTGCAGAGCCACTGTGAAGGGGCGTCAGGATTAGATGGGAGAGAAGGAGAATGTTTTAAGAAAAATGTCTTGAAATGCGGGCCTTCTGTGGCCTGGGGTTTGCAGCGGCACCTGCCCCACACCCCACCCTGAGGCAGTGGTTTTCCTCCCCAGCCCCCCCTCCCCCTGGGATGGCACACAGGCCCCTCCTGGGCTCTGCGAGGAGGCCTCTTGCCCTCATACGTGACCTTTTCCATCACGTCTGCTCCTGCGGCTCCTCTGCTGCTTCTCCACCTGCCGAGCTCCTACTCACCCTTCAAGGCCCCAAAGAGCCTCTCCTCTGGGAAGCTGCCTCCCACCATGTACCGCCCCTCCCCTGGCACCCATTACCCCTCCTGAGTGTGGGTAGAGGGGATTCTCTTTACTCTCAACCATTCCTCTCTTCCATCCCCAAAGTTACAAAGCTTGCTTTATAGACGTGTGTCCCCCTAGCTCGGTTTACTTACCATGGCCCTCTGTGAGGCATTTCTGTTTTGTGACCCCGTGTGCCCATGCGTGTGTTTAAACAACTCCAGGGGCACCTGGGGGGTGCGGTCCGTTAGCCACCCAACTTCAGCTTAGGTCATGATCTCACGGTTCACAGGTTCGAGTCCCACGTTGGGGACAGCTCAGAGCCTGGAGCCTGCTTCGGATTCTGTATCTGTCTCTGCCCCTCCCCGACCTGTGCCTGCGCACGCGCACTCTCCCAAATAATAAACAGTTTAAAAAATTAAGAAGGGGCGCCTGGGTGGCTTAGTCGGTTAAGCGTCCGACTTTCGCTTAGGTCATGATCTCGCGGTTCGTGGGTTCGAGCCCGCGTCGGGCTCTGTGCTGACTGCCAGCTCAGAGCCTGGAGCCTGTTTCAGTCTGTGACTCCCTCTCTCTCTGACCCTCCCCTGCTCACTCTGTCTCTCTCTCTCTCTCCCAGAAATAAATAAAACATTTTTTAAAAATGAAATAAATAAAAATATTTTTAAAAATTAAGAAAAAAAGAGGCTGCTGCCTTGCCACCGCCAGGTGCAGAACCCTGAGGACCAGAGTGAGGATGGGGCTGCGTCCTCAGGGCCACCTTGGTGGCAGGGCCAGGGGAAGCCCCTGACACAGGCTGTTTGTTTGCAGGCCCTTGTTTGGGGGGCCAGTGGGGATCCCAGTCTTGCTCTCCACCTGAGCAGCCCCCTCCCAAGCTCAGCCCCAGGCCGCCCAGGGGTTGGGGGGGGTGTCAGAGCTGTGGGCGGTGGCCTGGCGCCACCTGCTGGGGTCCTGCTGGGGTTGCCACGGAGCTGGCCGCCCAGGTTTGGGGGGAGGGCTGGCAGAAAGGGTCCGAGTCCATTGGAGGCTTCAGGGCACGGCCATAACCAGGGCGCCCCACACCAGTGTAGCCGTTTCTGTGTCATCCGTGGCTGCTTTCAAGCTCCCATGGCAGAGCTGAGCGGCCCCCAGAGAAGAGACCCGATGCCCCACAAACCTGGGGACCCCTCCCGGCTGACCTCTGTGAGGTTCGTGGAACCTTGCTCCCCAGCCTAAACGAGCGGAAGAGCCCTGCTGTCCGCTGTGGCTTCCCAGGGGCAGGGGTCAAGCGTGGCTTCAGGCTCGTGGTATCAGGGAGGTCTCTTGTGTGTGCTGGAGGCGAAGGCGTCATCACCGGGATTCCAGACACACTGCACCTCCTGTAGTCAGGTCAGAGGCCCGAGCAAGCCCCCCAGCTCACAGTGGGGCTCAGTGACCCCAGACGTGGGCTGGGATCCTGCACCTTGGCTCCGGCTGCCTTATGGCCAGAGCTGAGCCCCAGGGGCCCCGCTTCCAGGGACGGGTCAGAAGCTGTACAGCGTCCACCTTGACGTCCTGACGCCCCCTCCCCGCACCCACCTGCTGTGCTGGTGGACATGGGCCACGTGGGGGGACCCGCAGGGGCCCTGTGACAGGCAAGTGGGGGCATCTGAGGGGTATGTGGGGAGGCCCTGTGGGGGGCCCCAGTGCCCGGCCCATCTGAGCCTTGCCTTCGAGTGTCCGGGAAAGGCCCCAGACCCGTGAGTGAAGGAGACTCACGTGATCGCATGCTGGTTGCATGTGGGCCGCACAGGAAACCCGTAAGGGAGGCAATTTGGAGGGTTCGTGGGGGGCACGTGGGTCTAATGTGAGTTTGCATGGGGCCGTGTGGCAGGCACGTGGGGGTACATGGGAGGCATGTGGGGACCGTGTGTGTGGCACATGGTGGCAGCGGAGCACACACTGAGGGAGCATGTGGGTGTTGCATGGAGGCCACTTGGGGCCTCTGGGAGCACGTGTGGGGCGTGTGATGGTCATATGGTGGTCACATCAGCTGAGCACTTGCGAGGCACTTGTGGGGGTTGTGGGAGTCTTGTAGGGGCTTGAGGGGGACGCACACCTGTGTGCTACATGTTGGGCATATGAGAGATATGTGGGGCCCCTGGTGCCCCGCCGTGTGAGCGTTCGGCCGGGGCACCAGGCCTGTGAGTGAAGGTCGCTCAGGCCCCCGCCCTTTGGCTCCCTGCCGACCTGCTTTCCCAGCTGGAACCCCAATGGCGCAGAGCAGAGGGGCCGGCGCTGTTCGGTCCGGCCCGAGGCCTCTGTGACCAGAAGAAGAGAGGCGCTGTCTTTCAGCACTAGGTCCGGGCGGCCGGCTACACGCCCCAGTGGTCGGGGTGGGGCGACATGTGGTTTCACACCCTTACACGAGTCGAGAGGAAGTAGCCTTGGCTCCACCTTACAGGCACAGAGAGAGTTTTGCTCGTCAGGCCTGACTCTGGCGGCTGGGATGGAGCCGCCGCCCACAGGTGGCTACCGCGAGCCGCGGCCCGAGCCACTTCCTCCCGACTCCCTGCGGACGTCGCTGTTTGATGCGTCTCTCCGGCAGAGGCCCTGGCTGCCGGACCCCTGGCCGGTTCCCCGCTGGATTCTGTAGAATCCCAGCCCATCCGCTGACAGACCACGGCCTCTCCCGTCCCTGCCGTGACTCCCGCCTTACACGTGTGACCCCAGAGAGGATGCTCTTCTCGTCAGGGCGGACCCTGGGCCGAGTCCCGGGGACCACCTGCCAGTCTGCCCCAAGGGCCGTCGGACGCCCGGAGGTTGGTCACCGTAGAAACGCCAGGTGGCATTTATGGAGGCGGTGCGGCAGGGTGGCTGAGACCCAGCCTGCCCCGTGTAGCTCTGGCCCTGCCCCCGCTTTCTAGCTGTGGGCAACGCCAGCCTCTCTCACCTCAGTCTGTAACCTGCGGGCCTCCACCTGCCCCCGTAGCCGCTGCCTGTTCCTGTCGAGTCAGCCTCCAGGGGGGCGATCCCCAGCCCCTAGCAGGTGGGGCTGACCTGCAGAGGGCACGGCCCAGGTGACGGTGTGACGCCCCAGGCTGGGCCGCAGGACGCACTGCAGCTCCCGCCTTGCTCACGGGGAAGCTAGGTGATTTGGAGACGGGCCGCGTGCGAGCCCAGGAGGGAGGCCTCGGGAGGAAGCGGCCGTCCCTCGCGCCGGGATCCCGGACGCCTGGCCTCCAGGACAGGAGGGAACGGCTGCTGCCTGGGGGCCAGACTCTGTGGGCTGTGTTCCAGCCACCCTGGGAACAAGCGCGTGTGTTTGTCGCGTCCTGGGGTCACCGTTGGGCAGCGGCCAGGCCATGCCGAGCGCTTCCTGACCACGTTAGTCACAGGGACCTGCGAAGGCTAATGCTGCTGCTGTCCCCATCTCGCAGGGGCTCAGGGGACCAGCACCCGACTCAGGTCCTCGTCGGCCGGACGGAGGGGCTGGCGGCGGGCGCGGCCTCTGTGTGGAGCGGCCTGAACGCACGCAGGTGTTCCTTTATGGATGTCGGCTCTCCGGCAGGGGCGCGGCACGGAGCCGGGAGACAGACAGACACACAGGTCCTCTGGCCCCCGCGGGCTTGCTTCCTGCGGTGGTCGGGGAGAAGGGATGTGGCGCCTCACCCCCCTGACCTCCTTCCTCACTGTCCCCCGGCTGGCCGGCTCTCTCCCGCCTTCCCACCTCCAGGGCAGGCTTGAGCTGGGCATCAGTCTCTGTGTGGCCATGCCTGGGCAGGGAGGCCCTCTGCCCGCCAGCCGCGATCCCACCCCTGGAGCCAAAGCTCCCGAGGGCGGAGAACTCCTCTTTCCCTCCTGGGTCCCGGTGCCTGGCACACAGCAGGCCCAGTATAGACTGGGCGGCTGGCGGATAAAAATGCCTGTTCGTGCTTAGCATTCGAACCAGAAGCCTGGAGTCCTGGCACTGCCTGGTGACAGCCATGGGCATTTATCCCGCCCGGCTCCAGCCCGGCCCCCACGCACACCGCCCACGAGCAGGGCTGCAGGGACGCGCTGAAGTGAGGTGGACTAGGCTGGGCACAGGGGAAGCACACGGCCCCATCTGAGGACCTAGTGAGTGGCACCGGGGCCTGTCCAGGCTGCTGGGTTATGGTTTATCGATGACACATTTGCCTGGATTTCACAAGTGCTCCTGGCCTGGTGTTGCGGGAGGCAGGTCCATGGCTGGATAAATCACTTCACCTTCCTAATGTTCAGCCCTCGCTTGCGCGCTGGGTAGGTGGTGCAGACCCAGTGGCCGTTAGAGGGTTTAAGGACACGGAGCCCTTAGCCAAGGTCGGGGTAGAATATGTGTGCGATAAACGCTGCATCGGGAAGCAGAGAAACGGTCAGCGTGAGCCAGCAGTGGGCTTCGGGCAGACGGAGGCCCAGCCTCTCAGCGCGGTAAGAAGGCCACACAGCCCGGCTTCTTGGGGGCCCTGCCCTCCTCCCCGGCAGCAGGCCTGTGCCACTTCCTGGATGTGCCCTCCTAAAGCCCAGGCCCAGGCCACGAAGGGGGCACCGGAGGCTCGCTTTCGAGGTCTGTCCCCTTCCGGCTGCCGCGTCCCCGGACCCAGGCCGTATTTTCTCCTGTGCTAATTTCACAAAGATATGCTCCCACTCTGTTGATTGAACAGTTCTTCCCTGACAGGAGGGAAGATTTGCTGCGGAGTTTATCATCACCCCAGAGCACGGGCGGTTTGTCTGGCTCCCTGGAGCCCCGGGAGGGAGGCGGATATATTTTATGGCCGCTGGGAAGACAAACATACGCATTTACGTGTCACTTGTTGCAATATAAATGCTAACTTGTACTCCTTCCAAAACTTTTAATGAATTGTACACGTTCGGAGAGATTTATAGGGTGAGAAGGATGGCTCAAAATGTTACTTTTAAGGTATTTGTCACTTTGGCAACGGCACCAAAAAAAAAAAAATCCGGAAGATATTGCATTCAGAAATAAATCATAAATAGATGCATTTTAAAAGAGGTTATTTTTGTCGTTAATGGTTGATGGGCCCCCCAGTGCAGGATTTAAAGTTAAATTATGCAAGATCAAAACCAAACCTTATAATACTTAATCAAACATGCATAAAACTGGCAGGTCCAATAAATTCTCCCAATTAACTTGCTTCAGATTGTGATTGCATTTGCTAATTTAATCAGCCCCAGAATAATCGGGAGGCCAGGAACTGAGGAGTGAGTGCGGGCGCACGCATCGAGGGAGGGGGTGCGGGGCCCGGGCAGGAGAGCCACCGAGAAAGGCGCTGCTTTCCGTGAGAGCAGCCATTCTGTCTTCCCGTCTCACGGAGGGAGAGCCCATCAGCCAGGCACCCGGCTCAACTCCCCTCGGGCGTGCGGTCCCGGTCCGGACACGCCGTCTGGAGCGGATCCATTCTGGGTTTGCTTGGCTCCGGGCGCGCCGTGTTCTCGTCAGCTGCGGATGCCAGCCCCTTCCAGAATGTGCTTGGAATGATTCTGTCCCTCTGCCTCTTCCCTTCAGAGCCTGCCCATTCCGACCTCTGATTCTTTCTTTTTCTGTGAGAAAGAGTGAGTGAGCAGGGGAGGGACAGAGAGAGAGGGAGAGAGAGAGAATCCCAAGCAGGCTCTGTGCTGTCAGTGCAGAGCCCAACAGGGGGCTCGAACCCACGAACCGTGAGATCGCGACCCGAGCTGAAACCAAGAGTCGGACGCTTAACCAACTGAGCCCCCCAGATACCCCGATCTCGATTCTTGATTAAATGAGGGTTTTGACTTAACTGCATTTTGTCTCTTTTGGGGGGGGTACAGTGACAGGCAGATAGGCCAGGGAGGAGCCCACGCCGGCGCCTGGGCCCACAGGGAGAGGCGGGTGTCCCCAGCCTGGCCCCAAGGTGGCACACGGCTGACCTTGCCGAGCTCGCTCTGCGCTCTGCCAGGGAAAGCGTTTATCTTATTTAATTCTCAAAACAGAGTTTATGTTGCAAACCTGGGTTTGCACTGTGCCCTTCCGCCGCCTGACCTTAGTACAGAAGGAGCCCTTTCCCACGCAGTGAACACGCTGCGTAAGCCTGGCGTTTAAGGGCCGCCGTGGCGTTTACTCCGGCGGCCACCATTCGGTCCCTTATCTCACCGGTGGTCCCCTCGGATTGGATGGATGTGTTGATGCCACTTTTTTGCCACTATTTTGTAAATAACGCTGTGATGAGCAGCCTGGGACGTGATTCTGTGCGCACACACTCTGCGCTCCTTCCGGATGGATTGCCAGTGAGAGCCAGCGCTCCCAGGCTCCGGACATGAGACCCCCAGACCCCGTGCTGCACAGATGATCCAGGGCCGAGGCTCCTGCTGGGGTCTCCCTGCCCAGCTTTGCCACCGCCCGCCTCCCCCGCTGTCCCTGCCACGAACGCAGTGTCCTGTGAACCCACCAAGGGAGTGATGCCTCCTATCGTTTCCTAAACAAGCAGCAAAGACCACCCATAGCACAGAGACGGGGGTGGGGGTGGGGGCTGCCTCGTCATCACCGGTGAGGGACAGGCTCCAGGGACATCTGTGAGGAGGCCTCGGGTGATGTCACCCTCATTCTGGGGGCTCAGGGGCATTCTGGGAAGGGCCTGAAGCCACCCCAGCAGAAGCGGAGAGGGCGAGGGTCTGCGACTTGCCCGGCGGAGCAGCTTGCCTGCGTTGCCACGGGGCCAGGGGATGCAGGGGCACCGGAGCCCACCCAGCCACAGCCCAGCCTGCCCCCTGGAGGTCGGCTCACAGAGGCTCCTAGGTAATGAAGTCACTGAACCGGGAAAGCGGCACCCAGACGCGAGAAACAAACCCTTAGGATCCACTCACAGGAGGCCCTGCAGGAGTCAGACGCACAGATACAGAGAGCAGAGGGCAGGGGGCTGGGGGTGGGAGGGGTCCGCGTGTGACGGGACAGAGTCCTGATCACGTTGGGGGCTCCACGACCAGGCGAACGCATTTGGTGCCCCTGAACCCTGCACGTAAAAATGGCTAAGTGGTAAATGCTATGTGACAGATGCCTCCCCACGACAGAAAGAAGGGGAGCTACATGAAAGCGTGTCCCTGGATGCTTGGACTTGCGTGGAAAGCCCTGGAGGAGTAAGCGTGGGTGGAGCTGGCAGGAGGGCCTCCTGGTGGTGGGGACAGACGCAGAGGTGTTTCCAGACTGCGGCTGACAAACGCCACGGCGCGTCGCCTTGTACGGGCACTGCTCATGTGAGCTCGCGCACCTGCGGGGTTAGCGCCTTTCAAATCGTGACCCGCCCTCCTCCATGGCGCCCTGCCACCCTTCCAGAAGCTTCCACACGCTTCCTTCCAGCGGGCCCTCCTGCAGTTACGCCCACCGCGCAGGGGGTCTTCTCAAAGTCCACCTGACCCACATCTCCTACAGGCCCTGCGGCTCAGGCACCGCCCCCCAGGAGACCCCGTCCCCGGGATGCCTGGCTGCCAGGGTCCTCCTCTTTCGGGGCACGTCCCCTTGCGAAATCGTCCCTTCTGATCCTTTCAGATCAGTTCCAGGCCCCTCCTCTTCCAAGAAGGCTTCCTGACGTCCAGGGCCAGGCCAAGTGCTCCACTTGAGTCCCCCCCTCCCCTGCCCCCACGGGACTGCCCACTGGGCGCCAGCTCCTTGCCAGTAGGGCCCGGGTCTGGTTGAACGGCGCAGCCCTATGCCCGGCGCAGGGGCTGCCTGGCCAGAACGTGCTGAAGCCACCTTCCAGGAACCGCTTAAAGTGGCCTGCCTGACAGCGGTGTCTGCCAGTGTCCCAGGGGCACGGCCGCTCCCCAGACCCCTCAGCCCTCCTTCCCGGCTACACTCCTTGAGGCCAAGATGAGGCTGGTCCTGCCTCTGAGGTGCCGGGGGTGGTGGTGATGGTGGTAGACGACGATGCAGAGCCCCCCTGCCCAGGGGCCTGGGGAGCAGAGGGCCAGGGCGGGAACCAGCTCTGGGCAGGCTGGAGGGCGGGTGAGGGCTCAGCCAGGGCCCGAGGCGGGGGGTCTCCTAGGCGGTGGGTTAGGAGGCTTTGGTCTCGGTGTGAGGGGAAGGGGGCGCACAGGCTCGGGGGGGCTGCTGGGGTGACGTGCGGCCACCACACCTGTGCTGGGCCGGCTCGTTCTGCTGCGCCTGCGGTGCCCCGGTGCAGGGCATGTGTCACCAAGGCTCCCGGGCCTCCCCGCTCCCCGGGTTTGGGGGTTCAGTGGAAGGAAGTAAACCGGGGTGAACCTTGGGAAGGACGGAAGCACTGGTCCACATGTCCCTGTGAGGCAGGCTGGTGCTGAGGGCCCCCCGACCCTGTCCAGGTTCCTGGCTGGCACCAGGCCTGGCCCAGGTGGTGGTCACTGGCCGGGGTCCTCGTGGGGTCCCCAATTCCATGGAGAGCAGAGGCTCCCAGGACCTGCACTGTGGTTTGTTGGCGCTCCGAGGAAAGCAGCAGAAACTATGTGCCCTGGGCCCAGAAACTGCCCCTTCTTGTGTCCGTGCGAGCACAGTGGCCCGGAGAAGTCACATCCCCGACCTGGGTCAACAAGCACCGACTCCCCAGGCCCCGGCACAGGGGCCAGACCGCCCCCAGGGGCCTCCACATCCTGGCTGGACCTCCAGGGTCTCACCAGCCCCCGGCCCAGCCCCCTCCTCTATGCAGGAAGATAGCAGTGTGGTTGACAGGGACCCGCAGGGACAGAGGCGCACACGGCAGGTGCGAGGGTTGGCTCTCCGCAGCGCTGGGCCCCCTCCCTCCCCCCACCTCCCACATCTGCCCTTGGCCGGCAGGGCCTGTGTGGGCTCCTGGCAGCACCAGGGGTTTGCAGGCTTGGGGCTCGGGTGCTGGATCCAGCCTACCCTGAAGGCTGCCCAGGACTGGCTCGGTGATGCCCACGAACCCCTGTCCGGCTGCAGGCCCTGTTCTGGGGTCTGGGTCTGGAGCACCGGCCTCCGCGAGGCCCTCCCCGCCCACTCCCGGGAGTGAGTGCAGCTCGCCCCCTACAGGCTGGTGCGACCTGGGGCAGGTCCCCTTCCTCTTCGTTAACCGGGGATAATCGCAGCAGCATCCGGCGCTCCCTGGGGGGCCTGCCCACTGCTCTCACAGACCTGAGGTCACGTTCACTGCAGGTTCATCCCAGTTCCGCACACGGTCCGCGGGGTGCACCGTCGGAGGGACCCACTTCGGAGCTTCGGCTCCCACAGGTGTTCAACTCTAAGCAGCAGGTGTCCTGGCGACCCGGCAGCACCGCGGTGGGCGATGGGGCCACAGCAAGGGAGGACCCGCTGAGGGCAGAGGTGGCGTCGGGACCGCGGAGAGGCCGCCCCTCCCTCCACCCCTGTTCCCCGCTCTCGGCCCGGCAGAGGGCGCCCCGGGCCGGGGTCTGCGCGGTCCACGCGGGCCGGAGCCGCGGCGTCCCCGGGACCGCGCACCTCCGCGCCCCCCGGCGCCCCCCCATCCCCGATCCCGGGGCGCCGCCCCCCGCCCCTGCTCACCGCGGGGCGCCCGGCTCACCCTGGGCCACCGCTGCGCACGCGCGCACCCGCCGCTGCTCTTCCCTGTCGCTCCCTCTCTCTGTGCCTCAGTTTCCCCTTGGGGTCAGCTGACTACATTGGGGCCGCGGTAACTGCGGCCACGCCGGGCGGGGGTGGAGCCGCGCGGGAGCCCAGCTTCCTTGGGCAGCCTGGGTGCCCCACTTCAGGGGTGAGCGGAGCGCAGAGCCCAGGAGGGAGCGGCGCGGTGGGGGTCACCCGGGGGAGGACCGTGCGTCCGGACCGGCCCCCTCCTGGGGTCCCCACCCCTCACCGGACCCGCGCCCTCGGGATCTGCCGGCAAGCCTGTTCCCGCGCTCTCCTCCGGCGCTAGGGGGCGGCCGTGCCCTCGGCCGGGCTCCTGGGACCCCGCGGCCGCCGCTCGGGTGGGGGGCGGGGCGGCAGGACGCCCTCGGCCGCACCCCTCCCCTCCCAGCGCCGACACCCCCCCAGGGGCCTGTAGGGGGCGCCCGCTGCCTGGCCCCCGAAGCAGCAGGCACTGTCAGCGGATGGATGGCTCGTGGAGGGGGCTGCAGATTTTCTGGCAGGAAGGCGGGGGTGGGGGGTGGGGTGATGCCCCACCGCAGGCCCGGGCTTGGGACCCCACCCCACCACAGGCCCGGGTGCTTCCACCAACAGCAGAGAGACCCAGACAGAGACACACACAGAGGGTGGGAGACCCCACTTCACAGGTAAGAAAATGAGGGGTGCAGAGGTTGGTAAGAGATGTGAGTGTGGACAGGATGGGCGTGGTGCAGGACACTCACCAGCCTCCTCTGGCCCCCGTGGGGCACGCAAAGGGGCACTGGGCGCCCTCCTGTTAAAGGGGCTGTGAGTGGCTCGTCCCCGCAGGCTGCTGGGGCCCGGCCGCTGGTGGTGCTGCTGATGAGCTCCACGGTCCTCGGACGGGCTGCCAGCTCTCCGCGAGGCTCCCTGCACCCGTCCTTGGCACCTTCCTGGCCGCTGGTCCCTGCTGGCCCGTGTCTGCCCGTGGGTGGCCAGGCGGCCGGGGCAGGTGCAGATGGCAGTGTGAAGCCCGGCCGAGTGGCTCAGCTGTCCTCTCCCTGGGGGCTTTGGGGCACAGCCTGGGTCCTGCCCCGCCGCAGATGGCTCCGCCCCGCCTCGCCCCTCACTCCCCCTGCCCTCCCAGCCAGCGCCTCGGGGCTGACACAAGCATCCGTTGGGCAGATGAGTCTGGCAGGCACAAAGGACAGTCACAGGGCAGGTCTGCGGCGGAGGCCACACAGCGAGCGCAGGGCGACCTCTTCTAAGGGGACGTTCTGCTAACGTGTCTGTGATAACGCCGAAGGGTTACCTCCCGGAGGGGTTTGCTTTATACACACACAGTCACACAAACACAAACACTCACACACTCACTCACACTCACACTTTGAGAACATTTTAGGTTCACAGCAAAATGAAGAGAAAAGAACGGAGGTCTCCCCATGCCCTCTGCCCCCCTCCCCCAACGAGCATGGCCTCCTTCTCGACCAATACCCCCACCAGAGCCGTCGTTTCTTACAGCCCACGAACCTGTGTCGGCCCGTCCTTGTCACCCGGGGTCCACAGCGGACGGTAGGGCTCCGTCTTGCTGAGCCGCCGTCTGTGGGTTTGGCCAAATGTGCCACGTCCTGTCCCCCCCATTACAGGTCGTGCCGTCATCTCACTGCCCTGAAAATCCTCGGCTCCCCCCATCCACCCCTTCCTCCCCGCAAACCCAGGTTGCACTTTCTCGTCCGGAGTCTCTCTCGGGAACCTGGCCAGACGGGGACCAGGGTCACAGCCTGCAGATGAGGAGTCATGGGCTCCGGGGCAAGGGGCCCCCCAGGGCCGGGCCAGCCCGGCTGAGGACTGACGGTGGCCTTGGCACGCAGCCCCGTGGCACTGCCCGGCTGCACTCAGAGGGCACACGCATGGGACGCATGGCTTGGCGGTGTCCTGTGGGTGGCCCGATGGCCAGTGCGGACGTCACTCACGCCACACTGGGCTGTTTGCTGTCAGGTGCTGAACCGAAGGGTTAAGGCAGCGAAACCAGTGGTCTCCAGGGAGGCTCCCTGCCTGGTGCGCGGGGACAGTGTGCAGGGGCCTGTCTCGGTGCGGCGCCCGCAGCTCTAACCCCGCTGGCAAAGCCTACCTGCCCGCGTGGCCAGCGCCTCCCCCAGATGCCCGCTGCTGTGCCACCACGCTCTGTTGAATGAATGAATGAACGATCACTGAAATGAATGAATGAATGCCTTCTTACGGGAGTACCCTCGTTGACCTGGCAGGCAGGGCCAGGGCCCCACCGTCCAGCGGTCACCGCTGTAGGGGACACGCTGGCTCCCCCAGGGCCATCGATCTGCACACCCGGCCCCCACAGGCACGGGCCCCCCCGGCCATGCAGCACTCACCCCTCTTGTGGCGGCCCCCTGGTGGGGGGTGCTCCCCGGCGGCCCTGGCCTGGACTCGAGCGCCGGGCAGGGGCGCCGCATTAGCATCGCAGGAGGGTCCTGAGACTGTTGATATCAGCGCTTCAGAGTTATTTATGAATTCAGCTATTTGCCAGGACAAGCCTTTCTGCATTCAGTTGCCATGGTTACCTTAAAGTCGGTATCTTATTAATTCTGCATGTTATGAAATAAATATAGATCAGACAATCACAGTGGAGGTTCTTTTTTTTTTTTTTTATGATGCAGTTTGGTTCTCGGCACCCAGGGTAGGATGGATGCACACGGTGTCACGCTGACACACATCCATCAGACTCTGGGCACCGGGCGGGGTGCAGAGAGGTGCTGGGGACGGGGAGAGACAGGGAGAGACGGGGAGACAGAGGCCTGAGGGACCCCAGCCCCCTGGCGGCCCCCGAAGGGATTCCCACAGTGGATGCACAGCGCCATCGGGAGGGGGGCCGGTCCCCACGTGCTCCAGCTGGAGTCACGAGCCGCAGGGAGTTGGGCCCCCAAACTGCTGGGTGGGACTGGGGGCCCTGTCCCACCCGAGGGTGCCCACGTTGAGGGGCCTGCTCTGTGGCCCTGGGGCTGGCGGAGGCCGGAGAGGAAGGACGTAGGACGGGTCCCGCTGGGAACGTTTTTGGCCAAACTGGCTGCTCGCCCCACCCCCCCCAGTCTGGCAGCCAAGACAAACGCCACCACCTTCGTCTCCAATCAACAGAAGCACAGAGATGTGAAGTCACACGCGCGGCTTCATGATGATCGGGATTCGAACTCTGTCTGCCTACCGTCCGCGCGTGGCCCGCACTGGCCCCGCCCAGCCCCGCCCCGGGCCTGTCCCTGGCCCAGGCAGTCACCCCACGGCGCCTGGTGCCTAGGGCCGGGCTGCAGGCGGTCTGGGCGCAAGTGACAGGCGGTGCCCACTGCTCCCGGCCCAGCGCCGAAGGTCCTGCCTCAGTTCCGGGCCGGGAGGGTGTGAGGGCCCAGCTGGGCAGGGCAGGGCGCTGCGGGCACAGAGGACCCGGGTGCCAGCGGAGCCCGGGAGCCACGGCTGCCGCGAGAAGAGGCAGCGCGGGTGCGGGTGTGGGGGGCACCCGGGACAAAGCGCCTGCTCTGTGACCTCACGCGTGTTGCCCGCTCTTGGGGCCTCACCCCCTCTTGTCAAATGGGGAGCCTCGTCCAGCCGGGCCGGAAGTGGTGACCTTCTGCGGGGCAGGGTCTCAGCCCTGCTGTCCGAGGGCGGGCCTGCCGGCCAGCAGCCCCTCCCGCCGGCGCGCCGCGGGCTCCCCGGACGCTCCCAGCCCCCCAGGGCCCGATCAGGGCATCGACAGAGCTGTGCTCACCATTTAATTAAGCTTAGTTTAATTAAAAACCTGGGATCCTTTATTAGACTCTGTAATTGATTTAATTTCCTGTGGAATTCAAGTGTCAAATACCTCGGCCGTGTGAAGTCCCAGATTCTGGGGGGTGGACGCAAACGGGCGGCTGCACGGCCAAAGCTCCCGAATGGGGAGGTTTGCTCCCAGAGCCCTGCGGGCCGCCCCCCGGCCCCCCACCTCCCTCTCGCTGCCCCCTTTCCCACGCCCCACACCTGCTTTGGGCTTCCTTAGTTGAAGATCCCACCCCAGCTGGGGGCTCCTCAGAGCCAAGAGTTTTTCCTGATGGGAAAGACGGGGGGTCGGGGCAGCCAGCTGTGCCCCTGCTGCAGACTGGGTTTCCAGAAACCCTGAGGTCAGCGACACGTGTTGTGACTCGGTGGGCCCCTGGGTGGGGAGCCGTGTTACTGCCCGGCGGCCCTTCGCGCCCCATGCCCAGCGCGTGGGACAGGACTGGGGCTGGGGGGTCGGACAGCCATCGTGTGTTGACTGTCCCCTGCCTGCCTCACCGCAGACCCCCGGGGGCAGAGTGCCCTGTGGAGGCAGCACTGGGGCCTGACTGGCATGCAGAAAGTGCTGGCTCCCGTCCCTGAGAAGCCATCACCCTGGGGGCACCTGGAAGCCGGGGGGGTGGGGGGTGGAGGGGGGGGCGTGGACGCTGACCTTTCATTGTTTGAAGCCACAGAGGAGGAGGCATCTTCCTGTCCCCTGTAGGAAGGTGACCTTGGACCCCCAGCTCTTCCCCGGCCCAGAGCAACTCTGTAGAGGGGGTTTCTCCTCCCTAATTGGGATACCTTTTGGGACTACCTTAAAAATTTTTTTTAAATTTTATTTATTTTTGAGAGAGAGAGACAGAGACAGAGACAGAAGGAAAGCAGGGGAGGAGCAGAGAGAGGGGGAGACACAGAATCCGAAGCAGCTCCAGGCTCCCAGCTGTCAGCACAGAGCCCCACGCGGGACTCGAACTCGCGAGCCGTGAGATCATGACCTGAGCCGATGTCGGACGCTTCACCGACTGAGCCCCCAGGCGCCCCGAAAGGGCCACCTTTGAAGACTGGAGGTCGGGCTTGCAGGCAGAGGGGCTCCCGAGTCCGCCCTTGGACACGCAGCCTTGCGCACCGTGGTCAGACGCAGAAACAACCCACGTGTCGTCCACGGAAGACTGGGGTGGCGGGTCCTCATGGTACAAGTCATTTGTCCCTAAAGTGGAGAGAGCGGCCACTTTAAGCGGATGGGCCCTACGAGGCAGAAGAATCTTGAAAACAGTTTTAAGTGAGCGAAGCCAGCGTCTACCGCAGCCCACCGCGTGCGACCCTTCACGCGGCGTGGCCAGAGCGGAGAGCCGCTTGGTGGTGCCGGCTGGTGGCGGGCAGTCGGGTGTGTGGGGATAGGGCTTCTTCCCTTTTCTCTTTTCATTTATTTATTTTTAAAGTTTATTCATCTATTTTGAGAGATGGGGAGCGAGTAGGGGAGGGGCACAGAGACTGGAACCATCAGTGCAGAGCCAACTCGGCCGTGAGATCCTGACCCGAGTCAGACGCTTAACCAGCTGAGCCACTTCTCTTCTTAATCGTGGCAAATGATACGGAGCGTTTATGGTCTTCGCGGGTTTTAAGGGCACCACTCAGGGGCGTAAGGCACATGCACACTGTGGTGCAGCCGCCCCTGCGACCTTCCCCAGATTGGACTCTGGGAAGCCCGCCCCCAGTCCCCGCCCCCTCTTCCTGCTCCTGCGTCTGTGGCTCCCTGGCGGCAGAGCCCCCCCCGTGGGTGGACCTTCAGGGCTTGTCCTTCAGTGAGGGGCGCACCTCACAGAGCACGATGTGCTCCAGGTCCATGTGCACTATGGCCCCTGTTGGGGTCTCCCAGGTTTCCTTCCGGCGTAATAAAAATGTTCTAGAGGGACCTGGTGATGGTTGTACAAAAACCACGGACTCCTACACCCCCAACTGGGTGGCTTTATGGCATGAGAATTACAGACAGAGGGCGGGTCCAGGCTGCCCGCCTTGCACCCCATCCTGTGAGGGGCAGAGCTTTACAAACTGGAGGTTCTGGGTTTTCCCTTTGGCAGAGGCTGTCCTGGGATGAGAAGCTTCTAGGAACTCTGGGCATGGAGGACCAAGCCGCCTTGCTCCTGACCGGGCCCCACTCTGCCCCCAGCCCCACCAGGCGGCTGGGCCTCGCCAGCGGCGGGTGGCTTTCCCAGGCAGAGACCTAAGCGCCAGGGCCGGTGGGTCCTGGGTCGCGTGGTCCCCGCCAGCTGCCCCCTCACGGCCCTACAGCCTAACGAGCCCTGCCTGGCGCTCGGCCGGCACCCAGCAGAAGGCTGGCCGGCCTCCACCTGGCGCGTCTGTGCCAGGCTGTCCCCACGCGCCCTGGCACCATCTGCAAAGCTCGAGTGCGTCGCGGAGCTGGGACTCGCAAACCGCTCACTTTCTCAAATGTGCATCCGAGTTTGAATGAAAGAATCCGCATCTGTGCAGAGGGTGGGAGGGGGGCGGGGGGCCTGGGGGACCCCGGCCCCACCGGCCGCACCAGCACCGCCCCACGGCCCCTAGTGCCCCCCCAACCCCACACGGCCCAGCCCTCCCCACACCAGCTCCCCCGGCCCCCCAGCCCTGCACCCCATCCCCCGACCGCCCCGCCCCGCCCCCACGGCCCCGCCCCCTGACCCTCCCCCCCAGTTCCCTCTGTGGCCAGGGGGCACCTCCCCCAGCCCGGATAGGCCGCAATTTATTCTGCCTGGTTTTACGCCGTGATAGGACGTGCTATGCTGTGCCCTGTGGGTATTGATTTTGCGCTATTTTACTGGTTTTAACTTAATGACTAGAAACCCCAAACAAATAAAATTGCCTTTAAAAACTCAGGGAGATCAATGAGTGGGACCGGAATCACTATTCTACGAGCCGAAGGGACCGTCCCCTGGGCCGCTTGGAGCCATCGCTCACGGCCAGAGGTCCCTTGGGAATCGAGGGCTTCCTGCAGTGGGGACCGGCCTGTGCACCTCATAAAGCGAGACCCTGTGTCCTCTGGGTGAGGCCATTTGAAAGCCTGTCTCCGGGTCATAAAACAGAAAATCTAAACATTATTCATGTTCCCAAGCCTCCCAGCGGCCTCTATGCTGCGTGACCTCAGGGGGTGACCGGGAGGGGAAGGCCAGGTTGCAGACCCCCAGGGAGGAGAGGGCCGCTGGCGGGGCCTGGGAGATAGGGCCGCCCTGGCCCAGGAGGAAGCTCCCTGCAGGTGCCCCCTCTGGGAAAGCAGGGGGGCTGTGAGCAGGGGCCGCACTGAGGAGACCCCTGCGCCCAGCGCCCCGGCCCTGAGGGTGGCTGCGGAGGCTGGAGGCCAAATGGAATCCGCTCAAGCAGCAAGACCCCAGCCCAGGTGCCACAGGGCCCCTTCCTCCTGATGGGCTGGGGGCCAGGTGGGTGTGGCCCGCGGCCTCCCCCTGCTCCTCTCACGGGGCCTGGAGGACACCCCGGGGCTGTCCGGGGCTGCCTGACTGCAGGGTCCCCGGGGCTGTCCGGGGCTGCCTGACTGCAGGGTCCCTGGGGCTGTCCGGGGCTGCCTGACTGCAGGGTCCCCGGGTCCGGGGCTGCCTGACTGCAGGGTCCCCGGGTCCGGGGCTGCCCGACTGCAGGGTCCCCCGGGTCCAGGGCTAGCAGCAGCACCAGGCCATTCTGGGAAGGGGGAGCCAAGGCAGGCTCTGGACAGGGAGCCCAATTCCACCCCTTCCCATGAGGCCTGGAGAAGGCTCCCACGTCAGAGGCTGCAGGCTTGTGGGTCCCCCAGGGACCCTGAGGCCCTCGCTTCTGTAGGTGTGTGTCCTCCAAGTTGTGGGTAGGCAGCCCAGCCACAGGACGGGCATGGGGGTGGCCGGGAGAGGAGCGGGCGGGGGACAGGGAGTGCCCTTCCGTATCTGCTCGCATCCCTGCGGGAGGGAGGGGCTGGCGGGTCCTCTGATGCCCAGAAAGTCCCCTTCTGGCCCCTCCTCGGGCCAGGCTCACACCCCCACCACTTGAACTAGGGAGGGTTTTGGCCCAGCCGGGACCAGTTACAGGAAATGACTCTCTGATCCCCTGAGGCCGGCCTGGGCGTTCGGGGGCGTTCGGGGGCGCCCCCCGCTGCTGCTGCTGCAGAAGCCGGCCTGGGACCCTCCCCGCCCAGGGCGGCTCCACGTGTGGCCGGCAAGGGGCCCGTTCCGCTTTTTGCCCACCAACCCCGGCCGTTCTCTGCACGACCTGGTCTCCGTGGGGACTCAGGGGCCATTTCTGAGCGGGGTCTCTTTTCCAGAACTTTGTGGGGCTTCTTGACCCCCCTCCACCCCCGCAACTAGAACGTCTGCTGCACAGACGCCTGCATGGCAGTGACGCCCGCCCCTCTCCCTGGCTGCCAGCTGGGAAGTGGGGGACGGATGCAGTCTGGCTCCCACCACGAGCCTCGGGAATCTTGGGGACCCACCGGCTCCCGGGTGCCGGGGCTGTGAGCCTCCTGCCGGGTCATTACAGACACCAACCAGGACACACCCTGAGAGCCCAGCAACAGCCACAGTTAAGGGGCACCACACCGGGCTTCCTGTCATGAGGGGAGCCTTGACTCGGGGCACAGAGTGCGGGATGCCCTGGGCGGGGGACGGCAGGGCGGCGGGGGACGGCAGGGCGGCGGGGGACGGCAGGGCGGCGGGGGTCGGCGGGCAGCGGTGCAGAAGGCGGAGGTGCCTCGGGTTCCCAGGCCGCGCCTGCTCCGGGAGAGCCAGTGTCTTGAGGCCCCCGCCTGGTGGGGCTGCTTTCTCCTTAGCCAGCCATGGGGGGCGCTGGGCGGGTGCAGGCCCCTTCCTCCTCCTGCCTCCTCCCCCCAACCAAAGGGTGCTGCCCGGACCTGGGGACCCTTCCCTTTCCCTTCACAGACATCACTGCCAGACCTAGTTTTGGCACCTGAGCCCTGGAAGGTTCCAGAGCCAGGGAGGCCCCTCCCTGCCTCCGCCCACAGGTGGGCCCCTGACTCCCTCTCGCCTGGTGAGAAGCCCTTGGCTCTGGCGGCCTGCCCTCAGGGCCTGCAGGCAGAGCTGGTGAGAATCTGCTCCAGGAGGCTTACGCCGGCTCAGAGGTAGGGTGGCACCATCATCCATGTGGGCACAGACCAGCATCAAGAAGGCACCTGCCTCAGCTGCCAGGCACCCACATCAGTGAGGACTTGAGCATCTGGCTGCCTAGTGTGCTGCTGGGTGGCTCTGGGCAAGTTCTTCCCCACCGTGGCCTCAGTTTACCCAGCTGTAAAATGAGGTGATGGTGCCCAGTTGTGAGGAGTCAATGCAATGACATAAGAGGAAAGGTTGGGCACCAGCTTGTCTGTCCCCAGAGCAGCTATTCCTGGTGAAGGGGTTCCCCGTGGTCAGACTCACCGGGTGGCACTGGCCCTGCCCACCCCCTCCTCGCCCAACACCCCCCTCCATGTTGTCAGGCCCCAGAGGGGAAGCGCACCACCCAGCAGATCTGTGGATGCCGCTTCTGTGTCTCTCCCCTGTCCAGGGCGGGGCAGGGCGGTGGCACAAGGTCCCTGAGGTCCCCAGAGCCAGGATGAGACGACAGGTCGCCCTCACAGAAGGCCGTGTGCACGCGTGTGTGCTGTGTGCAGGGCACAGGTTCCTGCGAGGTGCTTGCGCGTGGGGGAGCGTGCACTCGTTCCACAGCGCGTGTGCCCACGGGCACCGCCGGGCGCAGAGACAACCCCCTGCAGACGCCCGGCCCCAGGCAAGCCCCACATTTCCACACGCGGGTCACGGGGCGGGGGCGGGGCACTCAGGCGCTGCCCCGCCAGCCAGCCGCCCCTCCCCCTCCCGAACGGCAGTTTGATGCGTCGTCGCTACTGTGGGCGAAAGCCCTCTGCCTGCCAGATGTTCTCCAGGGTCAATTGTTAATGCCTTTCATCAATTATTTAAGGCGAGGGCTCCCTCTTTTCTTAACAAAGCAGCCGCAGCAGCAGAGAAGCCAGCTCAGGTTACCTGGGCCACAGGTGCCCACGGGAGAGGGGCAGGACAGGGCAGGGCCGGGCCCGGCTCAGGAAGGACGCGGGCAGGCAGCAGGTGCCAGGGCCTGGGCGGGCCCGGGAAGGCCCTTGGGGTTCTCAGTGAGCCCCTCGCTGCCTTCAGCTCTCTGTCCTAGACTCTTAATGGCCTTTGAAGGAAGGGGCCCATGGACCCAGAGGGAGGAGGTGGAGGCCCTGGGAGGCGACCCACCCACCCTTCTCTCCACTTGGGGTGCTCCCCTGACACCGACATATTAGGGGGTCCTCGGTTAGGGAGGCTTTGTGGTCCTGGAGGCTGGGGCCTCTGAGGCAGGGCGCGTGTGGCCAGGCTTGGGGCCTGTGGACCGGCCGGCAGCGTGTGGTGGCCATGGACGTATTTGATTCTCTGCTTAGGCTGGAGGCTCCTTGTGGTCACACCTGAGATTCAGGCCAGGAAGGGCCATTAGGGGTCAGCCTTGGGCCACACCCTCCGTGGCAGAGGGGCAGCCGGGATGAGGAGCCACGATGCCCCGAAGCCCACAGCACAGCAGGACACAGGTGCAGTGGCCGCAGCAGTGGGCCCCTGGGAGTGGCCCCTGTGGACGTGGCCATAGGTGCTGGGAGCCACAGACCACGGTCTGGGATCTCATTTTCGGGTCAGACGTGAGAGGCCAGGAGCACCTCTCCAGTTTCACAGAGAGAGAGGGTGTGGCTTGGGGGGTGCAGCGCCCTGGGGCCCAGCACCAGGCTCAGGTTCAAAGTCAGGTCTCCAGTCGGCTGGGCCTCCAGGGACTGCCGGGCACCTTGGGGCAGTCCTCACCCGGGGCTGCAAACCCGAGCTGCCCGGGGTCCATTCTCAGATAGGAAACTGAGGCTCGAGGGCTGAGCTTAGGACCACCCAATCAAGCACACCAGGCGGGTGAGGGACAGGCCTGGATCCACGTCTACTGCCACAGACGCCCGAGCAGCCCCGGCGCATGGCTGCGTCTGGAGGCACCGGCAGCCACCACGGCACCCATGGCAGAGGACACCGCCCACGCTGCTCCTGGCCTGGCCTGTCACCGGAGCACAGACAGGGCAGGACACAGGTCCTGTTCGTGGGGGGTCCGGTGTCTCGACATTCAATCAGGCTCATCAGCCATTGTCCATACCCATTGGTGGGACCTCTCCCAGGTGCCTGAATTATGCACAAGGCCGGCCACGCGGGTGGCAGATGGTGGCACACGCCGTAACTGGAGCCCAGAGCAGGCGGGCGGTCCAAGAGGGAGGCACGCCAGGGCCCTGCTGCCCCCTCCCAGTGGGTGGAGGCATGCACAAGGGCCCCCTCCTGCCCCCTCCTGCCCCCTCCTGTCCCTCCTGCCCCCTCCTGCCCCCTTCTGTCCCCTCCTGCCCCCTCCTGCCCCCTCCTGCCCCTCCTGTCCCTCCTGCCCCCCTCCTGCCCCTCCCCCCCTCCTGACCCCTCCTGTCCCTCCTGCCCCCTCCTGTCCCTCCTCCCCCCCTCCTGCCCCCTCCTGCCCCCTCCTGCCCCCTCCTGCCCCCTCCTGCCCCCTCCTGTCCCCCTCCTGCCCCCTTCTGTCCCCCTCCTGCCCCTCCTGCCCCTCCTGCCCCTCCTGCCCTCCTGCCCCCTCCTCCCTGTCCCCTCCTGCCCCCTCCTGCCCCCTCCTGCCCCTCCTGTCCCCTCCTGCCCCCTCCTGCCTGTCCCTCCTGCCCCCTCCTGACCCCTCCTGTCCCTCCTGCCCCTCCTGTCCCTCCTGCCCCCTCCTGCCCCCTCCTGCCCCCTCCTGCCCCCCCTCCTGCCCCTCCTGTGCCCCCTCCTGCCCCCTCCTGCCCCCTCCTGCCCCTCCTGCCCCTCCTGCCCCCTCCTGCCCCCTCCTGCCCTCCTGCCCCTCCCCCTCCTGCCCCCTCCTGTCCCTCCTGTCCCTCCTGCCCCCTCCTGCCCCCTCCTGCCCCCTCCCCCCTCCTGCCCCTCCTGTCCCTCCTGCCCCTCCCTGCCCCCTCCTGCCCCCCCTCCTGCCCCCTCCTGCCCCTCCTGTCCCTCCTGCCCCCTCCTGCCCCCTCCTGCCCCCTCCCCCTCCTGTCCCTCCTGCCCCTCCTGTCCCTCCTGCCCCCTCCTGCCCCTCCTGCCCCCTCCTGCCCCCCCTCCTGCCCCCTCCTGCCCCTCCTGCCCTCCTGTCCTCTCCCTCCTGCCCCCTCCTGCCCCCCCTGCCCCCTCCTGCCCCCTCCTGCCCCCTCCCTGCCCCCTCCCCCCTCCTGCCCCCTCCTGTCCCTCCTGCCCCCTCCCCTCCTGCCCCCTCCTGCCCCTCCTGTCCCCCTCCTGCCCCTCCTGCCCCCTCCTGCCCCCTCCCCCTCCTGCCCCCTCCTGCCCCCTCCCCCCTCCTGCCCCCTCCTGCCCCCTCCTGCCCCCTCCTGCCCCTCCTGCCCCCTCCTGTCCCTCCTGCCCCCTCCCTGCCCCCTCCTGCCCCCTCCTCCTGCCCCCTGCCCCCTCCTGTCCCTCCTGCCCCTCCTGCCCCCTCCTGTCCCTCCTGCCCCCTCCTGTCCCTCCTGCCCCCTCCTGCCCCCTCCTGCCCCTCCTGTCCCTCCTGCCCCCCCTGCCCCCTCCTGCCCCCTCCTGTCCCTCCTGCCCCCTCCTGCCCCTCCTGTCCCTCCCCCTCCTGCCCCCTGCCTGTGCCCCCTCCTGCCCCCTCCTGCCCCCTCCTGCCCTCCTGCCCCCTCCCCCCTCCTGCCCCCTCCTGCCCCCTCCTGCCACCTCCCTGTCCCTCCTGCCCCCTCCTGCCCCCTCCTGCCCCCTCACTGCCCCTCCCCCTCCTGCCCCCTCCCTCCTGACCCCTCCTGTCCCTCCTGTCCCCCTCCTCCCCCTCCTGCCCCTCCTGCCCCCTCCTGCCCCTCCTGTGCCCCTCCTGCCCCCTCCTGCCCCCTCCTGCCCCCTCCTGTCCCTCCTGCCCCCTCCCTCCCTGCCCCTCCTGCCCCCTCCTGTCCCTCCTGCCCCCTCCTGTCCCTCCTGCCCCCTCCACCAACCTCCTGCCCTCCTGTCCCTCCTGCCCCCTCCTGCCCCCTCCTGCCCCCTCCTGTCCCTCCTGCCCCCTCCTGCCCCCTCCTGCCCCCTCCTGCCCCCTCCTGCCCCCTCCTGTCCCCTCCTGCCCCCTCCTGTCCCTCCTGCCCCCTCCTGCCCCCTCCTGCCCCCTCCTGCCCCCTCCTGTCCCTCCTGCCCCCTCCTGCCCCCTCCTGTCCCTCCTGCCCCCTCCTGTCCCTCCTGCCCCCTCCTGCCCCCCTCCTGCCCCCCCTGCCCCCTCCCAGCCTCCCCCTCCTGCCCCCTCCTGCCCCCTCCTGCCCCCTCCTGCCCCCTCCTGCCCCCTCCTGTCCCTCCTGCCCCCTCCTGCCCCCCTCCTGCCCCCTCTGCCCTCCTGCCCCCTCCTGTCCCTCCTGCCCCCTCCTGCCCCCTCCTGCCCCTCCACTGCCACCCCTCCTGCCCCCTCCTGTCCCTCCTGCCCCCTCCTGTCCCTCCTGCCCCCTCCTGCCCCCTCCTGCCCCCTCCCTGCCCCCCTCCTGTCCCTCCTGCCCCTCCTGCCCCCTCCTGCCCCCCCCCTCCTGCCCCCTCCCCTTCCTGCCCCTCCTGCCCCCTCCTGCCCCCTCCTGCCCCCTCCTGTCCCTCCTGCCCCCTCCTGCCCCCTCCTGCCCCCTCCTGCCCCCTCCTGCCCCCTCCTGTCCCTCCTGCCCTCCTGCCCCCTGCCCCCTCCTGCCCCCTCCTGCCCCCTCCTGCCCCCTCCTGCCCCCTCCTGTCCCTCCTGCCCCCTCCTGTCCCTCCTCCCCCCCCCTCCTGCCCCCTCCTGCCCCCTCCTGCCCCCTCCTGCCCCCTCCTGCCCCCTCCTGCCCCCTCCTGCCCCCCTCCTGCCCCCTCCTGTCCCTCCTGCCCCCTCCTGCCCCCCCTCCTGCCCCCCCTGTCCTCCTGCCCCCTCCTGCCCCCTCCTGCCCCCTCCTGCCCCCTCCTGCCCCCTCCTGTCCCTCCTGCCCCCTCCTGCCCCCTCCTGTCCCTCCTGCCCCCTCCTGCCCCCTCCTGCCCCTCCTGTCCCTCCTGCCCCCTCCTGTCCCTCCTGCCCCCTCCTGCCCCCTCCTGCCCCCTCCTGCCCCCTCCTGCCCCCTCCTGCCCCCTCCTGCCCCCTCCTGCCCCCTCCTGCCCTCCTGTCCTCCCCCTCCTGTCCCTCCTGCCCCCTCCTGCCCCCTCCTGCCCCCTCCTGTCCCTCCTGCCCCCTCCTGCCCCCTCCTGCCCCCTCCTGTCCCTCCTGCCCCCTCCTGCCCCCTCCTGCCCCCTCCTGCCCCCTCCTGCCCCCTCCTGCCCCCTCCCCCTCCCTCCCTGTCCCTCCTGCCCCCTCCTGCCCCCCTCCTGCCCCCTCCCCCTCCCCCCTCCTGCCCCTCCCCCTCCCCCCTCCTGCCCCCTCCTGTCCCTCCTGCCCCCTCCTGCCCCCTCCTGCCCCTCCCTGCCCCCTCCTGCCACCCCCTCCCCCTCCCCCCTCCTCCCTCCTGCCCCCTCCTGCCCCCTCCTGCCCCCCCTGTCCTCCTGTGCCCCTCCTGCCCCCTCCTGCCCCCCTCCCTGCCCCCTCCTGCCCTCCTGTCCCTCCTGCCCTCCTCCCCCTCCTGTCCCTCCTGCCCCCTCCTGCCCCCCCCCTCCTGCCCCCTCCCTGTCCCTCCTCCCCCCCTCCTGCCCCCCCCTCCTGCCCCCTCCTGCCCCCTCCCCCCTCCCCCCCTCCCTGCCCCTCCCCCCCGTGTGCTACGAGTGACAGAGTCTGCATAGTTTGGTCCCAGGAATGTCCCTCTGGAAGTCAGTGACGCGTGGGTTCTGCCAGGGGACCCCTAGTGCACATGGAGCTCCGATGGGGACCAGGGAGCCCCAAAGAGCCAGAGCCTGGCCCAGCCCAGGCCCGGGGTCTCCTAAGAGCTGCACTGGCTGGGCAGCCAGGGCTGGGCCGCAGTGGGGGACACGGGGCCCAGATGCCGGGGGCACCCCCACACCCAGCAGCCTGCCCCCAGCGCTGACACCCACGGGATGACTTCTCTGGGCCTCACCTTTGTTGAAACGGCAGCCCGAGGGCTCTGCACGCCTCACCCAAGGGCGCGGGAGGACGTCGCACGTTCCGTGGGGAACGCAGCTGGCCCACGTCGTCAGCCACCCCCACCCCCGCCGGGCCCGGGGCCCGACCTGCCTCACCCGCTCGCCCCACAGCGGGACGGACTGCCACGCGGATGCATGCCCGCGAGGGGGCCGGCGATGCCAGCGCCGCCCCCGGTGCCCCTGTCCCCTGGGCACTCTGCAAACCATGATTTATTTCAGAATTAAGTGTATTACACCGAGGACTTGCCAGTTCCGTCCCGCCAACGTGCACAGGAAATCTGGCTAATTAAATACATTATGCAGTGTAGCCTGGATTGTTGGGAAGGAATCAGTTTCCGTCCGTGAGCGTCACACACCGTGATTAACATTAAAGCTCTAAATCCCTGCCCGGGCACCGGCGCTCCCGGGCACCCAGGGTGCGGGGCCGGCACCGCACACCCCTTCTGGTCCACCCGCAGGGCCCCGTGCGCAGAGGGGCCACCGCCCGCCTGGGGCCTTGGTGCTGCCCCTCTGGGGGCCGCTGCCGGGCTCTGGGTCCAGCCCTGCCCCTTATTAGAGGGGTCCCCCCGTTAAAACAAGATGAGGGTCTGGCGGGAGGGTTGGCCAGATGCACACACTGAGCTCCGGGACAGTCCGTGCACGAGGTCTGAGCTCAGGGAGCCAGGCGCTGCTTTCCACCGAGTCCTGAGCCTCGCAGGGCACCCGTGGCAGAGACAGGATACGTGGCAGTCCAGAATGAAGGTCAGGGGTGCCGGGCCGGGGGGCCGGCCGGGACGAGGTGACCTGCGCGGCGAGAAGGACCCGGCTCCAGGAGGCCCTGGGGGCAGGAAGCAGCGAGGGCAAAGGCCCTGAGGTAGAGACGAGAGGCCCAGGAGGCGGCGGGCTGGGGCGAGGACGGCTCACAGCGCCCCCTCACTCTGCCCCTCGAGTCCACGAGGCCCGTTCCTGTGCGCCCCTGGGGTGGATCTGCCCTTGACCTGCCAGCCCCCAGGGCAGTGTGAGTGGGCACAGGGCCAAGCGCCGCTCGGGAACGTTTGTTCCGACTCCCTGGCTTGGGGGCCCCGCAGGGAGGGAAGGGGCTGTGACCCCAGAAGGGCCCCCCGGGGCCCGCTCTGGCTTGGGACGGACGCCAGTGGGCCCCTCCTGACTCACCTCTGCCCCGGGGCTCCCCCGCACCACCCGGCCCGCAGCCTGGACCCCCCATCACAGAGCTGCCCTTCCCCTCCCGGAGGCCCTTCACCAGCAAGCCAGCCCCAGGCCCAGCTCCCCCGGAGGTGCTGGCTGCCAGCGGGGTGAGTGGGCACCTGGCGAAGAGGAGTGTTCTGGGCTGTGCATCCAAACCCCGGGGAGGCGGGCTGCAGGCCCGGCCACGCCCCACCCCGTCTGGGGTCCTCCATGGGGTCCGGGACCTGATCCCCCTCACACTCGCCGGCCAGTCTGACCAGCTCCCACCTTGGGGAGCTGCTTTCCCAGGCCAGGGCGCGAGGAGCTCAGGGGACCTGACCGGGCTGGGGGGTCCTGCACCAGGACCCCTGCAGGTTCTCAAGGTCAGGGCCAGCGCCTGACGGGACAGGCCCTCCCCCAGCAGCGGGGTCAGGGGCCAGGCGGGGGCCCGGGGGGGACGTGTCCGAGAATACCCAAGCAGCCGAGGGCCGCGCGCGGGCAGCCGGGCAGCCACGGCTCCGTTTTAATTTCATTTCCCTGATGAGAGCCTCAGGATCGATGGCGGCCGCCCGGCAAGGTGCCCCCATTTGCATACTTGCGGCCGCGGCGGGGAGGGGGGGCGAGGGAGGGCGCCCCGGGCTGATTGAAGCCAGGCTCCTTTTTGGCTAAAGGAATTTAATTTCCAAGTGCGAGCCCAGAATAGATTGTGCCCACTTCCCGCCGCGGGAGGGGCTCAGAAAAGGTGTCTTTAAAGAGGTGAAGTGTGTCAGCTCCGTGCCACCTCCCGTCAGCGCCCTGCCCAGCCTCCGGTGCCGCTGCAATTATTACGGATCTTCAAATGCTAGAGGCTTCCCACTCTTCTGGAGAGAAGGGAATTTCCCCGTGAAGGTGACGGACGGGCTGCCCCACAACTTCCTCATTTCCTCGAGAATCTGGGGTGCAGGGCCCCCCATCCTGTGTCCAGGCTGGAGCCCCAGGGCGCAGCACCTCCCACGACCCTCCCACGCCGGGTGTCCGGGTGCATCTGGTCCCTGAAAGGGCAGGAAGGTGTGGACCTTGTTCTCTGGGCTGCCCTCGGCCCCCAGCCCCGTCCTCTTTGGGGGCCCCCAGCTCTAGGTGAGGGGCGGGGAGCTCGCCTCCACCCAGACCCCGTCGTGGGCTGTGCACAGGCACCATCGCCCCTGAGATGCCTCGCAGAGGTCGTGACCCCACGAAGTCCAGAAGAAAGGGCGGGGCGAGGGCTGACCCCAGGGGACACCCGGGGACCCTCGCTCTGGGCGCCCGGGTCAGCCTCAGAGCTTTGCAGAGACCAGGAGGGGACCCTGCCCAGCCCTTTGCTCGGGGCGGCAGCCTGCACGAGGCCTTCCTCCTCCGGGGTCGGGGCCCTCTGCCCCTGATGCCCGCTCTTTGAAGGGCAGAGTGAAGGGGGCCGTGCAGGGCGGTACCGGCCCCGTCACCGGCCAGCCTGAGACCCGAGGCAGCCCCTGGGTCCTGCGGTTTGCTCATCTGTGCAGGGGACGCCTCCACTGTGAGAGGGGGCTCAGTGAGCCGTCACGAGGGACGTGTCCGGCGCAGAGCGGCTGGCACAGGTCAGGGCTCTGTGCTGCCCACTCCGATCGGGGCCTCGGGCCGTTTCCCCCCGCAGCAAGCGCTGGGACAGGGAGCTCCCTCCTCCCGGACGCACCGGAGAGGAGGTTAGTGTCCGAGGGACTCAGCCCGGGGACAGGACAGGAGCAGGCAGCCAGGCCCCCAGCCCCCCTCACCCAGGGGATCGGACACCCTCTGTGGGCCTGGGATGGGGGCTGGGAGGGGGGGAGGCCACTTGGGGGGAGGCCACTTGGGCGCCCAGAGGGGAGAGTGGAGCCTCTACGGGTCGAGGCTGCTCACGGAGAGAGGCGAGCATGAGGCACACGCTGGGCCCCGGGGGTCTGCCCTGGTCTCCTCCGTTGGCCTTTGACCCCCCACCCCGTGTCCACGCCAGGACTCGGCCCCCAGCAGGGGGCGTGGACTCCGTGAGGTGTTATTCTTGGTGCCCGGAGCTCTTGGAAAGTTAAGCAAGCGGGGCCTCCACTCCCTGAAATATCAGATAGCGGTTTAAAATGATGCTAAGTACCGAGCCATGGCGACCACGGCGACGACAGGCGGACGCGCAGCTGGGGGCGGGCGGGCCGGAGCCGGGGGACATGGCCCGGGGCCCGCGGGACGCAGTCTGTCTCTCCACACGCTCCTGTGCTCTGCGGCTCCAGGACGGGCACGTTCACTCCCACTGTGGGAGGAGAAGCAGGAAGTGAAGGTGCGGCAGCCCCGCCCCCGGGAATGACACTTCTCTCCATGTGAAAACGTGCCCACGCTGTCCTCCGTGGCTCTGCTTTCGGCCGCCATGTGAAGGGAGCCACCCTGACGCGCCCCCTCCACCCCCAGCACGGGCGACACAGAGGCATCTCGAGTGTGGGAGCCACGCACGAAGGGCTCCATTCACAGCAGCGTCTGCAGCGGGCATGTCCACGGAGACCCACGCTGCCTCGTGGCTGCCAGCAGGGGTGTGGGGGAGAGGGGCTCATAGCTACACCTTACGTGGGGAGCTTTCAGAAACCAAAAGGGCTCCTGGCTGACTCAGTCAGAGGAGCATGAGACTCTTGATCTCAAGGTTGTGAGTTTGAGCTGCACCCCAGGTGTAGAGAGTACTTAAATAAATAAACTTTAACAAAATCATTTTTTTTAAATTTCTGAGAGAGAGAGAGAGCATGAGCAGGGGAGCGTCAGAGAGAGAGGAAGACACAGAATCTGAAGCAGCTCCAGGCTCTGAGCTGTCAGCACAGAGCCCGACATGGGGCTTGAACCCATGAACTGTGAGATCATGACCTGAGCCGAAGTCGGACGCTCCACCGACTGAGCCGCCCAGGCGCCCCAACAAAATTTTTTAAAAAACTGAATGAGGGCGCCTTAAAAAAAAAACACCACTGGTCTATTTGTTGGTTATTTTATTTTATTTTATTTTTTTAATTTATTTCTAGGAGAGAGAGAGAGAGAGACAGCGTGAGCAGGGGAGGGTCAGAGAGAGAGGGAGTCACAGACTGAAACAGGCTCCAGGCTCCGAGCTGGCAGTCAGCACAGAGCCCGACGCGGGGCCCGAACCCACGAACTGCGAGATCATGACCTGAACCGAAGTCGGACGCTTAACCGACTAAGCCACCCGGGCGCCCCAACCACTGGTCTATTTGTAAGAGCGGTTTTAGGTTCACAGCAACATCGGGCAGGACGTAGAAGTTTCCCCATCTACCCCTGACCCTACTTGTGCACGGCCCCCCTCACTACCAACACCCCCCACCCCCGGGGCCTGTTTGTCACAGCTGGTGAGCCTGCACTGACATTCGTCACCACCCACCGTCCGCAGCCTGGCCGAGGCTCGCTCAGGCTGGTGCGGGTCTGGGCACATGTGTCCCCCATTACAGCACCGCGCAACCGGCTCACAGCCCGAAAGATGCCCTGTGCCCCCTGTTCTCCGTCCTTCCCCCGCCCCTGCCAACCCCCGCGGCTGCCGAGCTTCACCTTTTCCAGGGGGTCACAGAGGTGGCGCCCTCCAGCGGCCCGCCCCTCCCGGGCGCTGTTGCAGGCGCGCACCGGCCACGACAGGGAGGGGGAGACACGCGCGGGGGCCCCTCGCCCCTCAAGGTCACAGCCCATCCCTCCAGCGATGAGGACTTACAAGATCTACTGACCCAGCAACTTGGAAACCGCCGATGTCGTGACCACAGGGCCCGTGCGGCTCGGCCCAGCCCCGTACCTGCCTCGTCACACCGGCGGCTTGCCTCTCTTGACCACCCGCGCCCTCCCCCTCTGCTGACACGGTCTGTTCTCGGCTTCTGTGGGTGCAGGCGCTTTGGGGTCCCACCCACAAGCGGGATCGCACGGTGTTCGTGTGACTCGGTTCATGCTAGTTGAGACAAGTGCCAGGACTTCCTTCTTTCTTGTGGCCGCGTACTATTCCACGGTTGTGCGTCACCTTTACCCATTCGCCCGTCGGGGACGCCCGGGTGGCCTCCAGTCCCGGCCCCCAAGAGCGAGGAGCACACTGCAGTGAGCGCGCGCGCGGACGCCTTGGTGACACGCGGCTTCACGTCCTGCAGATAAACACGCAGACGTGGCGTTGCTGGATTGTACGGTAGCTCTCCGTCCAGTGTCTCGAGGAAGCGCCACGCTGTTTCCCTGGCGTGGCGTCCCCCGCCCGCTCGGGGTCCCTGCGCCCGCGTCCTGGCCACCCGCCATCTCCTATCTTGGTCATAATGGCCGTTCTAACAGGCGAGCGGTGGGAACTCATGGTGGTCCTTAAAAATGATTTTTTTAAATGCTTATTTATTTTTGAGAGAGAGGCAGCATGAGCAGGGCAGGGGCAGAGAGAGCCAGAGACACACAATCTGAAGCAGCTCCAGGCCCTGAGCCGTCAGCGCAGAGCCCGACTCGGGGCCCAAACTCAGGGGCCTTGAGATCATGACCTGAGCTGAAGTCGGACGCTCAACCGACTAGCCCCCAGGCGCCCCTGTCACTCATGGTGGTTTTGATCCGCATTCCGGTGGCCCCTTCACATTGGCTTCTCTTCATTACTAACAGTGTTTATGGTGCCTCCGTGTCTTTTCCTGGCTTCTTCGCACACTTCTTTTTAGCGCTGACAGAGTTCCGCGGACCGGCTGGGCCCCAGCTCACGGACCCGTCACCTGCGGGGGACGTCTCGGCTGCTTCGACTTGTGGCAATGACGCACAAAGCTGCTAAAATACGCGCGCAGGCCTTTGTGCGGACGTGACCTCTCCGCCCTTCGCGCTGGCTGGCATCCTAAGAGCCTGTCTCCAGGCTCTGTCTCCGGGGTGATGAGAGCCGTGGACGGTGGCCTGGCCCCGTGAGCACCGTGAGGCCACCGCACGTGCACTTCCAGTGGGTCAGCGGCGTGGTGTGTGGCTTACCTCTCGATAAAGCCGAGTTATGAGAAGGCAGCAGCCCCGGCACAGGGTCACTGTCTCTCCTTGGGGCCCCTGGGAGGCGCAGTGGCCAGATGGCAAGACCTGGGGCGGCCCCGAGCCTTGGCCCCGTGGGGCCCCCGGGAGCCGCCGGGCTGCAATCAGTGCTGGTGACAAGCTTAAAGGCCAGATTAAAAGCGCTGAGGGGACCTCCGTGGGTCGAGGTCAATAAATCTTGCCGGCGGCCGCGGCCTCCCGCCGGCTCGGCGCAGCAATCTGTCCGGCTGTCGCTCATGGGCACGGTTGCTCCCCATTACCTCGGGGGAAGAGCCACAAATCACTGTGACAGACCAATCAACAGGCCGGGAAATTTTTATACACCCTGCCTCTTGAAGGATGACCCTCCTTCAGCAGCACATCAGAATAAATCTCTTCAAAACTTTCCCTGCACCCGCCTTCCCCGCCACCGTCCCGCCCTCTCTGCCGGCCGGCCTGCCCGCCTGCACCCGGGCCTGGGCCTCCGTGGCCGTGGCCGTGACCGCGGCTGACGGTGCCGGGCCCCTGACCGAGCGTGCAGCCCGCGGCTCCGGGCCGGGCAGGGGCGCCGTGCTTCTGCGGGAGGAAAGAAAGCTTTACGAAATAATTCATAGGAAACTTAAAACACTCAGACACGAGAAATTGCAAATGGGGAAATATGATGGATTGTGGGCTGAGAGGAGGCGACTTGCTCGGGCAAAATTGATCCCTCAGAAAATGGCTTTGTCTGCTCTGAAAAATGGGCCATATCCTGCCGGGGCTCGAGAGCCATAATCCCGAAAATAATTTGCTTTTGATTTCCTCTCGGAGTCGGCCGCTCCTCTCCCCGCGCTCAGGGCCCAGGGGGCTGCGCCGCTGGCGTCACCCAGCCTGTGTCCCGCGGGCCCCGTATTTCCCGCCCGCTTGTGCCCGGGCCCGAGCGCTCAAAACAAAGGAGCCCACGGCCACCTGGCCTCCCCTGGGGCGGAGAGCAGAACCTCCCCTCCTGGGCGCCCGCGTGCCGTCTGCGTCAGCACCCAGACCCATGGGGGCTGCCCAGACCCCTCCCCTGCAGATGGGGAGACTGAGGCCAGAGGGAAAGGTAGTCAGGAAGCGTCAGAAGCAGATCTACACCCAGGGAGGGCTTGGCCTTGTGGAAGGTGTGCACGGACCTGAGCCCGGGACCCCAGCCTGCAAGGGGACCGGCCCCAGGGGGTCACCAGCCACTGGGCAGAGCTGAGTCTTGGGGGCCCCCAGGCCAGGGTGCTCCTTGGATCGCCAACCTGACTGGAGTTAGTTACTGAGGCTGCGGACCCCTGTCCCTCCCCAGACCCACTGGCTGGGGGTCTCCGGGTCGGGGAGGTGGCCATCCTTGCTCTTCCGGTGAGCCTCACACCCACCACGTCCTGTGGGCATGACCACGTCTTCCCCAGATTTGTGGACAGCCCACGGGGGCCAGAAGTGTAGACGAAGGGCTGTGGGGCTGGGCTCTGGAGTTTTCGCCCTCGGTGCCCTCACCCCTGCGGCGGCCACTCTGCCTGCAGGGATGCGGGCTGCTGCCTGTGGCAGGAGCCCTAAGCGAGGGGCCCGGGAGCCCAGGCCGCTAGGAGCAGGTGCCTAGAGGTGGTTGGTCGGGGGCCACCAGGGGGCGAGGTGGCCCTCCCCTCCTGCAGGAAGCGGCATCTCCCCAACGCCCCTGTCCTGTGCTTTTCCTTCGGGGGAAAGCGCGTGGGACCAGTCACGGGGAGTCATTTCCCGGGGAAAGAAAGGGCCAGAGGGCAGCTCCCTGGTGACCCAGGCCCCATCCAGCTGGCTGTAGCCCCCGGTCCTGCAGAGGGGACACAGCAACCCGCTCAGGTCAGCGGCTCCAGGGGGGCTGCCTGCAGGCGCTGTGCCCCACTGGAGAAGTGACACCTGGCAGGGGTCACTTTCCCCCTTTGCTCGTGCAGCGGGAAGCAGAGCCTTCGTCCTGGGGGGGAGGGGCTGCCAACCAGCCTCCTCAGGTGGTCGCTCCCCCCTCATCGGTAGGAGCTGAATGCAGGACGTTGTCTCACGGAACCTTCTGGAAAGCGGCACCAACTATTAACTTCCACAGTGTCTGCCCACCAAGGGCGAGTGCGAGCTGACCTTTGAGGTCGGACAGAGGCTGGCGTGCGATTTGTTGATGTGAACTTTCCTCGGACCCGCCTCACGCCCCGCATCCGAGATCTCGCAGCCCCTGAGATCCTGGCAGGACGGGGGGGTGGGGGGGTTCAAACAGCTCCCTCCCCTTCCCTGGGAAGGGGTGCTCATGCCCGCCAGCAAGGGCGCGGCGCTTCAGGTCCACCGTACTTCGGGGCACCTGCTCCCTTGCGCCGGGGCAGGGACGTGGCGTGTGCAGCAGGCTGTGACCTGTGTCCGTCATGCTCCTACGATGGCCTCGGCCGGTCTGTCACCGGGAAGCCAGGGCTCAGGGGCCCACGGGCCTAGTTTCCAAGGACCGATGAACTCGGAGCCACTGTCGGGCATCACCGGCTGCGGCCCGCCTTCCTCGGGCCTCCCCCACCCCGCCCCCACCCCCAGAAGGTCCTGCCTGGGGCAGAACCAGGCAGGCTCTTGCCTGAGACCAGCTCTGGGCTCAGCTGAGGTCAGGGTGGTGGTCACCTTCAGATGTCATCTTGGGGGGCAGGGGGTGCACGGAGAGCAGCACGGGGAGCGGGGAGGGGCCGGGGTCTCCGCCCCACAAGGCCAGGGTCAGCTGTCCCTGGGGGGCAGCGGGAGCGAGGCCGCAGGTATAGGCGGGGGGGCGGAGGGAGCCGCTCCAGCCTCTCTCTCCTCGGGGCCTTCACCGGGCGGGGGGCGGGGGGGCGCGGCCCTCGCTGATTGTATTAGACAGACGGTTATCGATCCGGCCCTGGTTTATCCCTGGTGCCTCATTTCAATAAACAGCAGTTTGAGAGCATTAGCAGGGGACTCGGGGGGCTCCCTCCCGCCCCCTTTCTCCTTCGCCCCCGTCTTCCTCTGGGTTTGTCAGGACAGAAGATTCATGAGGATTCGAGGAAGATGCTCATTTGTTCGCGGTCGCAGAATCTGCATGGAAGGCACAGCGCGGCCTGCTGTGGACGTGCCCTTACACGGGCCGCGGGCAGGCGCTGTCGGGCAGCGGGTCAGGAGGGGCCACGGGGGGGGTGGTGCCCCCCAGCCTGTTGGCCTGGGGAGGCCGCAGGGCCAGGCGGGGGCGGGAGGGAGCGGCGGTCCCCGAGCCACACTCGCGATCGCGGCCGGGCCGGGATGCCTCCTCCGCGAGACGGCGAGACGCCGGCCTGTGTGCCTGCACCGGGTGCCGCCGCCGTTGCGTCACGTGCTCCGTTTTATTTCCTGTTTTCCACTCGAGGCAACAGACCTGTTTCCAAGTTAGTCAATACTCTGTTTGAAAAATATTTTCTTAATGGCTGCAGAAATCCTCAATGGATCGCTTGTAGCATAAAACCCTTAATAGTTTCCCCGACATTTAGACGTTTGGGAGGAAGCTATTGCTTTGCTATTGTAAGTAATGTCGCGAAGATGGGCCCCGCCGGGTCCCGCCGGAAGCTCCCCCGCCACGAGCCTCTTCCCTGACACCCACGGGCCCCGCGGCCCCCAGAAGCCTTGTCCCTCCGGCCCCTTCCAGAGAGTCTTCACAGCACCTTCTCATTACAGGCTACCTGGCACAGGTGGGCTGGGCCGGGGGCAAGTGAGGCGGCGCCTGCTGGCCACCGGCGTGGAGGCCACCGGTGTGGAGGCCACCGGTGTGGAGGCCACCAGTGTGGAGGCCACTGGTGTGGAGGCCACAGTGATTTTTGTATTAATTCTGACAATCATTGTCTTTTTCTTTTAAAGTTTTATTGAGACAGTTCATAGCTCATGTACCAGACACTGCACCCGTTTGAACTGTACCATTTGGGCCTCGTAGCTGGCTCAGCTGGAGGAGTGTAAGACTCTGGATCTCGGGGTTGTGAGTTTGAGCCCCACGTTGGGTGTACAGATGACTTAAATATTCTAAAAAATTAACTGTATAATTCAACAGGTTTGTAAGATCGTATTATTTTTTAAATTGCGGTGATAAATATGTAATATATAAAATGTGCCACCATAACCACTTTTCAGTGGGTCACTCAGGGGCTCCAGGCACACTCACACTGCTCTGCAGCCCTCACCGCCGTCTGTTTCCAGAACTTTCTCATCTTCCCAAACGGAACTCCGTCCTGGTTAAATGCTGACTTCCCCTCCCCCACCCCCAGGCCCCGGTGACCTGTGTCCTACTTTCTGTTTCTATCAATTGGACTATTCTCAGAAGGTCTTACAAACATGTTTTTCATGTTTATTTATTTATTTTGAGAGAGAGCGAGCGAGCAGAGGAAGGGCAGGAGGGAGAGACTCTCAGGCAGGCTCTGTACCATCAGCACAGCGCCGGGCGCAGGGCTCGAACCCATGAACAGTGAGAACCTGAGCTGAGCTGAAATTCTGATGCTCCACCCAGGCGCCCCTCAGTAGGTCTTAAAAACGGACTCAGACGCTCTGGGGCCTTTTGTGTTTGTCTTCTCTCTCTCCCCGGGGTGTCAAGGCTGACCCACGCGGCAGCACGGGCCAGGGAACACAGCCCTCGTGGGGCCGTTAGACGGGTCACTGTGGCGGTTTGTGTCGCCTGCTGTCTTTGTTCCTCCGTCTGCTTCGTCCCCTTTCCCTGCGCTTTCTGCCCCCTTTACTTAATCAGGTACTTTTACTGTTTCACTGTATCTCCTCCTTTGGCTGATTACTGATGATGCTTTATTTTGTGTTTTTATTGGTGGTTTGGGGATTATACGCCCTTCCCTCGACACAGTCTACCTTCGGGTGACATTTTACCACTTCCATCCATCCACGAAGCCCCCGCAATGGGCTCCTGCGCCTCGTGCACCCACAGCACATTCTTATACTTTTTGCTTGAAACCATCAATTATTTAACAATTTTTTTATTAGAAAGAAAGCATTTTCTATTTACCCGTATGGTTTCCATTCCCTGTGCTTTTCATTTCTTTGCGTACATCGAGCTTTCCGTGGGGAATGATTCTGGTTTTTGTCTGAGGAGTTCCTTTAGCATTTCTTGCAGGCTGGGTTTGCTGGTAAAGAACGCTTTCAGCTTTCTCATGACTGAAAAGCCTTTATTTCACTTCATTTTTGAAAGGCTTCCCCACTCGTAGAATTCAGCGGGGGTGAACCTTTTCTTTCCGAGCCCCCAAGACACCTGCTGTCTCTGTGGAGGAGGGGCTGGCCTTCGTTTCTCTGGCCGTCACGTGCCCGTACCATGGCGGCCCTCGCGGGGCACACTTCATCGCTGGTTTTAGGAAATGTAATGAGCTTCGGTGTCCTTTTTCTTCGTATGTCTTGTGTTTGGGGTTTGTAGCACTTCTTGGACCTGTGGGTTTACAGGCTCTATAATTTGGGGAAGGTTTGGGCCGTTATGTCTTCATGCACTTTCCCTTCTCCGTCCTGTCCCTCAAGGGGTCCAGGGAGAGATGCGCTTGGCCCGCTTTCCTTGCCTTTCCCCTCTGTTTCCTTTGCCGCGTCTCCAAGTTCACACACCATCTTTCTTTCTCTGTGTCTATTGCACGCAGGGGGCTTTGAGCTCTAGAGATGTGAGTCTGCTGTTTGTGTCTCCCACGCCCTCCCTCGCACACTCAGCCTTCCCTGCGCCTCTGGGAGCAACTGCTCCCCAGCCTTTGCTCACTCTCTCTCCTGCATCAGTTCTGAGTCACCGGATTGATTTTCTCCTCATCATGGGGCCCATAGTCCTGCTGCTTTGCCAACCTGGTAATTTTCGCTTGGGTGCTAGACATTGTAGATTTCACCACGTCCTCTCCTGAGGATAATTTGTTTCCCCGTAAATTCTCCCGAGCTTGGCTCTGGGATGTCGTTAAATTACTGGGAACGGTTTGCTCCTTTGGATGCTGGCCCTTGAGCTCAGTGGGTGAGACCGGAGCACTGCTAGTTTGGGGCTAATTTTGCCCCATGCTGAGGTGAGACCCTTCTGAGCATTCCACCTGATGGCCTTCACTCCGGTTGCTGGAAACCCACACCACCTCCAGCCCTGTGTCAGTTCCAGGGATTACCCTTCCTCTCCTGTTTCTTCTCCAGACCCGGGCGCTTTCTGCACACACACAAGCCGGGCAGGCGAGCCAGAGACCCCAGGGGCCGCTCTCCCTCTGGCCTTCTCTCTTTGGGGCCCCTCCCGACCCCAGCCTGGCAGCAAGCTGAGGGACTGGGGGTGCACCTCGCTTGGCTCCTGTCTCCCCGGATCGCTGTCCCGAGCAGCCACTTTCTTTTTCTTTTTTTTTAATGTTTTATTTATTTTTAGGAGAGAGAAAGAGACAGCGTGAGCAGGGGAGGGTCAGAGAGAGAGGGAGTCACAGACTGAAACAGGCTCCAGGCTCTGAGCCGGCAGTCAGCACAGAGCCCGACGCGGGGCTCGAACCCACGAACCACGAGATCATGACCCAAGCGAAAGTCGGATGCTTAACCACTGAGCTACCCAGGCACCCCTGGAGCAGCCACTTTCAACGTTGGACAACCCTTGTTCTACATACATATTTTGCTGTTGTTTTATCTTCGCACGAGGGTAAATTCTCCTCTTGCTCTGTCGTGGTTAGAAGCTAAAGTCCTCTGACGATCTAATAAATATTTCTAGGCGAATACATGAATAAGTGAACGAGTGAGGCTCTGAGCGCCTTTGATCAAAGCATTTTTCCCCAACGCAAGTTACTCACTGCCTGGGCTCCACGTGGGTGAGGGGGTGGACCCCCCGTCTGTGTCACAGTACCCGGCCCACAGAAGGCGGCCAGGGCTGCCCGGCTAGGAACCGACCCCAGACGTGAAAGCGGGACAGGCCCTAGAGCCGTGACACCTGGCTGTTTCCAGGTCTCATGGGACTGTCCCCACATTCAGCCCAAATCCCGAGCTCAAGCAGAGGAAGGTGCTGATTTCCACCTTGAAGCCCAGGAAGAGGGGCTGGGCGTCTCCCCGTCACACTCTCATCTGTCCAGTGGGGACAACTAGAGAACCCGGAGGGGCCCCACCACCAGAGGGACCACTGGCTTGTAGAACGGGGTGTACGGCCCCCAGGCACTCACCGCGTGCATGGGGTCCCGCCCATGGCCTGCTGGGAGGGTCCAGAAGTCGTCTGCTGCAGCTCCCTCGAGGGGCCGCGAAACAGGCTGACTGCAGGCGGCGTGCAGATAGTTTATTTCCTCCTGACATAAAAATAACGGCCTAGGGGCGCCTGAGGGGCTCAGTTGGTTAAGCATCTGACTTTGGCTCAGGTCATGATCTCACGGTTCGTGAGTGTGGGCCCCACGTTGGGCTCACTGCTGTCAATACAGCGCCTGCTTTGAATCCTCTGTCCCCCTCTCTCTCTCTGCCCCTCCCCTACTTGCACTCTCTCAATAATAAATAAACCTAAAAAAATGATAGTAACAGTCTGAGTGCTGTATTAGGAAGGAATCATAAAGGAAAGCTGGGGGTTTCTGGGGCCTGCTGACTTCCAGGTACGTGCAGGGAGGGGGACGGGGAGGGACCTGGTCTCCTGGGGAAGCAATCCCTGGCCCGCTGTGCAGAGACGGACCTCCAGGTGGGGGCCTCCCTGGACTGTGTCCCTGAGGGAGGTGCCTGGAGCGTGGCTCCATGCATTAAGGTGCCACGTGGGTCACAGCCCCATGCTGGGGGCGGAGGCGATGGGGCAGCAGAGGTCAGGGTGCCCACCACTGGGAGGCCAGACCGAAGGGGAGGCTAGGAGGGGTGACCTCCTCCCACACACTTGAGAGGCCCCGGCCATGACCTCAGGGCTATGGCCCCTCCTGAGAGACCCTGGAGTCAGGCACCGTGAGAGAGGAGGCTCCTGAGTGCAGAGGGCCCTGGTGGGTTTCCACCCGCCCTTCCAGGCCCCCAGCCCCCGTGGGCGCCATGGCCATTCCGGATGATGGATCACAGAGGCCACCCGGGTGCAGCAGATGTGGGCTGCACTTGGCCTCAATCGCTCCCTGGGGGTCCCGATCGATGGCTGCCCGTGATGAATGACTCAGGATTGATTTTCACTTAATTGACAATTTGGTGAACCTGTTTGCAGAATCCCAGGTTGGGCCCAAGAGGGAGCCTCGAGGTAAAATACGGTGGGGTCGATTCCTCCCCGGGCTGGGGTGGCCACCAGGGGGCAGTAGAGGCCAGCCAGCTGTGGGGCGGGGGGTGGGGGTGGCTGTGCCAGGGCTCACCTCCCCCCAGGGGAATGTGTATGAGGTTGCTTGGCCAGTTGCTCTGGGCTGGACCCACTTAGAGTGGGTGCTGAGTGATCAGAAGGCGGGTCGAAATCCGCAGGGGGGGAGGTGGGGGGGATCTGATCCCAGCTCAGCCCGTTAACTGCATCACCAGGGTGCTGCCTCTGGGCCACTCTGACCCTCAGTTTCTCATCTGTAAAGTGGAGCCCATTCAAGACGCCCCATCTCCCCACAGCACCCATTTTATAGACTCAATACCTGTCCCCCCACCCCCAGCTATCTGGCCCTTCCCTCTCCTTGCCTCCACCTCCTTCCTGTTCCTGGAATGTGCCTCCCTCTTCCCACCTCAGGACCTTTGCAACAGATGTTCTCCAGCTGGAATGCCCCCCACTGCCTGACCCGTACGCTGCAGGGGGGTGGGGCGCCAGCCACCTGCCACCCCCCTCCCGCCCCCAGCGCAGGCCTTGCAGCCGCCAGAGCCCGGAGTGGCCAGGCTGTTACCAGGACAACGGGAAACTGAGCCTCTGGCTCACCTCGGCCTGCGGACCCTGAGCTCCGTGTAACAGGACCCCCAGGTAATCCCCACAAGGGCCACCCAGACAAAAGCCAAATTAAGTCAACAGAATAGCAGAGGGGAGCCCGGGAGGCTGGAATTTACCCCCAGGAGCAAACAAAGAGTCTCCCCTTCTCAGATGTAGGCTGTGCAGGGTCTGATTTCCGTCCTGCGCAATTTAATGCCAGTTTAATGCCTCCCCAGGAGCCTGAGGACGGCCCTCCCCTCCCCCAGAGCCCAGGCTCAGGGCTGGCATCCAGGTCCTTGGCAGAGCTGCCCTGTGGCTGAAAGCGGCCTTCCTGCCCCGCCCCCACACGGGCTCCCCAGGTGCCGGGTGGGCAGGAATGGGGCAAGCCCCCTCGGGGGCACCGGGGCCCTAAGGTGTGAGCTCGGGGCTGTGAGGGTCCCCAGCTTCCCTGCTCGGTATTCTCGAGGCCTCTGGAAACCGCTCCCTGGAGCCTGTCTCCTGCACCCACAGCCTCGGAGGCTGTCCTGGGGAGGCTGCCGGGGACCTCCGGGGAGGTGCAGGCCACCCTCGGGGCTCCGGCTCTGCTGCAGAACTTCGGCTTGTGGGTGTGGGAGACGGGGCGGCGGGGGGACTTGCGGGGGAGACTGTGGGCCGCAAGCCTTTAACATCAGCTCAAGTAGCCTTGGGCCTGGCTCCCCACCCCCAGCCGCCCAAGTGGCCATGAGTTTGAGTGAATAATGTCGTTTCTGGGAGACTCAGTTTACTCATCTGTAAATGGGGGTGTGAATGATTGTAGCATAAATTGCTACAGGCATCCGCTAAGATGCCCGGGGTCTCGGGCTTCCCTTGGCGCCGAGCAGAGGCCCACCCTGTGGCCGGGAGCTACGACCTGTTGTTGGAGATAAGAAGGTCCAGGTTGGGGGCGCCTGGGTGGCTCAGTCGGTTAAGCGCCCGGCTTCGGTTCACGTCATGAATGATCTTGCTGTTCGTGGGTTCGAGCCCCGCATCAGGCTCTGTGCTGACTGCTAGCTCAGAGCCTGGAGCCTGTCTTCAGATTCTGTGTCTCCCTCTTTCTGTCCCTCTCCTGCTCACGCTGTCTCTCTCTCTCTCTAAAATTAAAAAAAAAAAATTTAATGAAGAAAAAAGAAGGTCCAGGTTGAGAAGCCCCCACGCTCAGGCATGAGGGTGTGGAGGGTGGGGGAAGGGCCCCCACCGGCACCATCAGAAGAGGTTGTGAGTGAGCGGCAGTGGCTGCGCAAGCCTTTGGTCCTCTGTCCAAACCCAGCACGCCAGAGCAGGGTGGGCGGGCCGAGCAGGGGCCCCCGGCCGTCAGGCCCACGGGCTTCCGCAGACAGAGGCTGCCTGAGGCCCCCGGAGCGACCCACAGAGGTGGCCGGCACACCCACTGGCTAATCACTGCTGACACGAATCCATCCGTTCCCCACTGACCGATGCCCGATAGTGCAGACATTTCTAGAAGTTCGCTTGAATCAATGCCCCCCCTCCAGCTGGCCACGGGGCTTTCTGCCGACATTTGGGGACACCTCTTTGAGACCTAAGTGCTTCAGGAGAACAGAACTGTCAGCTTGGCCCGGAGGCCTTTGAATCCTGGGTCCACTGGGCTGTCAGGGGCATTGATCTCAGTCCAGGGTCAGAGCAAGTGGTCAGGGAGCCTCTTAGAGGCTGCTGATTAAGCGAGGACGGTCCGGCCCACCTTACAGAGGGGCTGGCCAGGGCTCACGGTGCCAGGGCTCGCGGTGCCAGGGCTCACGGTGCCAGCGAGGGGCAGCCCCAGGGCCTCCGCAGATGTAATCAGTTAAGGATCTCGGAGACGAGAGCCTCCTGGGTAGGGTGGGCCCTGCGTCCTTGAAAGAAGGCGAGGATGCAGGCACAGAGGAGAAGCAGTGAAGGAGGCAGAGACTGGGGGATTGGTCACAAGCCAAGGGACTCCTGAGGCCACTGGGAGCTGGGAGGGGCAGGAAGGACCCTCATCTCCAGCCGCTGGGGGGCAGGGGGAGTGCGGCCCGTGGACGTCTCGATTTCGGACTATGGCTCCGGAATTGGGGGAGAGTTCCCGTTGTCTGAAGCCCCTGGTGTGTGGCCGTGGGTTTGGGGGCCCCAGGTAGTGAGTGCCCCTTGTCACCCTGGAAGCCGGCTCCGCGCCCGGCCCACACCAGCGCACGGCGGGGAGGAGTCTTGGCCCCTTGGCGTCCCTGGTGGGTCTGAGAAGGAAACTGAGGAAGACAGACGGACAGAAGGAAGGCACGCGCGCGTGCTGACGTATGTTTTCACGATAAGGGCACCTTCATAAGGAAACGAAGGCCCAGAGAAACCATTGGCTCGTGTGTCAGACGGAGAGTGACAGTCATGGAGGGCGGGACTGGTCAAGCGATGTGAGGTCAACGAGGCGAGCTGGGGACGCGGAGCGAGGCCTGCCTGTTTCCCTGCTTCCTGGGGCCCCCTTGCCTTTGGAGCTAAGGGCGTTCCCGTCCCCGGGCGCGAGGAGAGCGCCTCCCCCACGGGGGTTTCATTCTCCTCTTCAGAGAGAGGCTCCCGCAGCTTCTTCAACGTGCCCAGGGATGGGGTTTGGGAGCCGCGCGCCCTGGGCCCCGCCGCCGGCTCCCTCTCCACCTCTCACCCCCTCCGACGGCCACAGGCTCTCCCACTCGGGCCCGATGGGACCCGGCTCCCCCACACGCAGACGGGGACCCACCCCGGTGACTCCAAGTGGCGTCAGCCAAGTGCAAGGTGTCCAGAGGACGCAGCAGGTCCCAAGGCCCTGAGGCCAGAGGGTCAGAAAGGAGCCAAGGCCCTGGGGGATGGGGAGGGGGTGAGCTGGGCTGTGAGGGACCGGGCAGTGGGCAGGGCCGGGTGTGGCGGCCAGCAGCGCATGGCGAACAGGAGAGAGGCCGGCCCTGCCCTCAAGAGCCCCAGTTCTTCCTCCTCTGGTGGCTCCAGGCGCACCGGCGGGTCTGCCCGTCCAGACGCTGAGCTCGCTGGCGGGGGGGGGGGAGGGGTCTGTCCAGGTGACCTTTCTGAACACGGCCCTGGATAGCCAGGAGCCCCTGTCGGGAAGCCCCTCAGGCTAGCCCAGGGCAGCTGGGCTCCAGCCTGGTGCCCGTCTCAGCCTCACCCACGGTCTGTCCAACGGGACCACCCTGTCCAGGACTAGCACCCCCTCCCTCGCCGGGCGGGAATCCTGAGTCCTCCAGGACTTGAGACCCAAGGGGCCCCCTGTCCCCCCAGCAGGGGCCACCTCCTGCCTTCCTTTCCTCCCAGAACTCAGCAGGCGTGGGGACAAAGGCACGCCTGTGTTTAGGCGGGGGCGTTAGCAGCGTTCGGGGGGCTCCCCTCCCGCCGGGCCGGCCTCCCCTCGGCAGCCAGGATGCTGACCCTGGACGGCTCCCCGCCCCACCCTGATGGCACTTCCGGGCGGAGGAGCGGCTCCCCCCCAACCCCCCAGTGCAATCAGCCAAAAAGGCCTGAGTGTTTCATCAACATAATGGAGTCCCAGGAAGCCCGGGGTTAAGGCTTTTGTCTGGGGTGCCCACGCCTAAGCCCCTACGGGGCAAGAATGTGGCCCCCCAGACGCCACCCCGAAACCCGAGCTCTGGGGCCGCTGTGTGGACTTTGGCTGGGTCTTCTCAGCTCTGTGGGATTTTGTTCTGTGGCAGAGCAATTTCTCCAGCACTTTCCCTGGGATCAACTCTTAACCGAGGCCGTAAATCTTTCTGTTCCAAAATGCAGAGCTCATTCCTTTTGGTTTCTGAGACAGATCTGCACGGAACTCACAGAGCGGGTCAGAAGTCCTGGACTTTGCGAACCGCTTTCAGGCCGTCCTGGGGTCTGAGGCCTGTCTGCGCCCTCTTGTTCTGAGAGGGCGGCCCCCACCTTCCAGCCAGAGTCAGGCTGTCCTTGGTGCGGACCTCCAACCCAGAGGGGCCAACCCAGAGAGGGCTGCTCTCCTCGCTGGTTCTAGAAGCCTCCGTGCAGAAGTCTGGCAGTCCCCGGCTGGCCCTCTTGGGGGAGAAGCTGGGGCAGCTGTAGGGTCCCAGCCCGGCCGCCGGGCCACGGCGACCCAGCACGTGGGGCACCACGCCAGCTCTCCGTGGCCGTGTCTTAGCTCACAGGTTAGGAACGAGGCTCAGAGGACGCCCAGAGGCGGGGAGGCCGGGAGGTGCGGTGGGAGAAGCCGCCCCGGGAGCCCAGCGGTCAGCCTCTGCCCCCCACACCCCAGGGGCACGACCCCTTGGCGGTCAACTCCGGAACCGCGCGGGGCTGGCCCGCAGTGCAGGGCCCGGGCAGCACGGAAAGGCCTCCCCAGGCAGCCCCGTCCCGGGCGCCCCTGCCATCTGGGAAAACCAAGGACGGCTTTGTTCTGGCCGTGGAGCCTGCAGACGTTTCAGACCAAGAGCCAAAACGCCCGCTGGTGGCTGAGGGTCCGCAGGTCAGCAGCAAGGCGCCACCGAGGGCCTGGCTGTGCCGGGGAGCCGCGTCCCTGCGGCCCCCTCGCTGCCCCCAGCCCTGCACCCCGTTGTGGGCAGGCAGCTGGTGGGGGGCAGCGGGGAGCCCCGCCCAGGCCCCTCACCGCTCACTCTGGACAAGCACAGTGACCTGAAGCAGAGCCGGGAGCTCCAGCCTTTTCATCAAGAAAGATTTAATTTATCGGGAGTGCGGAGTCACAAATCATAGGCCCGGAGATTTATGGCCTCCAGGAGCGGGATTGGCCACGGAGAGCAGGCAGCAATTCCCAAGCTCCACACACACCTTTAATAAAGTCGAAAATGTAAAACCCACCCATCCCGCACCGGGCGCCGCGGGCGCTGTGCAGGGAGTGTGCCGGAGGGAGAGGGCGTCGTCACCTCCTTCTGGAAGCACAGTGGGTCTTCCTGGGCCCTGCCGAGCTTCTGTGACTTAAGTGACAGCCTGTGAGCCTGGCAGCGAGCTGGGGGTCTCTCCCCGGCTCCCGGCGAGGAGCTGTGCACCGAGAGAGGCCTCCCGGTGGTGGAAGACGATTTCACTTAGGAAAAGGCCAACTTCGCCCTGTCCATTCTCCGGAAATTCCAGCCCCCGAGGCCAGGCCTCACGGGAGCCTGCACGGGGTCCCCAGGGCCGGCCACAGCCCCCCAGGCCTGTTTCCTGGTAGGGGACCCGGGATCAGAACGGGCCGTGACCAGGCCTCTCCAGGAGCAGAGACTGGAGCCTAGAATGAAGGCTCTCAGGCCATCAGCTGAGGAAACCCTCCAGACGAGAGCTGGGGGAAACCGAGGCCCAGGAGGGGCAGGAGGTGTTCAGCCACAGGTGGCCCCAGCAGTCTCCCACAGGCACGCAGACCCTCGGAGGGGACTTGCCGGCAGGGATGGGCCAGCATCCGGGGCCCAAGGCCTCGTGGTCGCCTCCTCTCTGCCTGGGCGAGGAGGCCGCAGGAGGGCCGGCCGCTTCCTGCCTCGGCATCAGCCCGGAGGTGCCGCTCCCCTTGGCCTTTGCCCTGTTCCTTCCAGACAGTGGTGTCCCCGGAGCCCCAGTCACCCAGCACAGTTGACCTAAGTAACAAAACTTTAGGGCCCCGCGACCTCCCAGCCCAGGACACGGTGACTTCGAGCCTCTAGGGTGGAAAGCAGGGCCAGAATTTTCTTGAGCAGAGAAATCAGGGAAGTGGCTTTGAAGTAGGAGGTGAAGGAAAGGCTTTGAGAGTAGGTGTGTGCACCTGCTCTGGCGGCCACGGGCGTGCGCACACGTGTGCACCTGCCCGGCGGCCACGGATGCGCACATGCGTGCACCTGCACCGGCGGCCAAGGGTGTGCGCACACGTGTGTGCCTGCTCCGGCGGCCACGGGTGTGCTGCATGTTCTGCCTGCACCTGCCCGGCGGCCACGGGTGTGCGCACACACGTGTGCACCTGCTCCGGCGGTCACGGGTGTGCGCACACGTGCGTGCACTCTGCACCGGCGACGGGTGTGCGCACACGTGTGTGCACCTGCTGGCCTGCGGCCACGGATGTGTGCACATGTGTGCACCTGCTCCAGCGGCCACGGTGTGTGCGCACGTGCGTGCCTGCACCGGCGGCCACGGGTGTGTGCGCACGTGCGTGCACCTGCTCCAGCGGACACGGTGTGCGCACACGTGTGCACCGGCGGCGTGCACACTGCAGCACCCCGTCTCGGCGCGCGTGAGCACGGGCACCTGTGCGCACACGTGTGTGCACCTGCTCCGGCGGCCACGGGTGTGTGCGCACGCGGTGCACCTGCTCCAGCGGACACGGGTGTGCGCACACGTGCGTGCACCTGCACCGGCGGACACGGTGTGCGCACACGTGTGTGCACCTGCTCCGCGGCACGGTGTGCACACGCGTGCACCTGCCCGGCGCCACGGGTGTCGCACACGTGCCTGCACCTGCCCGGGCGTGGTGGCCACGGGGGTGTGCGCACGTGTGTGGACCTGCTCGGGCAGCAAGGGTGTGCGCACACGTGTGTGCACCTGCTTCCGGCGGCCACGGGTGTGAGCACACGTGTGTGCACCTGCTCGGGCGGCCAAGGGTGGTGCACACGTGCCTGCACCTGCCCGCGGCCACGGGTGTGTGAGCACGTGTGTGCACCTGCTCCGCGGCCACGGGTGTGTGCACACGTGCGTGCACCTGCACCGGCGGACACGGGTGTGCGCACACGTGTGTGCACCTGCTCCGGCGGCCACGGGTGTGTGCACACGTGTGTGCACCTGCTCCGGCGGCCACGGGTGTGTGCGCACGTGCGTGCACCTGCTCCAGCGGACACGGGTGTGCGCACACGTGTGTGCACCTGCTCCGGCGGCCACGGGTGTGTGCACACGTGTGTGCACCTGCTCCGGCGGCCACGGGTGTACATGCGCACCTGCGCAGGTGGACACAGGTGTGTGAGTACACGTGTGCGTGGCATGTTCATCAGCGCCTGTGCGGGGCGGACAGTGCCACGTGAGTATGTGACCTGCACACAGGTGCACACACATGCCTGGCTTTGCCTAGAGTGGAAGTGGACACCCGCAGGGAGGCTCACCTTCTTGGGGTGTTACCTCCTCTGCCAGGCCCGTGGCCCGGCAGTAGAGACAGGCTGGCGCCCATGTCCCCGCTCACATCTGGCCGCTGGCCTGGACTGATCCTGCCATGCCGGCTGCCCACCCCCACCTCAGGATGCCCAACTGCTCAGGCCCCGGTGGAGCCACCGCCTGGCACCCTGGGCCCCGGGGCCGCCCTGCCTGCCCCTTCCAGCTCTGGGACCACCCGCCTGTCCAGCCCCTGCCCCCCACCTCAGCTCTCTACTGAATGTCTTTCTCATAAGCAGTTTTAAATTATAAGCCTAAATGAGGTCTATAAATTTGACTTCATAAAATCCCACGCACATCATTTTCCAGCAGAAAAGGCTCTCTAAGAAATATCTTCCTTGAGACCCCCTGTGTCCCCTCCCTTCGCAATATAACATTTATTCTAATATTAAAATGACAGGTGCTCTATAAATCGCGAGTCATTAGCACTCTCCATTGATTTTTCCTGCAGCCTCTAGCCCGGGGTAGAAGCTGTGTGCGAATATCAGTCTATCCGATTGAGATTCATACCCTATTTGGGGGTCAAAGAGCGAGGCCCTGTGAGCTTGAACTTCTATCAGCCTAAAGCTGATCAATACTTGGAGATATATTGGGGCTGGCCGCTCACGCAGATTAAGTGCCCATAAATACGAGGGGAGGGGCAGTGGGCGAGGGCGAGGCAGGAAACCGGGCGGTGCTGCCTGTCCAACCAGGGTCTGGGGCTCAACCAGGGGGGCTGGGCCCCGGGGGGGAGGAAAAGTGGGGCGCGGGACCAAGATACAGGACAGAGAGGCCGCTGCACTCGGCCAGGTAAAGGGCTGCCTGGTTCACCTTGCTCCCTCCGGAGGTAGGGGGGCCCGGGGATGGCCGCCAGGGCCTGGGCGAGCCAGCGAGGACCCCCGGGTCGCAGTCTGCAGAACAGAGGGCCAGCGAGCTGCGGGGCTGGAGGGCCCTACAGGCGGGAAGGGCGCAGGATACGGACCCCTTCCTGACAGTGGTAACAAAGGATTTAAACTCTCTCTTTCTCTTTTTTTAAAATGTTTTTAAATGTTTATTTATTTTTGAGACAGAAAAGGAGACAGAGCGTGAGCAGGGGAGAGGTAGAGAGAGAGAAGGAGACACAGAATCTGAAGCAGCTCCAGGCTCTGAGCCGTCAGCACAGAGCCCGACATGGGGCTCGAACTCACAGATTGCGGGATCATGACCTGAGCCGAAGTTGGACGCTTAACCAACTGAGATACTCAGGTGCCCCTCTCGCAGCAGGGCTTTGTCTTAGTTTTGGGGGGCTTCCCCGGGCCGTGCTGTGGTCTGCCTGGGGGCTGCCTTCAGGAACTCTGGCCACATGCCCTTCCTCCCAGGGCCACTCCCTGGTGGGGACCCCCTGCCCCCTGCCCTTCCGCCCTTGCCCTCTGCAGCCCCCTGCCTGTGCTCAGCCAGCAGGGGCCTCTCCCCATCCTTTCTGGGATTCCAGGTCATTCTGTCTGGACCCTTGGCACTCTCCAGGCAGGCCCGGGATCTCCCCTCCTGACCAGCACACTGGGGAAGGCCCTCGGTTGGGCAACACTGTGCACCCAACATTTTCGAAGCACCAGCTCTTTCCCGGGTCTGGCACAGCCAGTCTGCACCAGCCCGCCCCTGCCTTCAGCCGGGACACAGGGGTGAGGACCCCGAGGAAGCGCCTGCCCTGTTTCCTGAAGGGCGCCTGGGGCCGTGCTCACTGCCTGAGCCCCAGGAATGTCGTGCTGACCCCACCTCTCCCTGGAGGTGGCCCCCACATCCCGGCTCTGCACCACATCTGAGGCGCGTCCTTGCTGCGCCCTTGCAGTGGGGCCGGTCCCCGGAAGACCCCGCGCCTCCCTGCCCCGCCTCCTCATGCATCACCGCCCCCCCACCCCGGGCCCGGCCGAGGCCGCTCGATGCCTGCGATCAGTTACATTATTAGGGAGATAAATAATTTGAACTCCGGCCTTTTACCTTTTCCCCCCTCGGGTGGGCCGCCCCCACCCCTGCCCGGCTGCCTGCCGCCTGGAGCAGTAATTTCATTAGGAGCCTCCTGGCAGCTGGCAGAGGCCACCCCGTGTGGCCCGGGAGCACCATTTCTTATGGAGATGAGAAATAGGAATATGAAAATTTAAGCCCGAGCGGATGTAATTTAACTTTGCATTATTTATCGGGGACACAAATCCTTTCTAATATTGGCGGACTGGGGAGAGCCGGGCAGGGTCACCGGGGTCTTCGTTGGGGGCGGTCAGCCGACATGCGGGTCCCCTCCCCCCAGCCTGTAGGAAGGCAGTCAGGGCACCACCGGGCAGCAGGTTGAAGTTGCAGATGCCCGCAGGCTACCGGGACCTCCTGGGGAGGCAGCCTGGGGACAGTCAGTGGGGGGAGGGAGAGGGACAGCCGGGGAGGGGCAGCCTGGGGACAGACAGTGGAGGGGGACAGCCAGGGAGGGGGACAGCCAGGGGAGGGAGGGACAGCCGGGGAGGGGGACAGCCGGGGAGGGGCAGCCTGGGGACAGACAGTGGGGGACAGCCAGGAGAGGGGGACAGCCAGGGAGGAGGGAGGGACAGCCTGGGGACAGACAGTGGGGGAACAGCCAGGGGAAGGGAGGGGAGGACAGCCGGGGGGGGGGAGGGGGACAGTCAGGGGAAGGGGGGAGGGGGGACAGCCGGGGGGGGCAGCCGGGAGGGGGGAGGGACAGCCCAGCTGGTACGGAAGGAGGCACCAGGCCCCTGGGGACCCGTCCCCGCGGCCTGCTCACCCTGTGCCCTGCGGGCAGCGGGGACCTGAGGGGCCCACACCATGGGGGTGGTGTCGGCACCAGGTGGCTGATCAGGGGTGTCCTAGCAAAGCCCACACACAGGGTGGCTGAAAACACCTGTACTCCTTCCCACCTGCGGAGGCCACGAGCCCGAAATCCAGACGTGGGCAGGCTGGTTCCTCCCGGGCTGTTCCCCGTGGCCCCTGGCTTGTCCCCGAACCTCCCATCTCTGCCTCTGTCCTCTTGAGGCCGCATTCCTGTGTGTCCCCGTGTCTCAGTTTCTCTCTCCTCACGACACCTGTCACTGGATCAGGACCCGTCCCAGCACGACCTCATCACACCTCAGTGACATCGACATCTGCAAAGGCCCTTTTCCACGTAAGTCCCACCCATGGGCTCTGGGACGAAGTGGGCCTCACTGCAGGGGAAGGGGGGTGAGGACCGGGTCTGCCTCCCCCCCACCCAGAAGGCTCAGCGGCCCAGGGTGAGGCTGGGCGTCAAAGATTTAATTTCTTAGGGGCGCCTGGGGGGCTCAGTCTGGTAAGCGTCCGACTTCGGCTCAGGTCATGATTTCACGATCCGTAGGTTCGAGCCCCGTGTCGGGCTCTGTGCTGACAGCTCAGAGCCTGGAGCCTGTCTTCATATTCTGTGTCTCCGTCTCTTTGACCCTCCCCTATTCATGCGGTCTCTCTCTCTCTCTCTCTCTCTCAAAAATAAAAAATAAATAAATAAATAAAAACATTTTTAAAAAGATTTAATTTCTTAAATAGCAATATTCTGTGGTCCCAAATGTTCTTTTTTTTTTTTTTAGCATTAAAAAAAAGATTCTTTGGTGTAATTATTTTTGGTGTTTCAAAAATCCAATTTCAAAAATCCAAGTAACTCGAAAGTCTGTTTGGTAAGTTCTAAAGTTTAGTTTACAAATACGATTCCATTATGCAGCGTAGCAAACTCTAACAAGGTCAGGGAATTTTTACAACTCGATTCAGTTTTCTTAAACGGTTAACGCAACCCACAGCCTCCGACCTTGCGAGGCGCCCCAGACACCCAGGGCGACTCCCACAAGTCAGGAGAAGTCCACAAACACACCACACATACGAACGCGGGGACCGGTCTTCTCATATTTCCAGTGTGGCCCCCAGAGTTAGTAAGAGATTAACCTAAAAGTTGGAATCAGTTATTTAATTAAACAGTTTCCTTGGAATCAGACTAATGGGCTGGAGTTATTTTGACCAAGACCAAAGCAGGAAGCCGCGCGTGTGCAGCCCCTTAGCCGCACACGGCTCTGCAGCCTCTGGGTTAGCAGGTGCCCGCCCCTAGCAGAACAAGGGCTTGTTTGGGGGTCGTTCTCCAAAGTACCACGGGCAGGGGCCAGAGGCAGCAGCCCCCCTCCCCCGCCCCAGCTCTCCATCCCCCACCGCTGCCTCCCGGGCCCAGGACCCCCTCTCATCCCCAGAAGCCAGGAGTCAGCTCCGTTGAGAAAGTCCTCAGAGGATTTGCTCAAGGACAGTGACAGGAGGCGGGCCAGCCAGGCCCCTCCTGAACCCTCATGGAGTGCATGCCACCCGCCTGTGGCCCACGCACAAAGGGCCAGATGGACGAGAAGGACGGCCAGATGTAGGGGTGGGGGCTGCGAGCCAACGGGCTGGTGCGAGCTTGGACAGGCCTGGTCGCGGGGCACACGCCCTGGAGTCGGCCCCCACCCCATCGGGTGCCCTCCAGCTCCGACGGGGGTAGAGATGGGCCTGCCTCCCAGGGCTCGGGGAGGGGAGGGGCGGGGGAAAATGACACGGTCCTCGCCCGCGCTCCTGAGATGCCAGGCTGAGCAGCGCCAGCCTCTGACCCAGGGGCTCCCCACCCGCAGGCCTGGCCAATACATGGGCATACACGTGTGTACAGAGCCCTCCGGACCCCGAGAGCCCCTTGGCTGTAGTTTGAGAAACTCCACATTCTCAAAGCAGGAGCCCTGAGGGGAGGAGAGAGCAGGGGAGGGGGGCGGGGGGCGCGTAAGCCTCGAAGGTGACCATGGACTCCCTACAGCTGTGCTAGATCCCCATCAGAGACGGGGGTGGGGAGGGGGAGGGGGGGACTATGGACAGGGGTGGGGAGTGGCCTTGGCATGGAACATTCTAGGAAGGAAGATGAAGGCAGCACGGGATTGTTCCCTTTGGTCCAGGGAGAAGGCCCTGGAGAGGGAAGATGAGATGCTCACACTTCCCCCGGATCAGGAGGGTCCCGGATAACACCTCCAGGCTCTGGGGCGTGGGGAGGGGGCCAGGCTGTGTCAGCAGAGCCCGTCAGCCTGGCAAGCGGCCCTCCTGCCCAGGCTGCACAGGGTCCCCATTTCCGGGAGCTGACGCTCCCAGGAGCCGAGCAGAAACAATGCGAGCGGCCAAACAGCCAGCCAGACCTCAGGTAAGGCCACCAGCAGAATGCATCTCGAGGGACGTTTGGTGGCCCAGGAAATGGCCACAGTGTGTCACAAAGTGAGGATGAAGCAGGTGACAGGGCAGTCGGGTGCGAACGCGGCCGAGATGGCATGAGCGCACACGGGTGCGAGCAGGGCCGGGATGGAAGTGTGCGCGCGCGGCGTGTGGAAGTGCAAGAGCAACCACAGCAAGGTGGCTTCTCAGCTAGAAACAAATGCACGAGGAACCCTGTGTGTTTCCCTAATTTCCCAAATTCTGTACATTTCCCAAATTCCTACAAGGAGCGAATGTTACATCTGTAACAGAAAAAGAAGCCACACCCCTTACTTTATCAACACTGAGAGTGGCGTCCCCGTTATGGGGGCCGGGACCCAGACCTCGGAGCAGAGACGGGGGGGGGGTCCCCAGGGAGGCCCCAGGGCAGGAGAGCCCAGTGCCCCCTGGGGGACAGAGGCAGCCCCCGCCAGCAGCCTGCCGGCCTTTCAGAGACCTGGTGGGGACCCACTATGTCCTTCCTCTGGATGATGCCGAGGCCTCGCCAGCCGGAGAGGCTCCTTCGTCCCCATGGGTTCTGACGCCTGATGTCACCGGAAGGACTGGGAGAGAAGCCACCTACCTAAGTTATGACCCAACTGGCAGGAGCCGAGGCCACCTACCCGCCGTCAGATTTCCTGCCTCGTTGCCGCTCGCTGCCCTGCCAGCCATATATCCAAATCCAACCCCCACCAGGCTTCATTTTAACTAATAGGACACTTAGTTTAATGAGGAGAGTTTGCATAAGAGGAACCTGCTAATTAAATTTTAAACCTTGTCATTCTGAAGATTAGCCGCAGCTCCGATGGAAACATTCGTCAGGGAGAGAGGAGCCACTGCCCCCTCCCTGAGGAAAGGCATGTGGGGGTCTTGGCTGTAAACTACAGACGGGCTTCTGACTGACGTAGCTGAGAAGGAATCTTCTGGAAGACTGGGAGATTGGCGGCACCAGGCCCTAAGGCAGCCCCAGAATGGGTCTGGCTGCGGGGGGAACATTCCCCCAGGGAAAGTCTGGGTGCCGGGACCCTGGGCCCTTTGCGGGGGGTGCGGACACAGCGACGTCAGGCTCCCGGAAGAAAGAGTCCCGCAGGAGATGCCGGCACATAGTGGGGCTCAGGGGTGGCTGTCCTTCCCGCCACCCCTCTCTCGGCCCTGCCAGCTGTCGCGGGGGGTGGGGGCCGGCCCCCGCAGCTCAGAGCTGGCGGCGGCCGGCCACCCGCCGCCTGTCCTCCAGGGAGGCCCAGGGGAGGCTGCAGAGCGCAGCCTCCGCCCGCCCCGTCTGTCCGCAGCTGGCATTCTCCCAGCAGAGAAAGAAGTGGGAGAGGGGCATGTGGGGGGGTCACCCTGTCACCCTGCAACATCGCAGGACTCGACCCCTGCCCTTCTTGGAGCTCGAACAAAGCTGGCGGGCTGGGCGGGCTGGCCCCGGGGCAATGGCCAGGGCCTCTGGTGGAGCTTCAGGCTGGGGGACAGGACGGAGCCACTGGGCCACCCGGCCTGCAGGCAGTGTAGACACCAGCTCTTTCCCGGGGAGGGGGCACCGAGTCCCAGGCCAGATGCACTCATCTGGGAGGGTCCCTCGGCCTCCGGGGCCGCCCCCTGCCCTGCAGGCTGGGCCCGGAGCATCGTGGATCCTCTGTGTGCCCCTCGCATGGTGGGGCCTCCCCCGCGACCAGCAGTGGGGCCCCCACAGTTACCACGGGGTGTCCTTCTGCCCGTCCCCCCTCCCCCAGCCCAGGTGATGCGCACACACGGTCAGATCGGCCCTGCCGCCCGCGCCCTCCACGCTCGGCCATTGCCGGCACCTCCCACAGCCAAGGAGAGAAGCCGCTTCCTACACCCCGCCCCCCCACCTTAGGTCTTCCTGTCTGTGGCTGTGTCTGTGTCCCGGACATTTCCTATAACGTGGATCGTATAACACGTGGCCTTCTGTGTCTGGCTTCTTTCAGCCACAGGGTGTTTCAAGGCCCTGGCGCGTGCGGGCGCGTCGCCGTCCTGGCTGGTGCTGAGCCGCCACGAGTCGGGCCCCCTTTTCCGACCTGTTTATTGCCGGGTGGTCACCAGGCCACGTCCACAGCTCGGCTGTTGTGCTGCCGTGAACGTTCGTATCCGGGTGTTCGTTTGGGCTCCTCGGGGCCGCCCCGGAGTGGAACGCCGGCTGTCCGAGGAGCCGGGGGGCTGTCCCCGTGGCCTGCGGCCCCGGGTTCCCAGCAGCAGCGCCCAGGCCCCCGCCCTCCGTGCCCTCTGTCCAGTTTCCCTGCCTCGTGGCCGGCCCGTGGGGGTCGGTGGCCTCTCACTCTGGATCTGACTCGATTTCCCTCGAGGCCCGTGGTGTGTGTCTTGCGTCTCGTTGACCAGATCACCCCGTCACAGAGGAGGAGTCCCCTCTCGGCCCACAGCTGATAGGCCATGGATGTGGGGGGCAGAATGATGATGCTCTCAGGTTTGGGGACGGGGGCCCTCCTGGGCCGGGGTCCCACCTGGGTTGGGGCCCCCTCTGGGTTGAGGGACCTCAGGGACAGGGGACCCTCTGGGACGGGGCCCCCTCTGGGTTGGGGTCCTTCCCAAACAAATCACCTCGAGTGCGTGACCTCCCTCAGCAATCCCCTGCCTTGCGTCCGACTCCCCAGCGGCTGGAGGGGCAGGTGGGTGCGAGGCACTCCTGCGGTGGCCCGGGGCCCTCACACCGGCGCCTGGCTCAGGGGGCACCTCGACCCGGGCGCTCCGTTCAACGTAGGGCGGACGCCAGAGCCCCCAGAACCCGCGCACACAAGCCCGGCTTCCCTCACAGCTGGGGAGGACGTCCCAGCGCGAAGCCGCCCACCCCCCGAACTCCGGCAGCTTTGATCTGACACAGTCAGGCCACGAGCCAGGGGCATTTTGACCCCTGTGACAACTGAACAAGGTTCCCCGACTCAGACCCCCGTGGCTCACAGAGCCTCGGAGATTGGGGGGCTCGTGCTCGCTGGCACAGAGCCCCGAGTCTTGGGGATGCAGGTCTGCCTGGGCCGTTTCCTCTGTGTCAGTGGGATTTGCCCTCAAAACCTGAGGAAGGTGGTTTAGACGCTCGCTGTGTCCATCTCTGCCCAGCCCTTCACCTGAGGCGGTTCCCCTCACAGTGACCCTGGCAGGGAGATCGTGATGCGGCTCCGTGCAGGGTCAGAAAGGTTGAGCCACTGCCCAAGGTCACACAGCTTCCCGGGCTCTGGTGCCTGACTCTACAGACCCCTAAGGACAGACGGGAAGGACTCGGCAGGGAGCGCGGGACCACCCCCCGCGCCCCCTCCACGTCCCGGGGCCGGGCTGAGCCCCGGCTCCCCACGCAGATGTCAGCCACCTGGCTGGGGCGGCTCACCTGGACGATCGCTTGGGAACACAGAACGGAGGGATGGAGGGCTGTGCGTGCACCTGGGGGCTGCGTCACCGCCCCGGGGACGACTCCACGCCCGCATCTGCCCGCCCACCCTCCCCATCACACACGCGCATCCCTGACTCTGGGGCCTGCAGAACCCCAAGTTTTCTCTCTGGTTTGGCCTTGGACCCCGTGCATGCACCGCCCCCGCGGCAGCGGCTGCTTCCTGCCCTGTCTTTGAATGCAGAGAGGGGGCTCCGCTGGTCAGGAGGGAATATTTTTATGGTAAAAAATGATCCCTTGTTGCATCAGCTCCAGGAGGGGTGGGCTCTGCGAAGGCAGGTCGCCCAGGCAGACTGATGAAAATTCTGCTTTATGAAGCCGTGGCTCCCCCATTAATTAGGGGGAGGGGGCCCTCCGCACCACTGTGCACCTCGCCCACGGCCAAAAGCTTGTCAACATTTCCCACGAAGAATGAAAATGTGAATAACTTTCAGATTATTCAATGTCACCAAGGTATGGAAAAAGGTCGCAGTGGTGGGTGTCATTTATCTCGTCGTGGATTTAAAGAGCTTTTTTCTATTAAATTTCTCAAAATTAATGTTTTATGTTGCTCAGAGTAATTTGAACAATTATGGGCTTAAAGAATTGATCATTACAGCCCCTGGGATTTAGCGCTCCAGACTGATTCCTTTGAAAACTCACTGATTTATAGTCTTGCCGCTCAAGCAGGCAAGTCCCAGGGTTTGGACCCCAACCCCCACCTGTCCACACTGGGGGCCAGTCGCCCAACAAGCTGGCCAGTCCTGCAGGGGGTGGTGAGGAGGGCGATGAGGCAGGAAGGGGAGCGGGTATGTCCCCTGATCCCCGGGGAGAGAGACGTGTCCCTGATTTGGGATCGTCCTTTGAGGTTTCACCCCCTGTGTAAATTTTATATTTAAGCAAAGAGAAGACTTTTTATGTGTTGGCTGATTATATTATTTATACTATTCAGACATTCGCGTTTGATAATGTAATACATCACTGTGTTCAAAAGTTAACAAGCTCGAGATGCTCAGCCGGTTGAGCGTCTGACTCTTGATTTCAGCTCAAGTCTTGATCTTAGGGCTGTGAGTTCGAGCCCCAAGTTGGGCTGGGCTTGGAGCCTGCTTAAAAAAACAAACAGTAGGGGGGCGCCTGGGTGGCTTAGTCGGTTAAGCGTCCGACTTTCGCTTGGGTCATGATCTCGCGGTTCGTGGGTTCGGGCCCCGCGTCGGGCTGTGTGCTGACTGCCAGCTCGGAGCCTGGAGCCTGTTTCAGAGTCTTTGTCTCCCTCTCTCTCTGACCCTCCCCTGCTCACGCTGTCTCTCTCTCTCTCTCTCTCCTAGAAATAAATAAAAAATAATAATAAAAAAATAAAAAATAAAAAATAAAAACAAACAGTAGGGGCACCCTTCCCCCACAGAAAGGTTAGTGAGCTCCAGGGCGCCCCCACCCAGTGAGCAGTGTGGTCAGGGCCTCCCCTCCGCACCCTTCCCCACCACGGCACCAGCCCCGGGCCACCCACACCCACCCGGCTAACAGGCGTCCTGGTCTGGGACGTGGGAGCTGCGTTTCTGCCCGGCTGGCGCTTTGCTCGGATGGGGCCTCTGAGGTCGGGGAGGCTCCGCGAGGGAACCCCGCAGGGCGGCTGTGGTCTGATGGCCGAGCACATCCGACAGGTGCCTGGGTCCCTCCAGCACACCCGCAGGGGCTCGAGCTTCCCACGCGCTTGCGCTCGGGTGGGCCCGTCCCGAGGGTCCCGGAGGGAGGCCGCCCGCCCCCGGGCCCAGCGGCACCGACTTGGCTCCGGGATTATCGACGCGCCGCCAGCTGGAGCGCGCTCGGCTGCAACTGCCAACAGGCGGAGGCCCCCGTGGGGACACTTAGCACTTTATTAACCTGTCAGCGCCTAAAAGGTCCCGGGTGGCCTGGGGGAGGGGCTCAGGCGGGAGAGGGGGCGACTCAAGAATTTACGCCCGCCCCCTCGGGGCTGCCAGGTCAGCCCCTGCGCCTCCGGCCAGGCTGCCTCCCTCCCCCAGGGCTCTTTCCCCTCCAGGACCCGTCCCCCCACCCCCCACCCCCTGGGCGGCCCTGACCTTTGACCATCCCCCAGGCCCAGCCAGCACCGCTCACACTTCCGGGTGCCACGCCTTTGCACCCAGTAGGTGCCGTCTGACCCTTCTGCTCCCGTTCTGGCTCTTCCCTGCTTCGTCCCCCTCCCCACCCATGGAATGGTTTCTGGGCCCCTGCATCCAGTCCTGAATCTTCTCCTGGTGCCTCCCCATTTCCCGTCCCAGGGGCTGCCCTGTGGGGGCACGTGAGCCTGGAGCTGCCGGGACCTTCCTCCCAGGAACGCCCCTCCCCCTTCCCTCAGCCCCTCTTCCCTGCATACGATGCTCATTCCCGCCCTGCTCCCCTCACCCGAGACCTAACAGTCCGGGGGAGGCCACAGGGCCGGGTCGTGCCCCCAGTGAGCACTCACCGCGGGGGCCGCCAGGGGCGCGGCGGAGGGGGGGGGAGGGCGAGGTGAGGCCCCAAGCGCACACTCTCCTTCCACCGCCCTTGGAGGGCTACAGGGCTCAGAGGGGGCAGCTCGCTTGTGCAGGATCACACAGCAAGTTAGCAGATGGCTAGGACGGAATCCGAGGTGGCAAGGCCCCCGTGACCACGTGCCCTGAATCCCCAGCTGCGCCACACCCTCCTCGCCCCCACTGGTGCCTCTCCCCAGCCCTCCCCTCAGCCCGGCCACGGCCATTTTCCCACCTCTCCTTCCTGAGCTCAGAAGAGCGGCCAAGATCCAGGGACAGAGGGGCCCAATGACACCAGGTGCCATCCTGAGGGGAGCCCAGCGGCTCCTCCAGCCAGCCTCCCGCTTCCAGAGAACTGCACCCCTGCGCGCGCCCCCAGCCCCACTCAAGACACAGACCTTCTAGGGGCGCCTGGGTGGCTTAGTCGGTTAAGCGTCCGACTTTCCCTTAGGTCATGATCTCACGGTTCGTGGGTTCGGGCCCCGCGTCGGGCTCTGTGCTGACTGCCAGCTCGGAGCCTGGAGCCTGTTTCAGTCTCTGACTCCCTCTCTCTCTGGCCCTCCCTGCTCACGCTGTCTCTCTCTCTCTCCTAGAAATAAATAAAACATTAAAAAAAAAAAGACACAGACCTTCTAGACCATAACCGACAAATTTATTGAAGTCTTGGAAAGAGCTGATGGTCAAAGAGTAAATAAAAAACACGGGACGTCCACAGAACCAACAGGTAGCTTGGGGTGCACGTTTGGGGGGTAACGGCCTCACCCGCGGCCAAGAGTCTGGGGCGGCGGCTCTGCACGGCCAGCAGAGGAGGCACCCGATCCTCAGGCGGCGGTGAGAGCCGCTCCCAGGGGGAGGGCCCAGGACTGTTTGGCAACGGAAATCGGTGGGCTAGGCGTGGCCTGGACGCTGAGGGCCTGGGGGCGGCTGCTACGGAGGGAGGTCCCCAGGTCCCTAAAGGGCTGCTCATGGGGAAGGAGAGCACTCCACCAGTGGCATCTCTTCGCGCGGTGGGGGAGTCGAGAACAGAAAGATCTAGAGCCAGCTGCCCTAGGGAAGAGGGGAGAGGAGGCTCCTGGGAAGGTGGGGAGTGGGGTCAGGGAGGTTCTCAGGGGGACCAGGAAGGACACGGGCACGGTCCCCCCTCAGCCACCTCCTGCCTGGACAGAAGAGACCCATCTCTGACCTAACGCAGGGCTACACAGCTCAGGCAGATGGAGCTTGGGAAATAAAAGCACGGTTCATACTAGTTTTTAAATTTTAGAAAGTAAAGCATCTTCCAGGTGGAGCGAGGCCCGGAGTGAAGACCCAGCCTGGGCGGGTGATGGTTCGGGTGTAGAAACAGCAAGCGTCCAGATAATCGGTCCACAAAGGGAGAAATTTGCTTACAAAACAGGCTTGCTGGGCGGCCGCCCTGCGGGGGACCCTGTGTGTCCAAGGAGGAGCCGCCCAGGGCGGGGCTGCGGGATGGCGCTCCGTAGACAGCAGCCCTCTCTCGGGGTCCTCATCCTGTCCCCCGGCTGCTGCCGGTGGTGCCTGCGTCCCCTGCGCCCCGCGGAGGTCCAGGAAAGGAGGGCCGTGCAGCTCCCGGCCGGCCGGCTACCCCACCCCTCAGTCCGCTGCTCGTGGAGCCGGGGGCCTCGGTCAGAACTGCGCGTGGTCCACGTCGTCCAGCCAGGAGGCGGGGCTGGCGGGGAAGTCGGGGTAGCCCCCGCTGCTCCCCGTGGACAGGTCAGAGCTGGGTCCGTTGCCTGCCAGCACCCTCATGGGCGGGGGCCCGCCGGGGGCCCCTGCGGGCACCAGGCCCAAGCCGGCCTCCGGGTATACTAAGCTGGAGAGAAGGGGCTGGGGGCCAGGGAGGCTCGGCAGGGCAGCTGGGGACGGAGGGACAGCGTAAGGGCTGCCAGGCCGCAGCTCGCGGAACTGCTCCGGGCCGGCCAGGCCTCCGTGCTCCAGCGGGAAGCTGCCAGGGGCTCCGGCGGGCCTGCCCAAGGCGGGGGTGGGCTCCCCCAGGCTGCTGTAGAGGCCGCCGGCAGGGCCCAAGTCGCCCATGGAAGGCTCATCTGCAAAGGAAGTGGAGCGCGCAGCTCAGGGCCCGCCCTCCTCCACCCCGCCCTCAGCGCCCCTCCCTCGGCAGTGGCCCGCCGCACCCCTTCTCTTTAGAATTTACACTGCCCTCTCCCCTGTGCTTGGCTAGCTCAATCCCACCCGGCATCTGCGGAACGGTGGGACCCCCTGGGGGCGCGGGGGGAGAGATCAGGGCCAGGGACAAGCCGGTCAAAACCCAGGGTTGCGGGACAATCCCCAAGACAGCTTTGGGAAAGGGGCACAGACTCCACTAATCCCATTTTGCAGACAGCTTAACTGAGGCTCAGAGAGGCAGGGTGAGTAGTTAGCTAAGGTCACAGTGCAGCCAAAGAAACTTGCATAAACTGCCAACGGGCACTAAGAGGGTAAGAGCGAGGTCTCCCGGCACCGAGGCGGAGACAATCAAATCCCACAGGGGAGGGTGGACCCCCAACTCCAAACAGCCAAGACTTTTCACCACTTACCCCCGAACTGTGCTGCCCACTTTCCTAAAAACCATTGCTGGACCCTTTCCCGTGAGAAAGCTTCAGGACACGTGGGGGGGGCTGTCCCCCCACCAGGGGAGCCGCTGAGCGCCCCAGGGGCCCGACCCCACGGCTGGGGGGGTCCATCAACGTTCCCCTAGCGGGGAAGCTGAGATTTGCCGGCTGCGGGCGCCCAAGGGCGCGGGCCGCGGGGAACCCTGGCTGCGGCTCCCGGGTGCGGGGCTCCGGCGCCCCGGGGGCGCGGCCGTTACCGGTGAAGGCGGCCTCGGCGTCGCTGTCCTGCCCCTCCTCCTGGACGCTGTCCTTGTCGGACTTGGAGCCGCCGCGGGCGCGCTTCATGTGGCGGAAGTACGGGCCCCAGCGCTGCCGGCCGGCGTCCTTCTTGAGCCTCTTCTCCTTGGCGCGGCGGTTCTGGAACCACACCTGCGGGGGCGGGCGGGTGAGCGGCCTGGCGCGGCGGCGGAGAGGCCGGGGCGCGGCCGGGCGGGCGCTGACCTGCACCACGCGCATGTCCAGGCCGGTCTCGGACGACAGCTGCTCGCGCACGTGGCGCGCGGGTTTGGGCGACGTGTTGTAGGCGCTCTTCAGCGTCTCCAGCTGCTTGGCTGTGATGGTCGTGCGCGGCCGCTTGGCCGTGGCCTCCGCCTCTGCACCGAGGAGTGGGGTGAGGCCGGGGGCCTCGGCCACCCGACGGCCCCAACCCTGTCCCGGCGCGGGGACCCCGGGGAAGATGGGGCCCTGCGGCCCGCACCTCCCCCACCTCCTCCCGGGCTCCCCTTTGTTCCGAGGCTGTGGGTGGGGCCGGATCCTCACGGTCGCCGGTTTGGGGTGATAATCCACACAATTCAGATCAGCTTCCCTGCGCCCTCGAGTGAGGAGGCCGCTAAGACCCCTGCCGCTCTGTGAACTGTCCGCCCGCGGCTCCAGCCCCGTCCCCACTGCGGGCCTGGAGGGAAGCCCCTGAGCAAGAGCGCGCGGCGGCTGCGGCGAGCGCAGGACGTGGGGATCCCTCTGCGCCCCAACAACGGGCCCCAGCCTCGTTTTGCAGAGGGGGGTTAGGAGAGCGGGTGGACCCGCCCACTGACCGCGCTGCTTGGCCGTCTCGTAATCCGCCTTGCACACGAGCCGGCTGTCTTCCATGAGGTAGAACTCGTCGCCCGTGGCCAGCTGCCGCTTGCACACGACGCAGGCGAAGCAGTGCAGGTGGTACACGAAGTCCTGGGCGCGGCGCACCACCTGCGTGGGCGGGATGCCCAGCTGGCACGCGGCGCACTTGGTCCCGAACCGCCTGCGGGGCGCACAGGGCGCGCTTCAGCGGGGAGTCGGCGGCTCCTTCGCCCGGAGCGGGTCAGAGAGCGGCGAGCGGGACGCCGCGCTGGGTGTTCAGGAGGGAGGCTCACCCCGGCCCTGCCCCTAAATCACCCGCCAGGCAGCCTCCGCCGAGCCGCTCGGAATACCGGGAAGGGACCCAGAGGCCCTGGGGAGCCTAGCCGCCCGGCCTCGGGTGTCCATCAGGAAGCTGGATCCACGGGCTAGGTGCCTTAGGCCCCAGAGACCTGTGCCTGGAAAGCACCCCCTCCCAAGCATTAAGGACAAAAACAATGAGAGGGAGTAAACCCAATCAACTTCTTCAAACCTGGGTTATCTTTTTCAACGACTGTTTCCATGATTTACAAAATTAATTACTCAGGAAAAATTTAACTGCAGCACCAGCCAGGCCGGTGTGGAGCTTCCCGGGACCCCCACCCCCCGCCCGCGCCCTCCCCACCTGGGTGACGGGAGGGGCCCGTTCTTTGGGAGCAGATTTCTCCTCCGCCCGCCCCGCATGCCCTCCGGCCGCACTCACTTGAAGAAGTCGTCCTTGCAGTAGACGCTCTCTCCCCGGCTGAAGCAGCGCTCGGCCAGCGGCGCGTGGCAGTCGCTGCACCTCAGACACTTGCTGTGCCAGTGGCGGTCCAAAGCCTTGAGGATGAAGCGGTCCAGGATGTGCTGGTCACAGCCGGCACACAGCGGGATCTCTGCAGGCCGAGGAGCCGCCGGGGTCAGGGGTGCCGCCCGGAGAGGCAGCGCGGAAGTCGCCTTCCCGCTCCAGCCTCCGGGGGCTCAGGGCTGCCCAGGGACACCCGTTTCCCTGCACTCCCTCTTCCCCAGGTGGCGCGAGCGGCTGCTTCGCTCCCCAACCATAGCGAGTGCCCGGCGGCAACGAGGTCCAGAGCCAGGCACACAGTTAAAATTGGGAAAAACTGAAATCGGTGTAGAAGTGTGCCCTTGAGCAGGAAGGTGCCGAGGCCGTCCTGTTAGGCCCAATACCACTAACCGCAAAACGTTCCCATTTAGCATGAAGGGTGCACATGAAGCTTGAGTGAAAATCCCGCCCCAGGGCCTCTCTACTGTCACCAGGAGGCAAGGCATCTGTGGGTTGTGGGGTGCCCACCGCGCAGTCCTCATCATCATTTTGTACACTTAAATATCATTGCAGCTGGAGACTGCGTGTTTAAGTGTGGCTGCCCAGCGCCGTGGCCTCGTCTGCCAAGGTAAAATCTGGCGTCCTCATCTGTGGGAGCCCTGGGGGATACTTATGCAAGGGATACGGACGCATCGTTGTCGTCAGACTCAATAGTCGGTAACTGACAAGAGTTAGCCGGGCGCTCAGCTCTGCTGCGGTGAGACTGAAGGCCTCTGGGGGAACCAGACTGGGGAAGTCTGGGGTGGCCTGCGGGAGCCACTGAAGAGCTTTTCAGGGTGCTCATGGGGTGAGTCTCCCTGTTGATTTAGAAAAGGTCTTCCGGAGAGGAGAGAGCCAGCAGCAGGAGCTGGAAGGAGCGCACCCAGGGTGCCCACCTCGCTGTGCTCTCCCGGCCAGCCGCCGGCCCCTCGGGCTCCAGGACGGCGCGTGGCAGGTGGAGCGGGGGGTGGGGGGGACCGGAGAAGGGCCTCTCTGGTCCCAGGTTGAAATAACAGGACCGACCTCCCCCCCGCAGAGGCAGGGAATTCGTAAATGCCGCGATCCCGCGTCGGGCCAAACCGCGGCCCCGGATGCAGGAGCGCCGGGATCCGCCGCGCGACGCGGGCCCCCTCGCGGGCGGCCGGGGCCGCCGGCCTCCCGCTGGTGGCCGGACGGGCCCGCGCCGCGCGGATTCAGCACCGCGGCCGCGGACAGCGCCCGCCCCCGCCCGGCCCGCGCGCGCCCCCGCCCGGCCCCGGACCCGGGCCTTACGCTGCATGGCGGCTCCGGCGTCGGCGGGGGCTCCTACCCTCAGCGCCCGCGGGGCCCAGCCTCGCCCGCCGCCGCCGGCTGTCCTGAGCCCGCCTCCCTTCCCTCCCTCCCCTCCGCCCTCCCACTCCTTCCTCCCAGCCCCTGCGGCCAACCCCTCCCAGGAACCGTCGGGAAAATAAATAAATAAGTAGGAGACGGATGAGCCCCCACCCCATGCAACCTGTTTCCCACCTGCTCCGTCCCTGCGACCCCCACCCCGCCGGGCCGCCTCCTCTCCATCCCAGGGTTCCGCGGCCGGAGAACCTTTGCTGACGGCCCTGCTCTGGGAGCCGAAGCCCCGGGGAGCCAGGGCAGGGCTGCCGCCGCCGGGGGTCTGGGTCCTTCCCGCAGACGGTCCCGAGAGCCGGCCAGGGGGCAGGTGCGTGCGGGGGCAGACGTCTCCACCAGGCGCGACCTGCCCTGGGCTCGGCTCCGCCTGGCCCCTGCCTCTAACTCTCTCCCCCCGGAAAGTGTGGAGGGTCTGGGTGGGACCGGGCCTCTCCGGGACCCTCTCCACCTGCTCTCCTGATAAGGGACAGGGTTTCCTACATGGGCCCTGGGACCCCACGGAATGTCCGGCCCGAGCAGTGCGGCGCGGCGACCATGCAGCGGACAGCGCAGCTCCAGGGGCCCCGACGCTAACTCGCTCTGGGGCCCTTGCACCCACGCCCGCCCCGGCCCCCTGTCTCCCGCCACCTCCGTGGCCAGGCCCGGAGAGGAGCGAGGACCCCTGGGCCTCCCGGGGCAGCCGCTCAGCCTGGGCACCCACCTCGGCGCAGGTCCTCCCTCCGCGCCAGCAGCGCCAGCAGCAGGTCGCCGCCCGCCTGCTCGCGGCCGGGGCCCAGCTCCCCGCGCGCCTCCATGGGACCCGTCTCCCGGCGCCGCTGCTCCCCCGCCCAGAACTTTCCCGGGCCCGGCGAGGCCACGGCTTCGCTGGCCCCGGGCTGGTGTCCGAGCGGTTCCCCGCGCTGCTGGGCGCCGCGCCCGCGGGCCGCCCTGGGGCCCGGAGCCTCAGGCCGCGCGCAGGGCGGAGCAGCCGGGGGGCGGGGCCGCGGCGCGGGGCGGGGCCGAGGGTGGCCGAGACGCGCCCCCGCCGTCCGCCCGCGCTGCGCGCCTTAGCGCGGGGACTGGGTGCCCAGGCGCCACCCGAGGGCCCGGCCCGAGGGCGGGGACAGTCAGGGGAGGAGCCGGGCCAGGGTTGCCCGCAGGCTCTTGCCTGGGCCCCGCAGCTCCCTGCCCGGAGCCGCGGGCCGCGGGCTGAGGCCTGGGCTCGGGCGTGCACGCGCGCGGGTAGGCTGGGGGTCCCGGAGCGCGGGCCGGAAAGGAGCCGCGTCTACACCCGCTTGAGAGCCGGGGCTGGGAGACTTGGTGACAACGTCTGGTTGGCAGGAACGCGACCCGAGACCCAGAGAGGACGAGTGTGGCGCCCAAAGGCTCTCGGCCAAGCCGCCAGGAGCCAGACACGACCTCAGACCTCCCAGCTCTGACCAGTTTCTGAGCCCCACCCTGGGCCCGGCCACCAGAATGGGCGTAGAGAAGAAGGTCGGTTCTCGGCAGTACACCCGGTGTCCACCGCCTGGACACGCAGATAAGATTCAGGTCAGGAACGACAGAGCTGGGAAAGTCGGGGGTCCACCTTCACTTCCCTCCTCACTCACAGCGCCCCGGCGTGCGGGCCGCACACTTGGCTTTCCAACATCCTGTCCCCGGGCTGATAATTAAGACACGGCAGCGCGGCGAGGGCAGGGGCCCTGGGCAGTGCTGGGGAGGAGCCGGGCTTATTCCAGCCTTCAGGCCCCTCCTCCTGGAACTGGTAGTGGGCAGGCTGCGCTGTGCTCCTTCTCCTGGCCTCCAGTCGCCTGGTCTGTGCACTTTAACAAGGGGACCAGTCTGGAAGGATGTTTGCAGGACAGACACACTGCCCTCCCAGGTCCCAGCCGGCCTGAAGCCTCACGGTTTTGAGCAGAGGCTCATCGGACACTTGTTACCCAGAGGACAGAGCAAGGGTGCACAGCTGGCCAGCCGAGCGGGTGCCGCCTGGGGCGTGTCAGCTGCTTGCGGAGGCTGCCTACAGGGACCGTGTGTGGCTCGAGTGGGGAAGGGGCAGGCGGGCAGCGGGCCCGGAAGTGGCCGCCCCGCACGCTCAGCATCTGTCCAGCCTGCCAACAATGCCTCCGTTATTTCACAACGTCCATGGCGATCGAGTGGCCCTTAGGGACGGTGGTTCCGCGGGAGATCCAGCCCAGGGGTCCCAGTTCTGCACCGTTGGGCGTTTAGGAGGTCGGGGCTGGACTGTGTGGGACAGCTGAGGGGCGTGGAGTCTCTGGAGGAAATCGGCGCCCCTGGCTCTGCCCTATCCCTTCCCCCCAGCCGTGCCTGCAGGGCACCTTGTTCTCTGGGCGCGCCCCAGCAAACCACGGCCCCACTCCTGGGTCTGGCCTCTGGAACCATTGCAGGGAGCTCCGCGCCCTCTGCCCACGGGCCTGCCAGACTCACCTCCCCTCGCCCCTGTTCCCATCTCTCCTGTGTGCTGCCCCCCTTGGTTTCTCCAGACTTTCCCCCCCTCTCTGCTGTCCTGGGCCCCTTCCTCCCCGCTGTCCCTCTGCCTGACTCTCCTGCCTCTGCCGTTTTGTTTCTCCCTTTGTGAGTCCTCTGGCCCTGGCTGGAGGCCAAGGGGCTCGCGGGGGGCCTTACCCCGAGTCCCACCGAAGGTGCAGACGGCAGCGGCCCCGGGGGCCCCGGGCCGATCTCCGGCTCGATCGAGCTCGGTTTCCAGCAGCATGGCGACTGCCAGGCTGGAGATGAGGCCGACTGGCCCCGGGGCCGCCCTCCTCCCTCCTCCTCTGCGGTCCCTGGGAGGGCTCGGAGCACCCCAAGGTCCCGGGAGCCTCGAACGGTGAGCCTGTGCGTGCGGTCGGCCGGGCAGGAGCCTGGGAGCCCGGGCGCTGTCCGCGGTGCTGAAGACGGCGCGCGGCCGCCCACCTCCCCACCTCCCCGGCGCCCCCTGTGCCCCAGCCCTCCCCGCGTCCTCTAGCCCCGCCCTCCACCCTGCTCCCCCAGCCGGCCTCCCCTCCATCCCTCTTCCCCGGGTCCGCTGTCCTTGCGCCAGCCTCACCCCAGCCCTGCCCACCTCCCTACTCCCCAGGCCCTTGTCCCCCACCCCCACCGCACTGCCGGCCCTTCCCTCAGCCCCTCCCCCTCCCCTTCTTCCCCTCCTTAGGTCTCTGGTCCCTCTGCCAGCGCTCCCATCCTCCGCCAGGTTTTCACCCATTTCCTCTTAGGCTCCAGGCCGCACCCCCACCGCAGCCCCCCAGGACCCCCGTTCCTCAGCCAGCCTCATCCCCTCCCTCCCTTCCCTCCCTTTGGGGGTGCAGGCAGCTTCTTCCGCTGGCTCTGCCCTGAGCTCCAGCCCAGCCCAGAGGCTTGGGGATTTGAAATAAGTGGGTGCTCCCCCCTGCCCTGCGTGTCAGTGTCCAGGGCTCGGCAGGTGACCTTTCCAGCCCCACTGGCCTCCAGCCCAGGCTCCCACAAGTCTCTGGCTCCAGGTGTGTCTCAGTATTCAGCCGTGGGGCTGGCCTGAGGAACCTGTTCACTCATAAGCTTTTGAGCTGCAACCTTCCCCAGATCTGCCGCTGGCAGCCCCCCACCCTCCATCCCCGGGGCAGCTAAGGAGGAGGGGCGCCTGGAGAGCCTCCAACAGAAAGTCCTCAGGACTTCAGGGCTGTAAGGGGTCACCAGATGGTGGATCCGCACCAACACCGGCCCCGCACAGACCGGGAATGGTGGACCGGTCAGTGCCCCGCCCAGCTGGCACACCAGGGGCTGCCTGTGCCAGGGAGGGGCTTACCTCCCGGCTTCCACACAGCCTGGCTGGGAAGTGAATGCACAGAAACTGCAGCCAGCAGGTCTCTGGGAAGCCACATGCGACTGGGGACTCTTTCCCCCCACCCCCAGCAAAAGAAAATGTAGAAGCAGAAGAAATCAAAATAGTTCAGACTGAGGCAGCCAACAGCGGTCAGGGGCGCAGCCCTGGGGTTACAAGGCAATACTGGGACGTCAGGCCCAGAAACTGGGGGGCCAGCGGCTGGGGGGCCGGGGTCCCTTCTCCCTTAACTGGGGCGCCACTGGTGCACTAAGTCCTACAATTCAAGTGCGTCTCAGCTGCTGTCCTGGGGCTGCCCCGGGGTAGCTGGGCCCCCAGACCATCTATAACCAATCTAGTTTCCGCCCTCAGGCTGTCTTCCCCAAGGCCTCTGGTTCAGTACAAGAGGCTCCGGGATTTCAGGCGCCCGGTCCACAACTCTGGAAGGGAAGGAGGGCTCCGTCCACACCTCGACCTCTGGTCACTGCTCTAGTGACTTCACGGTTTCAAAAGAATTAGTTTTTTCAAATGTCAGATTTATTTAAAAAATATGCACAGTACAGTTCACTTAAATACAAAACATTCACCTCGAAGGTAAGAAATTCCAGACATTTCCATGTCAATTAGCTTCTTTTTAATCAAAATCCTTCCATTAAAAATAAATACCCATTTAAATTACTAAACTAGTCTATTCATTAGTCTCAATACTTACGTTAGAAAATAGACCTTAAATTTTGCCTAAAGGCAGTGCCCGGTTCTGAGCAACCCACGTGAGGTGTGTGGCCATGCTCACACCCGCCCACAGGACACACGTCCAGGGATGTCTCGGCACCCTACCTCTCCCTGCTGCCCGCGGGCTGCTGGGAACCTGGCCCCTCAGGGAGCCACAAACTTGTCCCTCAAATAGTGGTGACCTTAGGGCCACAGGGTCTCTCTCGCAGTCTCGTGCTGTTCGCAGCACATAAAGAACCTTACTTAGAGGAGGACAAAACACCCGACGTGAACCAAAAGGCAGTTTAATTAACGGTGCGAAGTATTTCCCTTCGGATTCTGTGTGTAAATCTGCCCGAGTTTTTAGATGAAAGGAAACGATACTCTGCTTCAGTGATCCAAGCACACAACCGCCTACGAAACACAGGCTTCTAGGGGTTAAAAAAGGGTCAAACAAAAAGGTCGCTCTGGCAGCGGCCCAGGGGGGACCCAGCTCCCAGGGGGAGGGAGCCAGCTCCGCCAGCCCTGTGGGCACGAGAGCCCGGAGCGCCCGGGCTGCAGCCCCCGCCCCCCCCCGGGACGGGCCGTGGCCGTGGCCGTGGCCGTGACCAGCCGCAGTGAGTAAACAGCACACACGAGGCCGAGTGGGAGAGACTATTTACAACCTCACAGACACGGGCACAGGGACATCTGAGTGCGAGACAGACACGTGGCACAGTCCATTTTGTCTGCTGATGTCTTCAGAGGCAAACTTACTTCTAAATCATTTGGTTTTACAAATAATGTGTGAAAATTATTAAATGGTTAAAAAAAAAAAAAGCGACTCGCCAGAACCCGGGGACTGGGGTCCTGTGCCAGGACCCTTCATAAAACAGCTTCAGGGAAATGAAATTTGGCCTTAAAAGTGCTGGGGACAGCACAGGTCACCCCTGGGGTGCTGGGGACAGCACAGGTCACCCCTGGGGCCCTCGGCTCCTAACCTCTTGGCTCGCAGCAGGTCCTGCGGGTGCTGCACCACGTGACACGGGGGGGGCTCCGCCCTCAGTGTCACAGGATGGGCAGTTTGGGGCAGCCGTCCTGCCACCCGATTAGCCAAGGCACTGCCTCTGCCACCATCGTGTCCCCAGCCGCCACGCCACACGGCCTGTGGGGGTGTTTCCTGCGATGCAGCGATGCCACGAACCCGCCCCTTCCCTTCCCTCTGTCTCCACACTCTGCAGACCAGGGAGGTGACGAAGAGGCCGTCCCCGTCCCCGAGGCTGAGGCTGGGGGCGCCTTCAGCACCAGGGAGCCGCCCTCTTGCTTCCGCGGGTTGTGGGAACCACCGAGCAACCGAAGAGCGCGCAGACACAGCGAGTCTCTGAGGACCCGACGCCTTGGAGAGGCGGCCGAGGGTGGTGCGCGGGGCCAGGCGGGGAGGAGTCTGTGTGTTTGGCCGGGACTCCATTCGTGTTTCCCGACCTGGGAAGGTAAAGCCACAGGCGCCTGCAGGGGCGCCCGGGGACCACCCGCGGGCGGCAGAGCCCCACAAACGGCGGCTCGTCCTCCGCAGGGAAGCCTTTAGTTAAAGGAGGACTTGGGGCCCGAGACGCCAGCTGACGCGAACCCAGGTGAGAAGTGTTTATAAAATCCCTGATCTGAATTATTACAGCTGCAGGTGGCGCGGAGGGGCTGTTTCTAAAGGCGCTTCCGTGGACCCGCTCGGTCCTACACGGACGGGCGGGGGTGCCGGACCTTCCACCGCCTGGAGCGCACGCGGAAGAAGAAGTACATCACCATCAGAAACAGGGACGAGGCCACGTACAGCACGACGCAGAGGCTCATGTCCAGGCTGGAGAAGCCCGTCCCGAGGAAGGGCACGGCCGCCCCCGCCCCCCCACGGCCCTCGGCCCCGCTCGCGCTCCGGAGTCTCCCGTCCAGGCTGAGCGAGGGCCCCTCGGACAGGCGGGCTCTGGGAGGTGGCACGCTGGGTGGACGGGCGCTCTCGGCACGCGGGTCTCCCCGGGGCCGGACCGGGGAAGCGCGGCCTCTCTCCCGCGCCCCACCCTCGGGCGGGCCACCCCCCTCGCTGGCGTCCGCCTGGGCCTCGGCGTATGTGTCCACGAGGTTGTTGGGGCTGTAGTGCTGCTTCAAGAACAGGAGCACCTCGCCCTCGTTCCAGCTGTGCAGGCCCTTCACTTCCTCGTGGCAGGCTGGGCAGAGGTCCGGGGTGGGCCACGGAACCTTGGGAAACTTGGGGTCCTCACTCAGATGGCCTGGGAGGAGGAAAGGGAGCAAGAGTCTGGGTGCCTTGCGGCGACCTGACCGCGCACGCCCGGCGAACCCTCCCCCAGCTCCTGCACAGGCACCTGGCCCCCGAGCGCCCTGGATAAACGCCGTGTCTTCCGTGGCACTTATGGCTGCCCCGGTACCCAGTGGTGGGACGGCTCCACGTACCTGGCCAGCTCCCCTGCACCCCTGTGACCTGGAGGCCCCCACTTGAGCCCGCGTGTCCCACCCGCACCGAAGGTGTGCCTGCGGTCCAGGCCGCATGAGCCCCAGGAGCGCCTGCCCCCGACGCCGGCTGTGCAGACGGTCCCACGGGACTTCAGGCGTGTGCAGGCCCCTCCCACACCCCAAAGCCCAAAAGGATCTCCAGAAATGATTCTGGGAGTGAGGCCTGCCCGCACCAGGGAAGCCTCAGAGCCCGTGTGCAGGACGCCCGGCAAAGCCCGCTCCTGGTTCCGCTCCAGCCGAGACCACGGCCAGGCGACCACTTCCCTCCTCGGCACGTGCCAACCGGCTTCTTACAAGGCGCAGCCACACAACCTGGTGTGAACTGCACGTGCCCCCGGCTGGCGCTGGCCCCACGAGGTAAACCTGTGCCCGCCCCCGTGCTTATGGCCGCACAGGCTCTGGGTCTCTGCCAGAGACAGGAGGACCGCTTGGGCACGGGAGGCGTGGCACGTGGCGCTCCTCAGCTCCCAGAGGCCCCCGCCCTGCCGCCCTCCAAGTCCTTCTACGAGTAAACATGGACAAAATCACTCCGACTGATGGGTCTGGGGCGGTGAGACCCTCTCCTCTGCCCGCTGGCCCAGGCCAGGGGGTGGCGGGCGAGGATGCGCACACACACTCACATTACACCGCACACCTGGTGTTACCGCCGCAGACACAGGCGGGTCCGGGGCAGGCCTCTGGGTCTCAACCAGGGAGCGCGTGGGGGCGGCTACAGAATCTCAGGACAGACACAACTGTTCAGGGGTGCGCCGGGCCTGGCGGGGCCGAGAGCGGCCCGGCTGACTGCGTGGGCTCCTGTGTGCGGCGGGGGCAGGGGCCCCCCGAGAGTGTGGGGGTTCTGAGCCGGGGCCCCGGGGACGCGCCTCGCCCCGCAGCTGACAGCCACAGGCAAATCCCAGCAAGCGCAGAGGTGCCGGGGCCACATGGCCAGAGCCGCAGCGTCAGCTCTGAGTGCAAGGAAAACCCAATTTTCTTTAGTGCTTTAGTTGTAATATGTTTTATAATGCGGTGGATTAACTAAAAACCAATAGTTCAGTGGTATTTTCTATTCATCTCTATTAAGATTTATTTGTCGGTGGAATTATTTTTAAGCCTAATTTTAATCTGCCACCGATTTGGGAACAGTTTGAATTACTTAACTCTGAGAAGATGGATGCGTCCTATTTCGTTTTTGAACAAAACTGCCTGCAGGGGTTTGCTTTCAGTCTGAGAGCAGATTGTAATCGCAAAAAAACTGCTCACGGTCACATGGTTATTTTCCACATCTGCCAGCGTCAAACGTCCTCGGGGCCTGGTGGCGACCCCAGGGGAAGCAGCGGGTCAACTTCCACGCAGCCCGGGAGCCCAGAAGCGGGAGAACAGTCCAGAAAGCCAAGGGCGCTGGCAGGCTGGAGGGTGGTCATGTTTGGCAATCCCTCCCCAGGGCTGCCAGCGCGGGGCAAAGGTCAGATGTCAGCAGTGCGCGCGTGGTAGGTGCAGTGGGAGGTGGGGGTGTGTGCGTGGCCACACTCCCGCCGAGCCGCCCACTCCGCTGCTCACCTGCGAGGCGGTTGTTCACCAAGTTATGCTTCTTCCAAAGCCAGAGAATCGCTTGGTCCGCGGTTCTGACGGAGCCCATGGATTCTTCCGCCATCTCCTCGAAGTGCTCAGCACACTCCTTACAGCCAAAGAAGGTGCGAACGTATCTCCTGATGGTCTGCAGCACCGCCTGCGGGTCCCCCTCAAAACCTGCAGTGGGAGAGGCAGACACCGCCGCCCCGTGGGGGCGCGTTCCAGGCTTTGCGCAGGGAGCCCGGGCCCAGGCGCCTTCCCGGCCGGAAGGGGCGGCCTGTGCCTGGAGGGAGCTGCCCCGAACACGCAGCACGCGCTCCAGGATGTGGCGAGGGCAGGCGGCACACCCCCCTCCAGGGACTGTGAGGGCAGCGGCTGCTCGGCCTCAGCGAGGGGTGGGCCAGCCTCTCCCCGAAGGTGCTGTGAATGGGCAACGTGCATGCTCAGGAGACAGACCCCCGACAGCAGAAGGAAAGAGCCAGCATCGCATGAAAACAAGGACCCCTCACATCACCCAAAGGGGGGCGGGCACGGGGCTGGCGCCCACGGTTCCCTTCAGACAACTAATACGGGGATTGAGCCAACAAACAAGACTGAGATTAGAACAGATTAAATGTCGGCATTAAAAGAAATGCAGCAAAATAATTGGAAAAAAAAAGATGTGCTTTTGAGACTGAATCCATCTCAATCAACAGCAGGCCCTCGGGGGTGAACTCTCTCTGCTGCTGGCTGTGGGTCTGGGTGGGAGGGCCAGGCCTCGGCCCAGGTCCCCACATCTGTCCTTGGCCTTGGCGGCCTCATGGAGAGAGGCCCCCGCTGAGCCCCCGGCCACGTCCTCAGCCTCGGGGGGCGGCAGCCTGCAGTGAGGACACACACCGAAGGCGTGCCCGCCCGCCCTCTCGCCGGCCGCCAGCTGCCGCACACCACTGGGTAACCCTCCCCCTCCCCACCGCACCGCTGCCGGCCACCCTAATCTGCAGAGCGGGCAAGAACCGTAAGCCCTACCTGCGGGGATTAGAGCACGCGGCAGCTTGTTAGTCGATGGGGTTTAAACAGACACTAAGGAGTGGAAAACCGCCAAGACCTAATCCGGCTGGGTCCATCTGACCCAGTTCTTCGGGTGTGAGACCTGCTCCTCAGATACGGCTCCCGTCTGCGCCCTGGAGATCTTTCTGACCACGTGCCCCGCCACCGAGCCCCCTGGCCAGCCTGTCAGCAGGGCGCACTCCCCACCTCCCCCAACGAGGTCCCCAAGAAGTGCGCGTGCAACATCACCGCGAGGAGAGCCGGGGGTGGGGGTGGTGAGGGTTTGCAAAGACACACGCGCCCCTGGGACGCGCCTCTGCCGCTTCCCCACCCCCGCCGGGCAGACCCCCCCCCACCATGGATCCAGGCTGGACGAGGTCCATTGGACCATCAGGTCATGACAGAAGCGATGCCCTGTGCCGGCTCGCCCAGGCCCCAGGCTCCTTCCTGAGTGTGGGCCTAGGTGGGAGCTGGGGCCGCCCACACTGCCGAGCCACAGAACCCACGCAAGCAAAATGGTGGCTCTTTCAAGCCCCAGTGCCTGGTTTGAGTTGTTACGTAGCAAAGACTAGAATTTTACAGTCGCACTGGAGAAAGCATCGGAGTGTGAGTCACAGCCTGCCTGTGCTCGGTACACACAGCAGCGAACCGCCTAACTGAACCCACAATGGAACGGCAGGCGGTCAATCCCACGGCCGCCAGGGGCCCACTTCGCGGGGGAAGTGCACATGCACCCGGATCCAAGGGGGGTAAAACAATCCAGCCCAGTTTTCGGTGCCTCGTGTAGGTTGCAAAATCCGGCCACGCTTTTCTGATAAGCAAAGCTATTCAAGCCAAGTCAACCTCTGGGGTGTTTAACCTCTGGTGCAGGCGGTCTCTGGTGATCACCTCTCCCCGCGGGCTGGGCTGGCGGCTCACCGCTCCCCCAGGGAACCACACAGGAGGGGCCCACGAGGCCAGCTGCCATGTGGTGGGGAACCAGCAAGGCCCTGGATCAGCCACCACCCCTCCAGTGAACAGGGGAGGGGTCCCTTCCTAGTGGAGACTTGAGATGAGAGACCCCAGCCTCGGCTGACACTGGGCCCACAGAAGCTGCGGCTGAGCTCCTGGCACACAGACACTCTGAGATCAAACCAAGCGGCAGGGTCAGGGTTAGGGTCAAAGTCAAGGTTGTTACGCACAAGAGATAAGCACACATCTCCAAACAGGTTTCACTGAGGCTCGTACTCTCTGGAGCAGAAAAAAGAAGTGTTCGCCCCGCGGGGGAGTTCCTGGCCAGCGTGCTCCTGTTCTCAGATTTATTTTCTCAGATTTATTTCCTGTGGCTCAGCCACGCGCAGGCTAGTCGGCTCTGGAGCGCCCACCCAGGGGCTGGCAGGGACACTCCCCTCCCCACCTCCGTAGCAGGGGACCCCCGGGGCAGCCCTGGTGATGCGTGGCCTCACGTACAGCCTCTCACGACGCCAGGCCGGCAGCGGCATGGGGGCTGTGTCAGCTGGGCCCACGGCCTGGGCCCGGGCGGGGACGGCTTACCTGTGCCGTCCAGCGCTTCCGGATGGGCCGCGGCTTGGACGGTCAAAGTGTGAAACAGTTTCCAGAGTGCACACGTGTAACCCCTGAGCTCTGGTCGGCTTCCCTGACATCCAACCCACTTTACGTGATTAATAAGGAATATTCCAGAAATCTGAGAAGAGGGGGATAGAAGAAGACATGATTGAATTGTTAACATTAACGTAGTTGACGAGCGTCCTCTGCCTGGACTGGGTGGTGGTTACGCAGAGTGCGAGTTTATCAAAACTCCGCCAGCTGCACACCTTTGCACGTGGTGTATTTAAATCCAGTAGCAAACAAGTGAGAGAGCCTGGTGCCGGCTCTCCTAAAGGTGCCAAACAGGGCAGTGCGGCCCGGGGAGGGGGGAAGGGCTCGTCTGTGTCTGGACAGACGAGAACCCACAAAAGCCTGAACGATGCCTCCGGCCTGACCACTAAGAACCCCAGCTGCGGAACATTCTCAGCCAGCACGTGGGAGGGGCCATGGGTCTGCAGCCGAGCGGAAGCTTCGAGCATCCACGCCACATCCACACCCCGCGTCTCCTGGCCGGGAGTTTGCTAAAAACTGACATAACACATCACCTGGACCAGCGCAGCTCCGAGCCAGCCGCCCGGGCCTTCACCACCCATCTGCCGCGACCCCAGGGGCCGACAGCGCCACAGGCAGGGGGCTGGCACAGACGGCACCCGGCGACAGCGGCGGTGAGAACCGCGGGCGCGCCGTGGGGGGCACGGCGCCCGTGCCCAGCCCCCTCCTTCCCCGTGCGCGGGCAGGGGGGCCGGGCTCACCCGCATCCTGTTGTTGGCCAGGTCGAGGACGGCGTCGTAGGGGACCCTGTCCAGGGGGAGGCTGGCCAGCCACTCCTGCAGCGTCTCCAGTAGCTTCCTGACCGGCGCCCGGCCGGGGAACAGCTGCACAGGGAGGACTGGCATCAGAGGTCGTCGGGGGAGATGGCAGCGCCGTCCCGGGGCACCGGGACCGGGTGGGGTGTGCCCGACACGCGCTCCTCCTGGGCCTGGGGTGGGGGCTCTCCGGAACGCGGCGCAGGGGGTGGGAGGGGCCGCAGGCTGGGCGCCCCAGCTGACGACGGCTGCCCAGCGTCGGACGATGCGGGTCCTTTCTGAAAGCTCTGCCTACTCACTGCTCCCTGTGCCCCGTTGTAATACGCGCTCCCCCCGCCTCCCCTCTGCCGTCTGACTGCGGAACTACGTGGGGAGAAAGAGGCGTGGCCCACTGAGGCTTTTCCGCAGGAGTGAGCCGCGTGCTGGAAACGGGGCGTCCGAGCGCCTGCCTCCCGCCCCCCGGCCCCCGGCCCCCCCGCCCTGAGGGACGAGGACGACGTGTCACATGCCAAGTGTGCAAAGTAACGGCTGCCACGGCTCAGGACGCGAGTGGGGGCTGCCGCGCCAGGACCGCTGTGGCCTGGCCAGCACTGGGCTGGAAGGGCCAGGGGCCCACGGGCCTCCCGGACGCCGCACAGAGGGGGACACAGGCGGGGAGACCGCGCGCTTCTGATCCGCTGAAAGCGAAGGACGGAGGCCGGTGGGGCCCGTCCACACGGCCTCGGTTTCCTCCTTGGAGACACGCTGTGCGACTTGTCCCTTCCGGCATCAACTCTGCCTTCTTATCCCAGAGGTTGCACGACACCAGCAAACCTGGTCTGCCTGGCGTTGACCGTGACTCACTGACCCAAGCGCCTTACGTTTAGCGAGAGGAATCCTTTATTTTTTTTATTATTAGAGATTTCATTTTTGGGGCGCCTGGGTGGCTTAGTCGGTCAAGCGTCCGACTTTCGCTTAGGTCATGATCTCGCGGTTCGTGGGTTCGAGCCCCGCGTCGGGCTCTGTGCTGACTGCCAGCTCGGAGCCTGGAGCCTGTTTCAGTCTGTGACTCCCTCTCTCTCTGACCCTCCCCTGCTCACGCTGTCTGTCTCTCTCTCTCTCCTAGAAATAAATAAAAACATTAAAAAAAAAGAGATTTCATTTTTAAGCCATCTCTATGCCCAACACAGGGCTCGAACTCACAACCCTGAGAGCAAGAGTCACACATGCCACTGAGCCGGCCGGGCGCCCCCTGAGAAGTCCTTCAAAGCTGAGCTTGCTGACCTTCTAGACAAGAGGCAGGCTGTGGCTCCAATGCGGGAGCAAAGGGCTCTGTCCCCAGGCCACTCCGAGAGCCCCTCCCTGAGGAGAGAGCAGAGGGGCCCCAGGGCCCCCCTCGGGGAGGGGTGACCTCCCGCTGCCCGCTGCTCTGGCCCACGGAAGAGACGGCAGGGAATTCTCAGCCTTGGATTCCCGGCCCTGGAGCGAAGAGTCCTCGGCAGAACCGAAGAACCGAAAGCCCGACGGCCCCTCACCCCCCAGCGGCCGCTAACTCGCACGCCCCAGCCGCTCCGGTCCCGGCCGCTGGGCCCTCTCCGCAGCCTCTCTCCTCCTCAGCCCGCCCTGCCCCTGCCCGGGCACCGCCGGCCCTCAGAGTGCCCCCTTTCAGGCACATCACGGTCCCGGCTCCTTCTGAGGCCCCGCCACACCCGGGGGCCCCGAGCTGGGTGGGCACCCGGTAGGTGCATGGTGGGTGCGAGGTGAGCGGGGACTGAAGACAGGCCAGAGCGGGTGCGTGCAGTGCAGCTGGACAGAAGAGCAGCCGCCAGCTGGGGTCGGCTTCATTCCCCGCAGGTCCCCAGGCACGGAGCCCAGCCCCCCGCGGCCCGGATCAGACGGCACGCACCTTGGCGAGGACAGTAACGAAGTCCTTGAGAGTCCGCAGCTCGGCCCCCGCCAGGGACTTGTGCGCCGCCAGCTCGACCCTCAGGAGGTAGTGCAGCCCCGACTCCAGGTCTGCCGTGTACAGCCTCGACCTGAGAGGGGACGCCGTCGGGCCAGCTAAGGACACCTTCGTCTTTCTGAGCGCTCCCATTCCTCGCTTCCAGCCCACAGGGACCCCCACACCCCACAGGGCGACACTGGCAACCCCTCAGCAGCTGACGGCTCCGAGGTGTGCTTCTGAGTGAGTCCCACGTGCAAAGGAGCCACGCAGCCGCAGCCACTGCGGCCACGCCACGCCCATGGCCACACCCGCCCCAACAGCTCAGGTGTAAGAGGAATACCTGCCTGTCAAATTCTCTCCAAACCACGATTTCAGGACTGTCTGCTTTGTCAGGCTTGTCAGGCAACGAAAGTAGTTTTTTCCTCACATCCGGCAACGACTTCAAGTAAGAGGAAAAAAACGACCGGAGAGGCTTTCCGCTGCGAGAAAGGGCACAAGGTGTGAGCGGGGCATCCAAGAGCCAGGCTGCGGGGGGCGGCAGGGGGTCTGGGGGCGGTACAGCCCCTCGACGGGCGGGGCGGGGAGCGCACACTCTGGGGACATGTGAAGGTCGTCAGGAGCGCCTCCAGAGTAGCCGCGGGTCACACGCACCTGCGCTTGTTCCAGGAAGAACATAAGACACACATGTCAATTGACACCAACAGGTTGTACACATGACGCTTTTCATATAAAATGAACATTTTTCTTCAAAAGAAAATGGCATTGGGGCACCTGGGTGGCTCAGTCGGTTAAGCGTCTGACTTTGGCTCAGGTCATGATCTCACGGTTCGTGGGTTCGAGCCCCGTGTCGGGCTCTGTGCTGACAGCTCGGAGCCTGGAGCCTGTTTCAGATTCTGTGTCTCCCTCTCTCTCTGACCCTCCCCTGCTCACGCGGTCTTTCTCTCTCTCTCTCAGATATTTAAAAAAAAAAAATTTTTTTTAAATTAAAAAGAAAAAAAAAGAAAAGAAAATGGCATTTTGTTGAGGGAAAGCCGTCAAGGGTACCACCTGGCGTGGGCCTGGCCCTGGGCGCCTCTGCTGCAGGCCGGAGCCCCCTGTGTGTGACCCGATGACCTCTCTCAGAGCCTGGCACTGGTGACCCACTGCGCAGAGGCCACCGTCCTTCCCTGACTTCTGGTTCCTGAGAACAGAAACACGCCCGAAGGACTGGGGCTTGAGGCTCTGGAACCCGCTTCTCAGAAGCTCAACCAGGAGCCCCGGGGCGGAGACTCGGCCAGAACCGCTCAGTCGGCTCCGGCAGGCCCGCTGCAGCCACCACAGGCCCCGGGGCCCTGGCTCGCCTTCTCACCGGTGACCCTTCCCATAGGCTGTTTACTATGTCGTGGGCCCAGTGCAAGCTCACAGCGCCCGGATGGGTTCTGTGGTCGCAGCCGGGAGGAGGTGCATGGCATCTGGCCCAGAGGAGGCTCCCACACTTGGAGGGGTCCCCCAGATGCCAGCAGGTGTCACAGACACCTCTGAGGCCAAACTTACACGTTAACTAATCCATGTGACCCGTTTGGGTAAATCAAGTAGCAGGAGGGAACAGAGGCGACCCCAAGCCTCTCCAGGAAGGCTTTGTCTACGTCCAGCACTCTCTTCACCACGATGTTCTCGTACGGAAGCAGGTCGAGCATCACCTGGGGAAGGACAAAGTGTCACTTCGCTGTGGATGGCCGCGTCTCAGGAGGCGTCACCTTGACCCAGCGCGAAAGCAGAGTGAGCCCAGGTAATGGAGTGAGGCGTGCAGTGCAGGCGGCCAAGGCAGCCTCCCAGACTCCCAAAGAAAACGTCTGTCGGTGAACTTGCCCTGGGCTTTCCGGGCCAGCATGTCCTCACACATTCACCACCTTGCCGGGAGATGGGGCCGCGCACCAGGAGGCTAACCTCATCGCCGACAGCAACGCGGCCACGGTCAGCCCCTGGAGGGCAGCCGGCTCTCGGCTGGCCGGTCCCTCCCTCAACTGTCCCTGTCCCATCCTGCTTAAGCTGAAGGCATGGCGACGGGGACGCAGCAGCAGAAGGACCAGGGAGTGGCATCTCAGGGGCCGGGACAGTGTGACAGCGTGTCCTGAACGAGGCGCTGCACCAGGCGCGACGCCCCCAGACTCCCGGTAGCCAATGCGTCTGTGGGGCGGCCACGCTCGGGCCCAGCGGCAGGGGGCCCTCCTGGGAGGCTGCGGCCATCTGCCCCGGGGAGCGCACCCCCTTCCCGTGCGCCCGAGACCACAGGTGAGGGAGGCGTGGGGGGGACACACTCTCCCGCTGGGAGTCCTCAGCCCAGAGAAGGCGGGACTGCGTCGCGTCACCACCAGACCCGGAGGGCATGGGGAGGGGTGAGGCGGGCAATCTAATGTCTGCAGCCGCGGCCGAGCACACGCCAGCAGGAGCAGAGGAGGGGAGCACGGGCTCCGCCTGCGAGGCGCCTCCTCCGGGAGGGTTTCCCGTCACAGCCCGCGTGTCGGGCCAGAGGCGAAGGCTTGGGAGCCGCACGTGAGAAACGAGAGCAGAAAAGCGCCACAACAGGAAACACGCTTCACAGACCCTTGGGTTTGGCAAAAAAATTGGGCGTTCACAGCCCAGCCGAGAACCCTGCCGGCAGCGCGTAAGAAATAAAGAAGGGCCTCAAGGGAAAAGGCAGCGTGCCCTGGAACCGGGGTGTGGGGGCCCCTCGACCCAACCCCGAGGACGAGGCTGCCCTGGCGAGCCCGCTGCCTCACCTCGGACGCCCCTGCCGCAGCCTGCAAACGGCCACGCGCCGAGCATCGCGCCCCCATTCCCGGGGCGGGGGAGGGCGGAGCGGGAGCAGCACCGGCTGGCGGACAGGGGCGTCCGCCCACAGCCGCCGTGTCCCACCGCAGGCCAAGAGGGGAAGACGCGGCGCAGTACCTCCCGTCCCACGTAGGAGCTGTTGTTCTCAAACACGATGGCCACGTGGCGGCCGTCGCGGCGGTCCAGGAGGGAAAGAACGTCACTGGGCCTTTCAAGAGAAAAAAAGAGGCCTTTAGGGCTTCCGAGAACGGTGAGCTGGCCGTCGCACTCCAGGGCCCGCGTCACGGAGCGCAAACGCACGCTCCACGCACGCCCCCTCCGCACACAGGCACGCACCGGATGGGCTCCAGGCGCGGGCAGGCCGGAGGCCGGAGGCCGTCCGTGTGGTTCTGCAGGAAGTCGATCATCGTCCGCCTCACCGTCTGCAGCTCTCGGTCGGGCCCTGTGGGGAGCCACGCGGCCGTCACCACCCCGCAGCCCGGGGCCCCAAAGGGCGCGCACGGGGCTCGCCGGTGGCCGCCCCAAGACGGCGGTGGGTTCACACACGGGAGACGGCTCGTGGGAACAGATGGGCAGTGGGGGGGATCCCCCCATGGCGTGGGGACGCAGCGGCCAGGCGCGCCTCAGTTCCACCTACGCCACGTTCCAGGCAGGCACGGTGACCTCGGATGCAGAGCCGCTGCCGCCGGGGACGGGCCGGTCGTGTGCTGGAGCCTCGCCTGGGCGCTGGCTACCAGGGCGGCTCATTCATAAAACACATGAGGTGAACACTGGTGATCTGTGCGCCTCTCCAAATATTTTCTGAATAAATAAGTTTACTTAAGGGGCGCCTGGGTGGCTTAGTCAGTTAAGCGTCCGACTTTCGCTTAGGTCATGATCTCGCAGTTAGTGGGTTTGGGCCCCGCGTCGGGCTCTGTGCTGACTGCCAGCTTGGAGCCTGGAGCCTGTTTCAGTCTGTGACTCCCTCTCTCTCTGACCCTCCCCTGCTCACGCTGTCTCTCTCTCTCTCTCTCTCTCAGAAATAAATAAAACAAACAAACAAAAAAAGAAAGGTGGGTGGGACGGGACTGCGCAGGTGTGCGTGAGGGGGGCAGACGGACCCAGCAGGGCAGGGCTCGCTGTGCCCTGAACCACCCCTGCTTTAACAGCTTTAGGAGGCGACCCTGAGAGAGTAAGAGAAAGCTAACGTCCTTACCTTTAAAGTTTTCTCCAGTTGTAAAGTCCTTCGTAAATGCCTTGAAATACTAAGGGGAGACACAGGACAAATAAGAAAAGCCTCACCTGGCGTCTGTGCAAACATTTAGGCCAAACAGCGACCATCGTCTTAGAGAGAGAGCTTAGTTCGTCTGCTCGGGATCCCGTTAACTGATGACGAGCCGCAGGCTTTGAGTGCGCCCGCGGGTGTCAGGTTTCCACAGCGCTGTGGGGAGGGGGGTACCGACCGGCGTTCGGTTATTTACGTTTCCTGCCCCCACGCGGCTGGAGGCCAGACGGCTCATCCGGTGCCTTCCCTGACTCTTGGCATCAAACACGCATCCTAACGGGCGGCTCTAAGACACAAAGGATCTACAGGGAGAAGATGCTGCTGAGTGTCTTTGTGCAGAAGAAAAGGATTCTATATGAAAATTAAAAACCCTCTTCACTAAAAAAGATGTTAAAGACCGTGAAGAGACCATTATAAACTGGGTGAAGATATTTCCAGTTCTCACAACTGAAAAAAAGTTTAGTATCGGGGCACCTGGGGGGCTCAGTCGGCTGAGTGTCCGACTCTTGGTTTCGGCTCAGGTCACGATTGCATGATTTCATGAGTTCAAGCCCCACATCAGGCTCTGCACTGACAGTGTGGAGCCTGCTTGGCATTCTCTCTCTCTCTCTCTCTCTCTCCCCCATCTCTCTCTGCCTCGTGATACTGGGCCCATGAACAGAAGATGTGGCTTGGTCACGGGTCAGCCACGTGTGAGTGCTCCCAGCAGCCACACCTGGAACAGTTCTGGTGCCAGCCATGGGGCGGGGCTCACCCGGAAGGTGGGGGGGGACGGGCTCACCCGGAAGGTGGGGTAGAAGTGGACGTCGTAGGCTCGGCACACCTCATGGTTCTTCTCCTCCGCGCAGTCCAGGGCGGCGACCCGGATGGCAGCAGCCCAGTCTGAAAAGCAGGAACGGGGCCTTCAGTGCCAGGGTCCGGCCCCCACCCATGCGGCCACCGGCCCCCACCCCGCAGGCCAGCGTCCAGCCTTGGCGGGCACCAGCTGGGAGGGGACAAAGCTTCCGCGGGCTGGCAGGGTCTCCTGTCACCGCCCACATGCAAACTGCTCCCGCTCCCAACCGGCGCCCGACCAGCGGTCTGTCTGGGAAGTGCCTCCCGCTGTCCCGCCGCCCGTCCTGGGGGCAGAGCAGCAGCTGTGGTAAGCCTACGTTCTGCCCGGGGTTGCTGCCTGCATTAAGGGAAAGTCCCGCAAGGGAAAACCACCGAGGGGGCGCCACGCCACCCCGCGGCTGTCAGCTCAGCGTCAACAGCTATCTGCTCCCCCCAGGCTCGCTCCCGCCACAGCCAGCAGTGGCCCCAGTCACCCCGAGTCACACAGACACCCTCTCTACTCTGGGCTCACGGCTCCCTAACTGCTCTGTTTTCCCTGTGAGCGTCGGATCGGGAGCCTCCGACTGGCAGGTGGGTCTCACCTACCGCTCCTCGAACCCTGCACATCATCATTGAAGACCCTGGTCCTCTGTCCGCGGCTCCCACCATTGGGCTGTGCTGGCTGCACCCCTGGCCCCTGCATCTTCTGGAACTTGCACACCTTTGGGGAGATGGCTTCCCAGGCGGCGATGCACGCTCTCACCAGGAGGTGGGTGACCTCTGCCCGCCCTCCTTCCTACTGATGGCCCCCTGAACGCACGAACTCCTGAAGGCTGCACCCTGACGGGGTGCCCCATCCCTCCCCCACTTCACTTGTGGGCGGGACCCTGTTGTACAAAGGAACCTAGCTCACGGAGACCCTGAGGCACGGTCTGCAAGGAGACAGGTGCTCAGCTGGGCCCAGTGATCACCAGGCTCAAAGGCACGGCTTCAACATCCTCAAAAAGTGAGTTTCTGTCTTTAAAACCTTTGATCCTGGGGCACCTGGTGGCTCAGTTGGCTAACACCTGACTCTTGATTTCAGCTCAGATCATGATCTCACAGTTCATGAGTTCAAGCCCCGCATCAGCCCCTCCCTCTCTGCCCTTCCCCAGTGCACTCGTGCTCTCTCTCTCTCTCTCTCTCAAAATAAATACGTAAACTTAAACAAAAATTAAAAAACAAATGAACATTTGATCCTTTTCCCCACGGTTCCGGTTATACCGCCAAGCACCCCCAGCCCCTGAGGGGACTGCACGGCCGCAGCCACACGGCCCAGGCGGGGCCCATCAGGGAGGCAGGTGGAGACCCAGGCGCTCCACACGACTGGCCTGGGGCACTGGCTGCCGCTCACGGTGTCCTGCAGGCCGATGGCTTCTGAGCGGGGACGCACTGCCGTCCCCAAGATACTGACCCGGCTCTTCGCTACCTTGTGATCAGACTGGCTTAAACCAGTAATCTGGTGACAAATCACATCATGGGTCTTTCCGGGTACCGGCTACGAGCCTAAACTTCAGAAGTTACGTTAGAAATACGCTGGAAAGAGTGAGAATATCACTTGTTCTTAAAAGAAGGCCTTCTCCTCCAGAATTACAAACCAGATTTACCAATATATGTATTTTTAGTTTATATATGTTGACAGAGAGAGAGGCCGGGGAGGGGCAGAGAGAGAGGGAGAGCGAGAACCCCAAGCAGCTGTGCTGTCAGCACAGAGCCCAACTCGGAACCTTAAGATCACAACCTAAGCTGAAATCAAGTCAGACACTCACCTGACCGCGCCCCCGGGGTGCCCACGAGTTACCAATATTAGAAATATGGCGCGAAGGATCTAGTGAAAACAAGCACAGCCGTCTTTCACACGGACAGCCAAGCACCGTTCCGCCTGTTCCTTCCCTGAAACCGGCTCCAGCCCCAAGGCCATTTTACCTGCACAGAACGGGAGTCACAGGGACCCTCCTGAATCACAGGTCACTTCTTGCTGGAGTCTCAAATTACACGGGACTAAGGGAGAACAGTTAATACTCTCATCCAATTAGTGCAGCAGATGGCCCAGCGCACGGGCTCAGCACCGTGTGAGCGCATCCTCCACGGCGCAGGCCCTCGCCTCCCACGCGGCTTCCCCCACGGCGCGGCCCCCACCTCCCACGCAGTCCCCCACAGCACGGCTCCACGCGGTCCCCCACGGCGCGGCCCCTCGCCTCCCACACGGCTTCCCCACAGCACGGCCCACGCGGTCCCCCACGGCGGCCCCCCACTTCCCCACGCGGTCCCCCATGGCACGGCTCCACGCGGCTCCCCACGGCGCGGCCCCCGACCTCCCACGCGCTCCCCAACAGCGGCCCCCCACATCCCACGCGGCTCCCCACGGCGCGGCCCCGACCTCCCACGCGGCCCCCAACAGCGCGGCCCCCACCTCCCACGGTCCCCATGGCACGGCTGGCCCCCACGGCGCGGCCCCTCGACCCACGCGGCTCCCCACTGCGTGGCCCCCACCTCCCACGCGGCTCCCCACGGCGCGGCCCCGACCTCCACGCGCTCCCACTGCGCGCCCCCACCTCCCACGCGGCTCCCCACGACCTCCCACGCGGCTCCCCACTGCGCGGCCCCCACCTCCCACGCGGCTCCCCACGGCGCGGCCCGACCTCCCACGCGGCTCCCCACGGCGCGGCCCCCCACCTCCCACGCGGTTCCCCATGGCACGGCCCACGCGGCTCCCCACGGCAAGGCCCCACCTCCCACGCGGCTCCCCACGGCGCGGCCCCCACGCGGTCCCCCCGCCACGCCCGCCCTGCAGCTGCCCTGGGGGCCCTCCCCCAGCCTGCCATCCTTGCTCCTCTCCCCACTCATCTGGCCAAAGCACCTCCTGTTTGCTGCCTCTTTCTTGCCTCACAAACGCAGGGTTTCACTTTTTACTGGGAATTTCCATGGCACACTTTTAGTTCACGCTTAAAAAAAAAAGCACCCACTACCCAGAAAAGGTTTGTAAGAAAGTGAAAACCTGCCCCGAGGGCTGGCACCAAGCACTAGGTATACGCAAGCCGACTAGACACAGGAAAAGACGTCAGGAACGTGCTCCGAGAGGCCCCCGTGCCTGGCGTTCACGGCGGGACTCGGTCCCACCTCCTCGTTCTCGAGATTTTCCTACTCGGTTCGTCGTCCGTGCAAAGGCAAGCCTGCCCCCAGCCGGGCCCCCGGTGTGGACGGAGACCGTGGCCCGCGCGCATGTGGTCTGCGAGCTCCGCGTTCTGCTTGTTTCCACCTCCCGGGGCCCCCGGCGTGAACGACCTGCACCCACAGATCGGCCGCCACGGGTCCCGGCGCCGCAGCTGACTATGACGCCACGTCAAGTCTGACCCGAGGCCACGGTGGTGCCGACCACGTTTTAATAACCCTCCCGAGAGCGCGGGAGACCAAGAGGCCACGCGAACACGCAGGCTTCTCACAGGGCCGGGGGGAATGGCTGTCAGCCCCGCGCCCAACAACTCTGCGCCCCCGGGGGGCTTGTCGGGCTCTGCAGCACCCGGCCCCAGATCAGGGCGAGGCCTGGAAACCGCCCCCGCCCCCGTCCCTGGCCCCTGGCACGAACGCACGGCCAGCGCTCAGCACACAGGGTACAGCCTGCGCCCCCAACCAGGCCTCCTGTGCGCCCGACCCCAGCTGCTCTGCTCCTTCTGGTGGACCCCGTACCCCCCAAGGCCCCAGCATGTAAGGCCCCAGCTCCCTCCAGGGTAAGAGCCCTGTGCCTTCTCAGAACTGAATCACAGGATTCCTTCAATCCTAACTTTGGTGGCAAGGGGCCCCGGAGGGTGCCTAGCCCCCAGCAAGGCATACGGTCTGCAGGTGAGATCACTTCCTCTGTGTCCCCGGGACCTTTCCAGGGGGAGCACTTTGCGGCACATCTCATCAGCTGACCTGTACCCTCCTCTCCCTCCCTCCCTCCTCCCTTCAAGCCACAGACAGGTCTGAGCACACTCCTGCCCCAGGACCTTTGCACCTGCTCTTCCTTGGGTGGAGCACACTTTCCTCTGGCCTGTGCTTGCTGCTTTGTCAATTTCAACACAAATGTCACCTCCACAGAGAGGCCTTCCTGATTCCCTGCCCCAGCACAGTTAACCCGGCAAGAAACGCCCTCCACCAGCCTTGCTTCCAGAACAAAGGAAACTACACAGAGCCTTATGTTTTCTTACATCGCCTACCACGGAAGCCTGTGAAAGAGGCAGGACGTGACGGATGAGGAGGCTGGGGGTCGGAGAGGCTGAGGGACCCGCCCTGGGCTCAGAATCACTGCCCATCGCCCACTGTTGCAGCCACAGAGCACACGTACCAGATGTGCGCCGACCGGCACGTTCCTCCAGGTGCCGGGAGCGCCTTCCCAGAGCAGTCTCCTGTCTCCACCCTACTACCCGCAGATGGGGGGACACTCTCCTGGCCCCCCCACCCCCCCGCCCCGCTGGCCCTGCGCGGTCACACGTGGAGGGAGCCAACTGCCTCCTCACGGCGCCTACCTCCTCAGCGAGCCCTGCACACGGCGCTCCCCTTAGACACACAGGGAACCCGCTCTTTGTGAACATGGCCCCTGCTTGTGCCGCCACTGTCTCTCCCTCCCTCCGACGGCGGCCGTATCCGTGCGCAGGAACCCTGCTGGGCGGTGTGGAGCCCCAGCCTGAGCAGGACGCAGGCGGCGCGCACAGAAGCCCTGGCACCACCAGGCCGCGCCCCGCCCGGCACGCCGCCGTGTCCCCTGGCGCTTTGTGGTACTCGGTGAGCTCAAAGCGCTCTGGTCCATGCGGTCCCAGCTAAGCCTCACACCCGAGCCTGGGATGTGACCGTCACCACTCCCCCTCCACAGGGGACAGAGCCGACCTCAAAGGCCCCCGAGGATACGTGAGGGTGCCCAGCATGTGCCCCCCACCCAGCCCCCCAGCTGCCCCAGCCACGGGGAGCCCTCTGCCCCCAAGCTGAGCCATCCTTTGACGCTGAGACAGTAACGAGGTGGCTAACTGTCCTCACTTCCCAGGCCCCTTCTGCTTCAGGACATTCGTGACACATTTAACCACACCTGACCGATGGGACGCCTGGCGGAGACGCAGGAGAGGCGGTGGGTGGCGGCAGCACCCTGGGAGCCATCCTGGGTGCAGGCAGCCAGCACCTGCCAGTCCTCCATCAGGACGGCTCCCCACGGTCCTGGGAGCAAGCTCCCCCTCAACCAGCCACACCGTCCAGAGAAGCGCTGTTGTCTGGTCCCGTGGCCTTGGCGTTTCACCGCCCACGCGGCCCCAGCAGCCGCACCGCACATCCACCCAGGTTCTTAGAAGTCACGTGCCGGCGTGTCCTGGCCTCCGTGCCCTTTCCGGAGCCCACTTCCTCGGCCTTCCCGGTGTCCCCGGGGTGGCCTGCCCTGTGTGCCGCGGCACCGAGGACTCCGTCTGGAGGCAGAGGTGCAGCCCACACCCTGCTCCGCCTCCTCCCAGGCTCGCAGACTCTAACTCAGCCGCCGTGCCTGGAAGACAGAGGCCAGGGAACCACCCTCCACGGCGGCCGTGAGGGAAGGCGGGCTAAGGGCCACGTCCCGCTCACAGCTGGGAAGCGTCTGCTGCTAGACTGTTCTGAGCACTCGGCACGGCCGGCTGAGCAGCGGCGAGCTCCCAACGACCTCGGGAACCGCCGTCCTACTGGACACTGGCGACTGCTCACCGGGGCCCAGAGGACGGGACAGGAGGGGAGACAGCTCTGGGCGGAGACCAGCAGGTGGCAGGGAGGGCGGCCGTGGGAGCAGCTCCAGAGTTGGGGGGGGGTCCCTGTGAAGCCGCAGGTGTTGGGAGGGAGTCTGTCCTTTGTCCCAGAAACGCCTGCGGGGGGAGGGGGGGCCAACGGCATCACCATGGCGGCAGCGCAGGGTCCTGGCGGCAGCGAGGCCGCAGAGCATGTGCTGTCCCATGACACCCAGGACGCACCCTCCTCGGGGCTCCGGCGGCTCTGGCGAGTGAGGTGGACATGGCTCCTCCTGGGTCTGTCTGCAGCCCAGCGCGCGGGCTCGGGGCCGACGGGGCAGCCCTGCCCAGCCCGAGGTGTTCCCGTTCAGCCACCACTCTCTGGCCCCAGAGACTTTGGAGGAACTGGGCACAGGTTGTGGGCAGAGTCGCAACATTCCAACAAAGCCCCCAAGGGTGAGGGCCAGGGCGGAGGGCTCTGACTCAGCAAGTCAAGCCCCTGACCTCAGCCCGCACACCCCACCCAGCCCAGGCTGTGGACACCCCTGCCTACTTGCTGTCTCCACTCGGCGCCCCAGGATGCGACGGAAAGAGGCCCCTTGGTCCCCCCTCCCCCGCCATGCCCCGGAAGTGCGGGAGCCGGCACTGGCTGCTTTCCCAGGCGAGGAAGAGACAGGGCAGCGGGGCGACGCCTGGTCTGGGCTGCAGACGCCGCTATGGTGACATAAGGCGGTGCAGACGGCGGTCACCGACGCTGCTTTTTCAACCTCCAAAGTGCCTTCGACTTTCCCAGGCCTCCAGGAGGTGGACCCTCCCTCTGAAATAGGGCACAGCCACTGGGGGTTTCAGGGTGAAGAACATAAAGAGAAACCTTGGGTTTTAACCTACTGCTGACTCTCATCACGGCAGTCAAAGGGCCAGAGTCGCAGTGTCACCCGGAGAGGCGGGCTGTCCGCAAGCCTGATGCTCCTGAAAGGCTCCGCGGGGCCTTTAAGAAATCACAACGCCGCAGGACCTCCTGATAAAGAAGGCACTTGAACTGACGAGTGTGACGCCGAACCCGCCCGCGCCAGTGTCAGGGCTTAGTTCTCAAAGAGCTGGCGTGACTCGGGGAAGCCCAGCATGAACCCGAGGTGCTCCCGAACGGAGTACGGAAGGGCCCGTCAGGGTGCGGCATCGGCCTGCGTCCACCAGGACGGGCCCGGCTACGAGGCAGGCCCTCCAGTCCCGACAGGGCAGGAAAACCCCAGCCTGGACAGAAGCTGCCTGCCCCCTACCACAGAAGGTCCCAGTCACCGGGCAGCCTCAGAGCCGAAGCCCTAATTACACCATCCTGCAAGGTCCCCCCCTGAAGCCAGCCCTCGGGGAGCCAGCGAGGCGAAGCCCCCGGGACCCTGAGGACACGCCACCCACCTTTTTCTCTTATTTCCAGGTTTTAATTGTTTCTTAATGACGGGACGTGGAGGAACACCAGCTCACCGTGGAAAGTGACTGGCGTCCGCCGCGCTCTGGAATCAGGCCACACCCCCCGTGCCTGCTGCTCCCAGAAGGGGGCACCTCGCTTGCCAGGAGTGACCAGACCGGGAACGCTACCTGGACACCTGCCTACAAACCGAAGGGCCCGCCCCGAGACGCCCACATGCTGTGGGGACACCACGGTCCTCCTTCCCGCCCAGGCCCACACCCCAATCTGGCCGCCATCGCCCCAACCACAACCCGCGCCGGTCGCTGGCCCTGGCTCTCCAGGGAGCAGCCAGAGACTTTTAACCTAAAAACCAGGTCACATGACCCCCTGCTGAAGCCATTCTTCTTCCCTGCTGTTCAGGAATAAGGACACGGCTCATCCAGCCAACGAAGCCAGAGCCGTCGGCTTCTCCCGCTGCCTGACCCGTGGGCACCTCCCCGCCCCACCCCCCTGCAGCCACAACAGCCGCAGGCACCTCCCTCTGGACACCTGCCGGCCTGCCTGCCTCAGGACCTCGGCACTGGCTGCAATGTGCCCCTCGCCCCTCATCTGCTGAGTGTCAAATGCCACCGGAGGCCTTCCTCCACAGCCCGGTGCCAATCCAATCATCCTGGTTATTTTCCTAAGATTAACCTCATTTTGTCTGTTTCCGTTCAGTGCCCCTTCCTCTGGAACGAGGCTCCACTCAGGCCTTCCCAGTGCTGCTCACGGTTTCTGCGCACCTGCCAGCGCCGCGCGGAACTCAGGATGGGTCCCCACAAGCAGTGAGTGCAGGCAGACACCAAGTTCTACCTGCACAGGGAGCGGGGAGCACACGGGAGCACGGACGGGCCGAGGACATGCCATGCGCTGTGCCAGGGGCAGCCAGCTGCCCGGCCACTAGGGAGCCGGCCACCAGGGTGGCTGCAGAGCGCCCCTCGACACAGCACGCCGCCCGGCCGGCTCGAGGCTGCGCTGGCCAGGCTCGCGGAGGGCCTTTGTCTGTCTTGGGAAGGAAGCCTGCTCGTGCGGGGCGGGAAGGCGTGTGAGGGCAGCAGATGAGGGAGAATTTCAGTTAGGGAGACCCCAGCAGTCAGTGCAGGGGCAGATGGAGGCATTCACAGCAACACAAAAGACACAGTCTATTTTATCAAGTAAAATGCAAAGTATCTCAAAGGTTTGGCTTCAGGGTGTCGCCTCATTCAGCTCGTACCCTCCCCGCCTCCTGCCTTTCCCACCTGTCTGGATCCCAGCGCACAAAGGAGAGAAACACTCTAAGCTGAATGCAAACCGCCTCCTCTGGGGACAATGTCAGGCACCCCCCCACAAGCCTGGGGGGGCGCCGGCCGGGAGGGAGGCACGCAGGGAGGAGTCCAGTAGCTGAGCTCCGCTCTGCTCACAGGCCTGTTTTCAGGACCACAGGCTCAAAAAACACTTGGGAAATAATTAGGCTTCTCTCTGAGAGCGAACTACAACGTATCTCAATTTACTTGTCAAGGGACCACAGTACTTAACCTACAGGATTAGACCTCTTACCAGTCCTGGTCAAGTTCTAATGAAAGTGCCCATAGAAGTCTGATTTACAGTCCGGCATCAGTTAGTTCTAGATGATTACAGTACCAAGTAGTTAACCTCCAGGGTTTCAGAGGGAGCGAGCCGAGGGCTGCCTGGAAGAGGCAGAGCTGCTCCGTGGCTTCTGCATCGTGGTGGGCCTGGGGGAGGGCACGGTCCAGCCACCGCAGGGGCTTTTTCCCGGTGCAGGCCCTGTCCCAAGTGAGCAAGGTCTTTTTAGACAGGCTCCAAGTTGAAGGGCAAGTTTGATCTAGAGGCCTGGGTAGAAACTGAGCCCACATACTGACACGCAGAGGCCAGCGCGAGTTAGCTAGAGAGCACTGGAGGTGGCTGGGTCGGGTGCTCCGTCCCAGCCTCCTCTAGGAGTGGAGGCGGGGGGGGGGGCTCTCCATGGTGCCCTCCTCCCTCGGCGCTGTGGAGGGAAACTAGACCCGCACACAGGCCAGGGTGGGCGGCCCAGGGCGCTCGATAGGACATAGCCGTCCCCACACTGAGCGCATCTCCTGGGGAACTGCTGAAGGCTCATGACACCGTCTGGAGGGAAGGAAAAGCCGCGAGTCACCCTGCTCGTCGTCCCGGCCCGCACTGATGACCTGGGTTCTCGCGCTGGCATCGCCGACCCTGGGGTGGCCTGGTGGCGCTCCCCTGGCTGCGGTCCTCACAGAGCCTGGGCCTCCCGGCACATCTCCCGTGAGCTAAAACCACAGCTATGCAGCCGGGGCGCAGGGCCCACAGCAGGCTGATGTCTCCACTGCCTGCCGCCAACCCTCTGTCCACCCTCTGCAGAGTTCGGGGGCGAGCTCCCAGTGCCTCCTGGGGCTCCCCGCCTCACACACCCCTGCCGGCGGCACCCCTCCCCACTCAGTCCCCCTGCCCCATGAACGTGGCCCGTGGGGAAGGCCAGCAGCCCAGGCTCACCTCCAGGAGCCTGCGGCCCGGCTGAGTGGGCAGAGAGAGCAGGCCAGGAAGTGAGTGAGGAGCTGGAGCGTGGACACTGGGACGGCCACAACGGAGTGCCCGTCACCACCACCACACAGTGAGCCATCCAGCCTGGCGCTGAGCTATGTGACCCGAAGTGAAGGACCCGGCCTCACTCAGCCTCAGGGTCTCCCACCTGCTACCTGCTCGCTGGACGGAGGAGGAGGTGATTACTGTTAATTCTCAGGCTCCCCTTCCAGCCTCACGTAGAACGTTCCAGGGCCCATCAAAGAAAACCTGCCCCTGGCTCTTCCACATGGGTGCGAACGAGACACCAGTAAGAAGGGAGGCTGAGGCCACGGTGATGCCAGGCTCCTCCAGCTGAGCACCATCCCCGCAGAGATACCTCAGGGCCGGCTCAGTGGGGGTGCCACGGGGGCCACGCGTCTCCTGTCCACCGTGAGAGGAGGTGCCGTCACAAACTGCTAATGCCACAGCTCAGGGCTAAGCGACTTCCAGGAACACAGCGGCGCTTTGTCTTCCTGAGGACTCAGAAGTGACAGGCGGGAGCCAGACCCGCACGAGCACTGCGGCAACACTCGGCTACACCCAACAGTAGACCTTTTGTTTGCTAAGCCACCTTGTCACGAGGAAAAACATTTATTTTCATGTCAGTGAATTGCTAAAGTTCAATCTAAGTCTTTCAGGAAAGCAAGAGTCCCCTCGGCTGCGAGCAGGGGGGCTGCGGGGCCAGGGCGGAGCCTCACCCTCTCAAGGCCACCCCTCGGGCTTTCTGTCTGTTCTGAGCAAGTGGAAGCCCCCCACCCCAGAGGCGACCGTGGAGGGACAGCCAGGGAAACAGCGCTGCCCCCACCCCAGGCGACCTCACGGGGGAGGAGAGCCACTTTCCAGAAGCCATGGCAGTGTCGGGGCTGGGGGTGGCTATGGATCGCCGGCTGGACGGTCTCCACTTCAGGAGGGGTGAGGAGAGGCACCCATGGGGGCCCAGTGCAAGGTCTGTGTGCCCTGGGGACTGGACAGCCCAATTCACAGGTGACTGACGGTGCCAAAGGGGTGACAGCGCAGGGGAAGTCTGTGTTCGCACAGGACATGGGGGGCAGTGGGGATCTGCTCCCCTGGGGGTGGCTGTGTTTTCCCAGTGGTTCCGCTGGGAGTGCGCTGGGATTAGGCACCGAAAGAGCCCTGCGGCCGATTACGTAGGAGGCAAAGGCTTAAGAGTCAGTGAACTCCAGGGGTTCCTGGGGGGCTCAGTCGGTTAAGTGCCCGACTTCAGTGGCTTGTGGGTTCGAGCCCTGCGTCGGGCTCTGGGCTGACAGCTCGGGGCATGGGAGCTGCTTCAGATTCTGTGTCTCCCCCTCTCTCTGTGGTCCATCACGTAGGAAGCAAAGGCTTAAGAGTCAGTGGACTCCAGGGGTGCCTCTGCCCCTCACCCCTCATGCTCTGTCTCTCTCGCTCTCAAAAATAAACATAAAAAAAAAAGTGGACTCCTTTACTGGGGCATTCTTGTGTGCAGGGGACATCCACGAGGGGGAGTTCGTATGCCAGGTCTCCTGGCACCCTGGGCCATGGGCCCTTCCCCGCAGGTGTGTGGCAGGGCTGGCGGCCCTGAGGACGGTGAGTCTCCAGCCACGAGGCCTGTGCTGACAGGATGCTGGGCCTCGTGCCGTTTCTGACTCAGCAGCGCTGGGTTGGGGCTGACGGTGTGTTCCTGACAAGTCCCCGGGTGACCTTTCTTTGGGGACCCCAAGTGGGACGCTCCCCGGCGCCGAGGCCTCTGCCTCCAGCAGCGGTTTGGTTCTCGGGATGCTCTGCCCGGTGCCCCACAACTGTCCCCACCATCTTTCCGGCCACAGCTGCTTCTCACTTTCAACCACATCTCCCTTCCGTCTCAGGCCTTCTTCCTGCCCAACATGGGCAATGTTCAATCCTTTTAAAATAACCTTATTTAGCTAAGGGTTGAGTTAATCACACCATCAGGTATGGATTTTGCCACTTTCACTTCCAGAAGAAACCTTTCTTCCAAGTTCCTGGGACAATTTTCAGGCTCCTTACATGCTGGTTCAACTAGAATAGTTGAGGACATCGAATCTGGTTTACTGTATTTATATTTCAGATACTGAATGAGAAGATCAAAATAAGCACAAAATAGGTGGCAAATGTATAGCCACGGCCACCTGAATTTTAACTTAGACATCTGTGTCTGCCACTGAATGACAAATGAGAGCTGGAGTTCTCTGCACTCTTAAGAGTTTGTTTCCGAAGCAAGGGCTTTGAGAGAACCTACTAAGGAGTCTTTGTGTCTGGCTCCTGGTCCCTGAACTCGTTCCGGCCAGAGTGCCCATCACTTGGGACTCAGCAAACATGACATCAAAGAACAGGCCCTTCAGAATCAAAAGGCCTCGACGCCCCGAGGTCAGAGAACAACTCATCTTAAAGATAATCTTTTACAATTCTGCACAAAAACCCTAGTTAGTTCTTTAAGGAGTTTGGGAACCTCTTGAGTTATGAGAAAATCACAACTGCGTAGGGCAGGAGACTGAAAAGCAAAAGCGCAGGAAGAAAGTGTAGCAATTTGTTCCCCTCGGGCCGCGTGGAAACAGTAATTAGAGGTTAGCGGAGCACCAGCAAGGGTCGGGCCAAACCTCACTCTTGCTGAGGACGCCTGGCTTCACAGCGACTCACAGTCCATCTGAAAGCCCGGCGGCTGCGGGTGGGGAGCTGCAGCCCCGCCCCCCACCTCAGCCACCGGGGCGGGCGGCTAAGGGGGGGCTGATTAGCAGGTGGCGGCGTGATTAAAGCCCAACAACATAACGTGTGGTTTGGGGGATGTCAGGTCAACCGCAGGCCGCGCCTCTACGGACGAGGCGCCTCCCACGACAGGCTGCCGGTCCCGTGTGGCCGCGCGGAGGTCGGCGGGGCGTCTGGACGCGCGTCCGAGTCGCCGGCTCGCTCTGAGCACCCACTACCCAGACCACAGGAGGGCGACGGAGGGGGGCTTCAGGGGAAGGGGGCCCGGCAAAGGAACGGGGGTCCCAGGCACGGAAGCGGGGTGCGCGTCAGGAGGCAGCGAGGACAAAGGCTGGAGGAAGCGGGGCTCCCTGCGAGGGCTCTCGGGTCCGCGGCTGCGGGGCCCGGGGCGGGGGCCGGGGTCTCCGCGCGGGCGCGCCTCACCTCGCACGTCCCCGGCCAGGGCCCGCCAGGTGGGCGCGTAGCCGATGCAGTGGCCGCACCACGAGGAGTAGAACTGCACGAGCCACGCGGCCGAGCTGTTGGCCGTGGCGCCGCGCACGCTGCCGCTGTCCAGCACCCACACGGCGTCCTCGCCCGCGCGGTACAGCCGCGCCGCGCCGCCCGCCCCCGGGCCCGCCGCCGCCGCCGCCAGCAGCACGAGCAGCGGGGCAGCCGCCGCTCGGCCGCCGCCACCGCCGCCGCCGCCGGGGCTCCCGGGCTGCGCCGCGCCGCCGCCGCCGCCCCCGCCGCCTGCCGCGGCGCGCCTGAACCCCACCGCCGTCGCGCGCCGCCGCCGCCCGCCCCGAGCGCCCCCCCCAAACTCTCAGGCCGGGCCTGGCCCCGCCCCAGGGTCGCCGTATTTAGCAAAAGAAAACGTCCCGTATCTGAGATGCAAATTTAACGGGAAGTTTTTACGCTTACAAACGATTGACTGCTTATCGGAAATTCACATTTAACTGGGGGTCCTGTGTTTTATCGGGGCTTCAGAGTGTCTGCTCCCCTGACCTTGACATTTTAATAGGAGATTTTGTCTCTTGGAAAGGTAGTAAGACACCCACACAAACTCAGATGTGTTATGGTGCTCAAGTTTAGGACTTTCCGGTGACCTTTGCAGCACTAGGAAGTAAAGCTTCCTGTGACTTTTTGCTTAATTCAACAGGAGGCCTGGTTTTTAAATTACTATTCCTGATTGCTATGCATATCAACATTTTATCTGAACTGTGTGACCAAAACAAAAAAGAAAGGAAGTGGGTCACAGAGCGGATATGAATCAGCAACAGTCACTGCCTGGAAGTTTCAAATTCTTGTTTCAGGCCCCTTGGCTCCTAGCAGCCCAGGCAGACGAACTGCGTGTGCAAAGGCCCTGCAGTAGAAGGAGCATGCACATTGGAGGAACAGCAAGGCGGCCAGCGAGGCTGCCCCAGCGAGGCTGGAGCAGAGGCAGCCGGGAACAAGATGGGGAGGGGCCTCACGAGACAGGCTGCAGACTGGGCCCCTGCGCTCTGAAAGCCATGGCCATCAGAGGATTCCGAGCAGAGATGGGGTTCTGCCCTTCTGCTGCCGTGTGTTAGGGGCAGAGGGGAAGCAGGAGACCGGTGACAGGCCGTCACAGCCCTCCAAGAGATGGCGGGACTCAGGCAGCAGTGCAGAGACTGTCAGACTTAGGGTGTGGTGTGAAGGTAGGACACGTGGTGGATCAAATCCAGAGTGTGCGTGAAGGGGTCACGTCTTCCTGCAGGGTTTTGGCCGGAGCACTTGCAAGCTCCTGAGGTTGGGGCCAGTGGCAATCCAAGCTTGCTCTGGGTCACTTGACCTTCGACATCTGAGGGAGGTGCCAGGCCGCTGGTTGGCTGTGGGAGTCCTGGGCTCAGAGGTTGGGCTGGTTGAGGACTGGCCACACCCTGAGCCCTGGGCTGAAGCAAATGAGGTGGGGGTGGGGGGCAGAGAGTGCGGGGAAGTGAAGGGCAGGTGTGCGGAGGAAAGAATGACAGACTCTGGGGCGTGGCAGTGGGGGGCTCCCTAGTGACTGGACATGGTGTCCTGAGGGACGCAGGGACAAGGTGTGATTGGAGTGTTTACAGAAAGGCTGGAGGAGAGAAAGGGAAGGGGGGGGCTCCTCCCGGGAGGTCTGCGGGGAAGGAGCAGAGATCCAAGCAAGAGGGAGAGGCCCTGCAGAACAGGCAGAGGGAACAGGTCAGAGAGAGCCAGGGTACGCTCCATGGGGTGCAAGGAGGAAGGTGACCCCGTGCACGTGGGCTCCAGGGACACAAGGCTGGAAGGGGTCCCTGCACCCCGCACCTGACCAGCTCAGCCTCTCTCTGCCTCTCCCCATGGAAGGTGCTGCCCCCGCCTTGTAAGGGAGCCCCCTGTGCTCTCCTGCTCTGCTGGGTACCCCTGGGACCCCTCCTGCCCTCAGGGTGGAGCCCATCTCAGGCTCACCTGTCTCTGCTCCACCCCCCCCCCAACCTGTGACCAGGTAGACTGTTGGCCTCAGCCTGAGGGCATGGCCATGAAGTCACAGGACCGCTGTTGAGCAAGCAGACCAGCGTCTGGTCATCCAGTTGGCAAAGACCATGGGAGGCGGGCTGTTGGGTGAGGTCCGAGCACTCACGCCCACCGCACCCTTCCAGGAGGGGGTTAACTCTGAACACCGTCTCAGCCAGCTGAGGCTGCGTAACAAAACCCCACAGGGCACAGGCATTTATTAAACGAGACCTTCGTTTCTCACAGCTCAGGAGGCTGGAGACTCCAGACCAGGGTCAGCTTCCGGAGGCCACTTCCTGGCCTACAGGTAGCCGGCCACCTTCTCGCAATGTCTTCACGTGGCCTTTCCTCGTGAGCTCGCGGACAGAGAGGGAGCTCTCTGGGGTCTCTTCCCATAGGACGCTAGGGCCATTGTGGGACCCCACTCGCACGAGCCTCAAACGCCAATCCCCTCTCAAATGTACTTCCTAGCACCGTGACATTGGGGGTCAAGTTTCCATGAACGAACGTTGGGGAGACACAGTTCGGTCCCCAGCAAACGCCCAAAGCCACCTGGAGGGACTGCGCCCCTCCCCTCCCAGGTCAAGTCTCGCTGTCCCCATCCACGTGCTGAGGGAGCCAGCGGGGCGTCTCAGGCAGCCAGCGGGTGTGTGCTGCCCGCCTGAAGGGTTCTCCGGTCCCTCCTCTGCCAGCCATCCTCCCACGGAGGGCCCGGTGAGCGCCCCCTTCCTGCCGTGCGAAGACGGGTCGAAGCAGGGCCTCCCCGCCCCAGGACCAGCCCCACCCCGTGGGAAACAGGGAAGGCCGATGCCACGGACACTGTGAGCCCACTTGGTGCAGTCTGCATGGCGGGCGCTACTTCACCCCACACCGGCTCCGGGGGCACCGGGCTTTGCTCAGCACCTTGAACACAACACAGGTCATTTCTCAAACCCACAGCGCCCCTGGCCCTTCAGCCCATGTTGATTTAATAAAAGGTGCTTAGGAAAAACACATTGTTTGTAAAATGTAGCCAAATTCAGAAACATTAAAACGGGGAGGGGAAGGGGGTTGTATCTTAGAATCTGAGAAACAAGGCAATGCTAGCAGCTTCCAAGCTTCCGCTGACTTTCCCGGGGGCTCAAAGCCCATGGCCGCACCCTGGAAACCCCCGGATCCACTCCTCCAACCCGTGAGAGTGCCTCCAATTCAAAAACGTTTGATTTCACGGTGAGTCCAACGTGGGATGGTCTGCATCTTGGAGTTGATGAAGTGAGGCATTTGTGTTCCTGTTTTACAGAGGGGGAAACTGAGGCTCCGAGGGCCACGGACTATGGTTAAGAGCACGTGGCACATATTTGACAGAGGGAGTCTCAAACCTGAGTGCCCCCGATGCTCCCAAAGGCGGGGCTCCCTGCCTGCTCTGAGTGCCGCAGCCACACCAGCTTGTGTGGCTGCCGGAGGGGCCTGAGCCCCGGAGGGCAGCGCATCTGTGCCTTTTCTGCGCCCCGCGCACAGTTCTGAACTCCTACCGCAGCCCTGACTCTGGAGCCGCCGGTCCTCCAAGGCCCTGCCTCCACCTGGCATTAGAAACAGCGCCCGTGCTCCCAAAGACCTACCAGGAGCATTATTCCAGAACACCGCCCTCCCAGTGACACCGGGCAGAAAGCGGGATGGTGGACACGGAGGCACGGATCGGGGTCCCTGCCACCCCAGTCAGAGGCAGAGGGCGGGACTTGGCAAGGGCTCCGAGCATCATCGAACACCCGGCCGTGTCCTGTTACGGCCCCACACGGGGAGAAGGCCCCACGGCAGCCCTGGGAGGCCCGGGCGCACGGGCGTGCGCTTGCGCCCTAAGCCTGCAGTCGTGTTTTGCAAACACTGCCTCTGCTCCCAGCTGTGCTCACGGGGGTGAGGGACGCTCTCAGCAAAGGCACGCTGTTGGGGCGACAGGTATAGAGAAGCAGCTTGGCGTCTGAGCCTAGGGTGTGCAGGTAGGGCTGCAGGCACAGACTGGGACTCGCAGACATTCCCGGGGTGGGGGGGGCGGATGCCGCCTGGGGAGCCAGCACGGACAGGACCGGTCTGACCCACTGAACTGGTTTTGTGTGGGTGCTCAATGGACAGCCATGTCCCCTCACTGCCAGAGAACCTGGCCTGGGAGTGGGGACCCAGCCTGCTCACTCGGCCTCGCACCCCTCCCCCGGGGAACCAGATGGCCCTCCCCCGGGGAACCAGATGGCCTCGCACCCCTCCCCCGGGGAACCACTGGCCTCGCACCCCTCCCCCGGGGAACCACCCCTCCCCCGGGGAACCAGATGGCCTCGCACCCCTCCCCCGGGGAACCAGATGATGCACAGGAAGGCACCATCCAGACGGGTGCACGCCGCTGTCACTTCTGCGTACCTGCCCTCGTGGCCCCTGCTGAATCTCACCGGGGCGGCTCTTATGTCCGCACACGGCAAGGGATCAAAAGGCTTCCTAACGCGGGGCTGGTGACCTGGCTTTTGAAATGCTGAAGGTGCGTTCGTGGGCATTTTATGCAGGAGGATACAGCTAAGAGGAGCTGCTGAACGAGACAGATCACTGCAAAATTAAATGTGGGCTTTAACTGAGAAATAATCGTTTTCTATGAAGGATAATGACTTTCCTGGAGGCTGGTACCAAGATTTATCGGCCCAAGAGGTTAGCAGGGATTGAGCCAAGGTGAGCACAGTGGGGCCTGGAGGCAGCGGCGTGCTGGTGTGGAAGTTGCGCCCGGTCAATATCAGCCTGGCCTTGGGAGCCCATGCGCTCGCTGTGAGACGGAGGGCTTCTGACACCCTCCACCACGCTGACCTGAAACACGGAAGTTGTTTTGTGGCGTGGGCTCCCTTGGATCCCGCTGTCGTAGACGAGGGGCCCCGGGTGCGGGGGGCCCCCACACAGGTCATTTGAGAGGTCCTCGGCCCCCCCACGGCGACCAGAAAGGGGACGATGGCGTTTGAGGCAAATCTGCGGGGTTTTGAGGTGGGAGATTTATTACCATGCCAAACGTGTGTGTGTAAAATACATAATCCCTCACACCCGGCCTCGTAAATCCAAAAGGGTCAGCAATAAATAGGAAAAAAATAAAAAATTACAGACTAATTTGTTCAGGAAACTAGAAGGAAATCAATAGCAAAGCTGTAGCTCAGAACCTGTTTTGAAATCCTACACGCACAGTAAGCACACAGTCCCCCCCCCGCCCCCGTCAGACCCTCTCCCGCGCTCCCCAGTGGGGGGGGGATCCTGCGAAATCACCATGAACCGTCTCAGCTGGTGCCTCCCTGAGCAGTGAAACAGGATGGGCCAGCGTGTGACAAAGGTCGGTCTGGTGAGCAGCTGGCCTGGATACCCGAGGCCGCCCCAAAGCCGGGGCCCGGTGGAGGGCTGCCTGGAGGAGGCCCCTGCTCCCGAGCTAGAAGGTGGTGGGCACAGGCAGAACTCAGGGCCTGGCCAGGCCCGTTTTGGAGACGTCCCCCAGCTACCGGCGAGTGCACGGAAGTCGCCGTGTCCCCAGGGTCCATAAATGTGGTCTCAGGAATTCCTCTACTGAAGCTGGGAGGCCCGTGACCCTGGACGGGAGGCGCCAAGCCCTAGAGGCAGCAGCACCCTGCCAGCACCTCTGCAAACTGCTCCCTGCTCCGAGGTCACCCTGTGTCCCCAAGGGCTCATTCGATGATGGGCAGCCCCCAGGAAATGGGCGCTGGCCTCTCCCAGGAGTCCTGAGCCCGCCGGGAGTCCTTGGCTCACCTACCGCCGGAGGGCAGGCCCGGGGCTGGCTGGGGGCCTCCGGCCCTTGAGTTGATGGGTCTGTAACGGCCCTAGCGGAGCCGGCCCACACGGAGCCCCTCGGCCTCCAGAAGCCTGGGGTGTGAGTCCACGCAGAGGTGACCCCTGGGTCACCTCGTTTCCCTGTCCCCCCAGAACAGCTCTCTCTCTTCTCCTGGCCTTTGCTGATGGCTCTCCCTCCTGGCACGTGGTCTCCAGCTCATCCTTGGGGGCTGCTCCCCTCCGGACGGTTCTCTGTCAAGTCCGTGACCTCCACACCTTGCCTTGACCGGCCAGCCTCTAAACATGCCCCACACAACCTTTTACCTTCCTGCCCCTTAAAGTCTTTGGATCAAGGGCCCTCCCAGGCGCCTGATGGATGCAGTGGACCCAACGTCCAGAAAAACGCAGAGCCCGGTGCCCTTGCTGCCACGTCCCCGCCCAGGCCTCAGCCCAGCACCAGATGACCACTCGAGGGGCCATGGCGGCTCTGCCCTCGGTGGCCCAGGCTTCCCAGGGCCCAGCATGCACGACCACCCACGTGGCACAGGGCACCACAGCACTGCGTGTCCCCTCAGGCCCCGTCTTTTTGGGGTTGTGCAGCGGCCGCCAGGCCAGCCTGCGGGACACGGCAGCTCCTCTATCGGGGGGCCGCCGGCTGTGCCAGCTCCGAGAGCGCAGCCAGCGAGTCGCACAGGATCCTTCTGCTGAGCTGGCTGGAGACCAAATCCACCACCTCGGCCCCCTCCACGCCCGGCGGGTCAGCGCAGGGGCCCGCACCCGGAGCAGGAGCTGGGTCGCCAGGTGACAGGGTTGGTGGAGCCTCCCTGGCTGTGAGGGCCGCTCTGGGCAGGGCTGGGGGCTGCAGCGGCAGTCTCGGGAGCCCTCCCGGGCCACCGCCTGCCCCCCCACACAAGGGGGACCCTAGGCAGCGGGCCGGTTCAGACCACTGGCTGCTGCCCACAGCCTGGTCCCCGGCAACAGAGCTTGATTCACCCAATGTGTCCCTAAGGCTTCCGCCCTGTCTGCCTGCCCCCAGGCGGAGCCCTGACTCCTGGGGGCGTGGGGACGGCGCCTCAGGTGTGTCCTCCGCAGGCAAGGAGGGCAGCTCCCCGGTTCTGATGGAGGCATCCTCCCCCGGGGGGCCCAGCGAGCCCCTGGGGGACATGGCATCCTCAGGCGGGGAAGGGAAGTCTTCTGAGTCGGGGCAGGTGGCGTTGGACAAATCCTCTGCTGGGAGGGCGGGCGGCGGAGGAGGGAGGCTGGCGTCCCTGCAGGCGGAGGACAGGTCGGCACTGCCATAGGACAGCACCTCGTCGACGGGGGACAGGATCTCGGGCAAGACCCCACTGGACAGAGCGGGGCTGGCTTCCTCGGGGACAGGGGAGTTTCCATGCCCCCCACGTGTGGGGGTCCAGCCCTGGGGCGTCGGGGCCGCAGGACGGCCAGGGTCCCCGGGAGGGGTCCCTGGGGTCACAGGGACCTCAGGCTCAGACCAGGGCTGCCGTGGTGCCCTGTCACTGGGTAGGCTCGGGGCAGCATCCCAGGGCCCCTCGGGGCAGCCAGCTGAGGCCTGCAGAGGCCTGGTCTCTCCTCTGCCCAAACCCACCCTGTCTGATGCCAGGGACCCCAAGGGAGAGGAAGGGGACAGGTCTAAGTCACTGGAGGAAGGGGGCCTGGGCGGGAGAGGCATGGGGGCAGCCTCAGGGGACATCTGTTTGGCTTCTCCTGTATCGGATCCACCGATGAGGCTCCCGGTGCTTCCGGACGCTTCCTGCCCCTCCCCAGGGCCCAAGGAAGCGAGTGCAGGGCTGTACGCCCCGCCGGTTTCCAGGTAGGATGAGCCTCCGGGAGATGAGGAGCACCCCGAGGCTAGCTCGGCACCAGAGCCAGGCTCCAGAAGGTTCTCCTCGTCCCAGACCAGGCTGGACGCCTCTGACAGCTCTGACCCTGACCTTGGAGAGGCGGCATCAGGGGGAGGAGGCAGCCCACCATGCTGCAAGGGCCCAGCCCCGCCGCCCTCCGGCCTCTCCCAGGACTCCCGCCCCCCATCCCGGGGGGGCCCCCAGGAGTCTTGAGGAGGGAACTCGCCGGACCAGCCGGGGTCCGTGTCTGGGGTGTCCCCGGCTTCCCAGTCTGACGGGGAGGCGGAGCTCTCGGAAAGCTGAACCAGGACGGCACACGCTCTCTGAAACTCCCGGGGAGAGCAGCTGGACCGCGCGCTCGGGGAGGAGGAGGCCCGGGACCCTGCCCGAGACCCCGAGCGGCTCCGGGGAGCAGCCTCGGACTCAGCGCCTGGGTCCGAGGGGCCCCTGAGCGGCGGCACGGGACTGCCCTCACGCCGGGAGGGTGGCGCTGGCGCGGAGGCTGCAGAGGAGGGGGAGTTCAAGGTGAGCCCCCACCCTCACCCCCTGCCACCCCCGCGGCCCACACCCCACGGCCCCTAAGCCAGAAGGGCCCAGATGCAGGCGGAAGGAATGTCCACGGCCCGCATGGCCCAGCCCTCCGGTTCTGCACCCGCTGGCCCTGCCGCCCGCCCACCCGCCTGCACAAGCAAGGCAGCCACGTCGAGGCGGACGTGTCCGTGACTCGGGGACCCGGCTCAGAGCTGCAGCTGTCCTGTTTCAGGGGCTCTCCCTACAGGCCTTCACTTGGACCGCGATGGGGCTGGTGGGGGCAGGGCTCCCTGGTGGGGCTTTGGGGGAAGGGTGGCTGAGGAGCTGGTGGCGGATGAGCCCCAGGTGGGGAGTCCATGTTCCCGGGGCAGGCGGGGCCTCACCTGGAGCAGCGGGCAGCTGGGCGGCTTCCGGTGGAGAGAAGGGGCCGCAGGGGTCCTCCGGCACACGGGTCTCCATCCTGAAAGCACATTGGTGCCGAGGTCCCAGGGGGCTCCCAGGAGAGGGCCCCATCCCCCTCGGCCCTGTCCCCATGGCTCGGGGCCTCCAACTCCCCCTGAGCTTGACACCCATGCCCGCCACGAGTGCCCCTCGGTGACGGCAAGGGCCCATGTTTAGGGGGTTCTGGCCTCAGTCCCCACAGGATCAGGTCTGGGGGGGTGTTGCCTTCTGAGAGGCTCAGGGGCACGTGTTCCCTGGAAGCCCCCCCTCCCTCCCACTGGATTCTGGCCAGTTCCCCAGGTGGCGTCTGAGCTTCCACAGACGGGGTCAGACTCAGGAGGGCATGGGGGTGGGTTGAGGGGCACTGAGGGCCCCGGTCAGGGTGAGGGGCACCCGGACAGAGTGGGTTTCTTCCAACCAGAAGACGGGCATCTGTCTCCACGCCCCAGGTCCCCAGCCCCTGCCCACGGGTCCCCCTGGGCCCAGGCAGCCCCCCAGACCGCATACCTCTGCTCCCTTGACCCCCAGCCTTCCATCCTGTGGGGCTCCTCCACGGGGCTGCTGGCCAGATCCAGCCCCAGCTCCAGCCCTGCTCGACTGAGGCGGCCTTCAAGCACCTGTCGGAGGAAGACCACAGCCAGAGTGCAGCCAGTGCCCCCAAACCGTCAGTCCCCGCCCCTTAGCCGTGGACGAAGCCCTGTGCTCCCAGGACTGCCATAAGGAACAAAGACCATCCCCTTACAGAGGAATCCAGCCGGGAAGGGCCAGAGGCCCCGTCCCATCAACTCCGCCATCTGGTGGACAGGGTGGCCCCGCCCAAAGCCGCACGGTAGACCCCGCAAAGCAAGGCCAGGCCCCCACTCTGCCTGCAGCCGGGGCAGGACCAAGCCTCGACTCACGCTGGCTTCCAGGGGCCCGCGGGGACCCCCTCCGCCCGGGGAGTTTGGGCTCTGGAGTTTCTGTACGCAGCTGTCCGTCAGAGGCCGGGCCTTCTCTGCTGGCGAGGGGCTGGGGTTGGTCTGGGTGTCTCCTGGGAGGCAAAGGGACTGTCAGCACTGAGGGGCACAGAAAGGGGGCCATGGGGGCACAGTGTCGAGGAATTATGAAGATCAGCCTCGGGAAAGGGGCACACACCCTGAGCTGGGCCCTCACTGCACCGGGGAGCAGACGGAGGGAAGGAGGATGGCCTCCGAGCCCGCCCACCCCACGCCGCCTGGAAATGTCCGTCCAGGTGCAGGCAGGTGGTCCTCCTGTGGAGGTGCGCTGTGCTCCCAGACACAGAGCGGGAGGTCACACCACGTGTAAGGCATGCCAGGACGCAGGTCTGTCTGACCTCAAGCCCGCTGCTGCCCCCGGTTGCCAGGGCCCACTGACAGAGTGCCCATCTGTCCTCGGCTCCCACCGCCGCTGCCGTGCCTGGTTACCTTGGCCCACAGGGCGGTGGCTCTCTGCCAGCCGAACCCCCGCGTCAGGCCAGCTGCTGGCCACAGGTGCGTCCTCTCCCCACACAGGCCTTGGAGGAGGCCGGTGACTGTCCGCAGCTGAGGTTGCCTGGGGGCGCGTCCCGTCCGCCTGCTCGGTGAGAAGGCTGTAAGGCAGTGCGTGGGGGCTGTGACTGCCTACCTGGCTGTGCCCTCCCCGGGGGACAAGCCCTGACCACGACATTCCACGGATGGAACAATGTGCATCACATCCAGGGGACAGCTGTGGTTGGTGGCCCAGTGGTCACCACCCGGGTGCAGGAAAACAGGTCCTGGGCCCTCCCCCCAAGGCAGCTTCCCAGGCAGACGGGACCACTGCCGGCGGCCGGTGAGGCGCAGGGTCGGTGCTGGGGCGTGATGGGCCGATGCGTCTGTCTGTCCCCCAGCACTCGGTGCTCCATCAAGAGTTCTGCATGGGAGGGGCGCCTGGGGGGCTCAGTCGGTTGAGCGTCCGACTTCGGCTCAGGTCATGATCTCACGGTTCATGGGTTTGAGCCTCGCGTCAGGCTCTGTGCTGGCAGCTCAGAGCCTGGAGCCTGTTTCAGATTCTGTGTCTCCCTCTCTCTCTCTGACCCTCCCCTGCTCACGCTCTCTCTCTCAGAAATAAATTAAAAAAAAAAAAAGGAGCTCTGTGTGGGGACAGACCCCCCACCGGGCCCACCTGAGTCCCGGGAGGCCGCATGCCCAGCCCCGCTGCCATGCCCTGGGCACACTGACGGGCATCGGGAAACCGCCCCCATCTCAGCCTCAAGGAGGCGGCTGGGGGCAGGTCTCCTGACCCCTGGACAGAAGGTCAGTGCCCACAGGGGCCCAGCCGGGGCCCAGGCCACTCTCTCCGGTGCGGCTTGACTCGTTTCTGTTCCTTTCTCCGCAAGCACTAGCTACAGCTCACCCGGGGGCGCTGGGCACCTGCCCCCGGGTTCACACCCACTTCGGGGGGGTGTGCAGGGAGCAGGGTTGCAGGCCCTTCCTCAGCGCCTAGAATCTGGGGCCTTTGCACGGGGAGATGACACAGGGGCTGGAGCTCTGGGCTCTCGGGGGCGAGGCCTGGGAGGCACCCGTCTGCGCTAGTGTGTGCCGGGTGCAGGCCCCTACCTGGCCCCAGGAGCAGGGACCAGAGGACAGACAAGGGCGTGTCCCTGAGCCCATCACCGCCCCTCAGAGCTGCCACAGGAGCGCAACAGGCTAACTCAAACTGGACCGGGCCCCTGGAGCCCTTTGAAAGGCTTGCTTCCCCTCCCCACCCCTCCCCACCCCTCCCCATGCCCGGTCTCAGGCCAGAAGCCCGGGCGGGCAGAGTGCAGGGGCGTGGCTCCACAGGCAGAGCTCAAGGCTGCACCTGGGCCCTGACCCCCAGGCAGCTCTGCTGAGCTCCTCGGGGCGGAGCAAGAGATCGAAAGGCGCCTCGTTCTCTGCGTAGCTTGGCCCCAGCAGACCATGGGAGGTCGGCAGTGAGAAGACGTCTGAAACCTTCCCTACGTGCGCACAGCCTTTCTGTTCCCTACCTTTCCAGCGGTGACGGCGCATGGCTGCTGTGATGAGGACAGCCAGGGAGGCCCCCCGGCCCCCCGCCAGTGCTAACGGCCCCCCCAGCCTCGAGAACAAGCTCCTGGGCACCAAGAGGGCACAGTCGGCCCGGGAGCCTCCCCAGAGACCCTGGACTGCCAATCGATACTAAAGTGAAGGGTATGTCGTCGCTGCTGAGATTTACTGGAGAAGCAGGCTCTCAGGGGAGCCGAGTGGGAGTGGGGCTTGTGGCCTGGCGCTGACCCCCCTCCTCGGAAGCAGCCGAGGAGGAGAAGGAGAAGGGCCCCTGGAGGTGCCTGTGCCTCCCGCTGGCAGGCAGGGGTCCCTGCAAAGGCCGCTCCCGGAGGGGAGGGGGTGGCCCTGGGGGGGGGGCTTCTCTGTAATTAGAGTCTGGCCGTGGGCAGCCGGCCCTGGGATTATTTAAACTAAGACAGAGGAAGGAGGCGGGCCCAGCACAGGGGTGTCTGGAGGCTCTTGATGGGAGAAGCAGCTTGCCCTCTCCCACGGCGAGGCTCTGGCTCAGGAGGCTCCCCCTCTGCCCTCACGGTGACTCAGCCAGGGCACGGCCCCTCTAGGGTGCCGGGAGAGGCCCTTCTGCTGCCAAACGAGCCCAGCAGCCACGCGGCCAGGCCCGTGAGAGAAGGCCCAGTCGCCACAGCTGGCAGAAGGGCCCCATGCCAGCCTGGGGGGTGTTCCTGGCAGCCAGGTGGCCACCCAGGTGCTGCCCGCTGCCCTGAAGCAAGGCCTGTCTACTTGCTTTGTCTCGGGGATGGTGGCAGTCCCGTCCCCAATTAACAGATGAGACGAGGACACCCCAGGGCCACACCCCGGCCAGCAGCACAGCTAGGAAGGAGCCAGTGCCTGCCTGTGCCCCTCCTGCTGGCCCAGGGCGGCTCCGGCCCCCGCCCACATCCCCATGGGCCAGCCAGCCGCAGCAGGGTCCCCTCAGTGCCCCCAACACACCCCTCCGCTCGGCAGGGCTGACAGGTGCAGGGCCCAGCAGCCATGAGCACGGGGCCACGAAGCACAGAAAAGGGTTTTAATGGTGAGCACCGGGGCGGGGTCCGCCCAGGACAACTCACTGTTGGACTCGTAGGGTCTCAGGGCTTGTCCGGGGGCAGTGGCTGGCAGGGCTGCCCGGCCTGGGAGGCGTCAAGGGGCGCGAGGAGCCCTGTGCGGGGCGCTTCGGCTGCAGACTCGTTTTGGACTTCTCCGTCTGAGTGGTCTTGACTCCGAGGCCGGAACTCTAGGAGAAACAGCCCGAGGGAGCTGGCACGGACGCGGGGTGGGGGGGGGTGGGGGGCTCGCTCCCCTCAGGGAAAGTGGGAGGCAGCTTCACTCCAGTGCGGTGCCCAGCGTGCCCCACAGGGCGCTTTCACGGGGGAAGCAGGTGATCCTAGCCCCGCAGGGGCCCCGCATCCCGGGCTAACGGCCCGAGGCGGGGGCAGACACAGGCGGGGAGTCCTTGCCCGAGGCTGCCCCGGGTCACTGAGCTCACATCCAAGGCCGTGCTCTGGTACCAGGCAGCCCTGGGTCACCTCGCCTGCAGGCCGGCCTGGGGCAGGGAAGACACCTCCTCCTGCTCCCCCCGCAGGGTGACTGCTAACCAGAGAACCCAGTTCATTCTGTCCCCATCCAACCAGGTGGGGCCACAGCATCTCCAGCGCAACAGAGGAAGCGCTCAGGCTGGGACAGCGGCCCTGCTCTGTGTCCACACAGCCCCCTCCATGGGACAGGCGGTAGAGACGGGGAGCTGGAGCAAGGATACCCTTGATGCTCGGGGTCCCACAAGGGGCTGCCCCCCAGGAGCCCAGGCCACTTCTGCTTCTTGCCTCAGCCCCCACCTGCCCCGCCCCGCGGTGAGTACAGCCCTGGCCCATTCCGGGCTCCAGCCTCACCTCCCTCCTTCCCACTGGGCTTCTCTCCTGCACCTCTGGGCCTGGAGCAACTTCCGCTGCGGGGCTTGGGGGGGTGAGAATTCCTCCTCCAGAGCCCAGTCGGGCCACTGTGTCCAGGAAACCTCCTTGGGTGGCCCCTGCCTTCTATTTGCACCTCTCCTTGTCCCTCCCCTCCCTGGGTCACAGGCATTTTTACGAGGGACAGTCCCACAGAACAGCCAGGTGACGAGCATTTCCCGGCCTCCAGCCCAGGGAGGGCGCCCACCTGAGGCAGCCTGGTCCGGGCCTGAAGCTCCCGCCGCAGGTCCACCATGGATCTCTGCAGTGAGACGATGTCTTTTTGATGCTGCAGGAGAAGTTTCCTCTCTTGGTGTGAAAACAGGTGGATGTTCCGCAGGGATCGGATTTCTCTCTGAACCAGCCAGAGAAGACATCAGCAACCCCCCCAAAGCCCGCACCAAGGCACACATTGGAAAGAAGCGCGCGTGGTCAACAGGATGAGGGGTGTCTGGGGGGGCAGCCGGGCTCCGATGGGGCTTCCCTGAGCCCCTCCAGACGCACCGCCCTTCTCGTCCTGTTCAGCATGGCAGCCCACAGGGGGCTTAGCAGGAAGCAGGAGGGAAGGCCGGGTGTTGTGCCCTGGGCAGCCCAACCGAGATTAGCACAAGCCGGCTGCCCTCCTGCCCTCCCCCCTGCGACCCTCCCTCTCTCCAGGTTCTGGGCACTGCCCCCAGCCCCTGATCTTGTCCCTTTGTTAAACTGTCCCCATCTGTCCTCTGGTCCCTGCTTTGTCTCTGACGGCACATCCTTCGGTGGCCACCTTGCCAGGTGCACCTGGGGGGTGGAGGCCTTCCTGGAGGAAACAGGCTCGGAAACCACCCTGAGCACCTCCTCTGTTGAGGTGGGTGCCTTGCGCAAGCCCTAGCGGCTGGGGGCCCGGACCCCGGCCTCCCCCATAGCGGCTCTGCCTGCAGCACGGAACCTCATTGCCATTGATAACTGGACCTCCTCACGGCTCACAGTCAGGGTGAGCCCAACAGATGGTGTCACCTGCACTTTCGCCTCTGGGTCTCCTCCTGTGGCCCCCAACACCTGCCATGCCCCACATCCACCACCTCCCTGGCCCATACCGGCCATCTAGGGTGGAAGTTTTCCGCCAACCCGAAGTCCAGCACTACCCCTCACTTCCCCTCTGAGAATCCCTGAGCGAGGCAAGCTCCCTATATTGAGCCCTGGTTTCTTCATTTGCATAAAGTGGGGGGCGATTGACACCAGTCCCCACCACACGGCATGCTGGGACACTGATGAGATCACCAGCACAGCGGCCCCTGTGCCCATTTTCCAGGCAAGGAAACTGAGCTGGGAGCGGCTAGGGAGCCTCTTTGCAGTCTTTGCAGTGGTACACATTCACCCTGGTCAGTGCTGACTGTACTAAAGCCCCTAAGGCCCCTCAACAGACACTGCTGTCCCTCTCCCGCTCCTGAGGCTCCAAGAGGCCACGGGGCCACACCCCATCCAGGCCACACTGCGCCCACCCCCGCCACTGGGCGTTCCCCATGCCCTGCAGGGTCCTGAGCGGTCCTGGAGGGTGGTGAGGGCTGGGGACTGATCAAGGGGCCGTGCAGAAGGTCCACATTCCCAGCTTGAGGGTGGCCGGACCAACCTGGCGCCGGTCACCTGCCCACCGGCCGGGGTTGAGCCACCCTTACCTGCTCCTGCTCAAGCTTCCTGAGCGCCTGCTCTTGCCTCTCTGCCAAGGCCGCCAGCATTGTGTCCTTCCCCTTGCTGCACAGACACCTGAGAGGGGACGCAGGGCAGGACTGACTGTCCACCTCGGGTCCAGCAAGGGGGTGTGAAAACTGGCCAGCCAGGTGGACCTGGGGTGTCCCCCCACTGCAAGGCTCTAGGAGGCGGTTCCAGGCTCTAGGGGAAGGCCGGGGACCCCGGGGGCGGTGGCTGATCCAGCCTGTCACTGCCCACCCACTCTTCACGACCACTTTCGGGCCTGACACACGAAGGGAGGGCAGCGCCTCCCACCCGGGAGCTGTAGCCCACCCAAGGGGTCCCCTGGGGAGGGGCGCGGGGGCCCATCATGGGACAGAGCTCCCGCAGACGGCTGGGGTGAGGGCAGGGGGTGGGCCTTATATGGAATATGCGTTCGGGAAGCCAATGAGGGAGAAGCAAGAAGCTTAAACAGAGCTTCCTCCCGGACACTGCGGCCCCACTTCCAGGCATTTCCTTTAAGGGGCGTGTCTCCTGCGTGGCCAGCGGAGGCGCCACCACGGGGTCTCGAGGAGCTGTGCGGTCAGTCGGGGCGGGGCTCCCGCCCCCCCCGCACGATCCAGCGGCTACACGGGCTCCGAAAGCTTTCGTGACTTGCGAGCGGAAACCCAGGTCGCAGGACAGCGGGGCGTGAACTTGGACAGCTGTAAAACAGCCCCGTGTATCTCCCGCAACGAGGGCTGCCACGGCAGCCTGGAAAGTTCGCAGGGGCTGTCTGGGGGAGGTGGGACTACGGGTGCTTTAAATGGTTACGTGTTTGTTTTGGGGACTTGAGTGCCTTATATAACTTTCCGCAAACACCCATTACTACCTGCTTCGGTTCGGGGTGTTCCCCGCGACGCGCGAAGGAGTCGGGCGGGCGGGAGGCGGGGTCCGAGCGGGGGTGGGGCGCCCCGGGGCTGAGGGGCGGGGCGACCCGGGTCTGAGGGGCGGGGTCTGAGAGGGGGCGGGGCGACCCGGGGCTGGGGGGCGGGGCCCGGGCGGGGGCGGGGCCGCGCGTGCGCTCACTCTCGCTGATGCTCCAGCCAGGCCAGCTCGGTGAGCATCTTCTCCTCCAGCACTTTCTCGCGCAGGCGCAGTATAGCGGCCTGGTGCCGCGCGCGCAGCTCCTCGTTCCGCAGACTCAGGTCGAGCATGTGCAGCGTGAAGCGGCCGAAGGCTCCGGGGTTCGTGCTCCAGGGCCCCGGCAGGCTCCGCTGCGGCGGGGCAAACCGACCGGGCCGGTCCAGGACCAGCTTCGCTGGGCGGCAGCGGTGCCCAGCCTAGGGGAGGAGGCTGCAGCCCTCCCAGACTGCGCGCTCCCCCCCTCCCCTAGTCGTGCCTCCTTTTCTGGGGCGGGGTACCCCCCACCCGACTGTGAGCTCCCAAGGACAAGGCGGGGTCCGCATCATCTTGGTCTTGTGCCCAGCCTGATTCAGGCAGAGAGGATTGAGGAAAGACTGGGCCACCTGCCCTGAAATGTGCAACCTGATGGGTGGGGGCCAGCCCTGCCTGAAGCACTTTGCTGAAATGCCTGCTTTCACCTACCACACCAGGCAGAAGGAAGGGGCTTGGGCAGGGGTCAGTTGGAAGGGTAGGGGGTGCCCCCCCCAGCCCAGGATCTGCAGCAGAGATCCTCTGAGTGCCGGCTCTAGGAGAGGGGGGTCTCAGCGCCTGTCAGCTCCAGGCAGCTGAGGGAGTATTTGGGTCTAAAAGCTAATGCCAGTGCCTCCCCTGAACCCCCTCCCCAGAGTACCTCTCCCTGTACCTGGTGGGTGGGGTTGTCCTGACCGTAGACCCTGGCCGGAGGCAGCTGGGTGGGGGCTCGGGCTGGGCTCTCTTTCTGCCTGGGCTCTGAGGACAGAAAGCAGTCGGTGGTAGGGCCGTGTAGGAGTCCTGGGCAGCCTGCTGGGTCACGTAAGGGTTCCGGTGGCCTTTTCTGCAGGACGGCCTCTCGAAGGTAGGAGGTCTGGAGTAGTTTAATACCCTCCACGTACGCACAGCTTCACCCCAAATCTTCACAAGGCCACACCAGGGGGGCTTAATTGTCCCTTTTGTCCCGATGTGAAGCTGCATGTGAGCCCACTGATCATACAGATGACCAGACCCTGAGGGGCCTCGGGATGACTTGGTCCCACTGCCTCACTTTGCAGGAAGGAGAGACTGAGGCCCAGAGCCGGAGCGTGGCCCCTTCGAGGCCCAGCATCACGCCGGCGGGGAGGCTGCAGGTGCTTAGGCAGCTGTTGGCCTTGGCCACTGCTAGCTGTCCCTCTGCCCTGGGTGGATGGAAAAGGGACTCTATGGTTTTAGAAAGTTAACTTGAGGACTTGTGCTTCCGGCCAAGAGAGTAAAAGGGAGCGGATTGTGGATTTACTGTGCCACTAAAAATGACTTCAAAAAGTAGCAAAATAGGGGCGCCTGGGCTGCTCAGTCAGTTAAGCATCCGACTTCAGCTCAGGTCATGATCTCACGGTTCGTGAGTTTGAGCCTCGCGTCGGGCTCTGTGCTCACAGCTCAGAGCCTGGGGCCTGATTCCGATTCTGTGTCTCCCTCTCTGCCCCTCACCTGCTCGCACTCTATCTTTCTCTCTATCTCTCAAAAAAAAAAAAGATAAATAAACATTTAAAAAAGCAGCAAGACAAAAAAAATTACTTATGTATATGCATGTACACATATATGAATCTCCACACGTATATATGTGAAAGAACAATTGTTCAGAGCCTGGGCATCAGGCCATATAGCACGGTGATCCCTGAGACAGAGAAAACAAATTAGGTGAGACCCCTGATTGCCCCAGCTTACTGCCTTGGGAGTGTTTCTAGGCTGCACTGCAAAAAGGGGAAACTGAGGCAGAGCCTCTTGGACCCCCAGAAGAGACGAGATGGAGCTGAGAGTCTGGAGAGACCGAGGCATCTAAAGCTTGTGGGGAAAGGACCAGAGAGAAGACAGCTACACTGAGAGAACCTGGAGATTTGGAGCGTCCCCCACGAGCGTTCAGTGGGAACTGGCAGTAAAAGCATGTGAGCAAGTTCTCTGTGCTGGGAAGAGAAGCATCCGGAAGGAGCAGAGCCTGGGGGCTATGCCTGTCTCCCCTAGCTGGGCTGGAAAACCTTGTGATCCACGGGTCTCAGGGCAGGGCACACAGAAGGTCCTGCCTTGGTCCCAGACTGAGCCCTCCTTCAAACCCACCTAACAGATTAGGAAAACAACACGAGGAAGGCTTCCAGAACAAAGCTCACAACTGTGTGTGGGGCTCCCAGCAAGGTAAACGTCAAAATATGCGTCAGGCGTGCAAAGAAGAGCCATGAGCTATAACGAGAACAGTTGAAACTGACCCAGGTGGTAGAATTAGCCAGACAAGGACTTTAAAAGCTGTTATAACTTGGGGGTGCTGGGTGGGGGTTGTTAGTCAGTTAAGCATCCAACTTCAGCTCAGGTCATGATCTCACAGCTCATGGGTTCAAACCCCACCTCAGGCTCTGTGCTGACAGCCCAGAGCCTAGAGTCGGCTTCCGATTCTGTCTCCCTCTCTCTCTGCCCCTCCCCTGCTCATGCTCTGTCTCTTGTCAAAAATAAATAAACATGGGGTGCCTGGGTGGCTCAGTCGGTTAAGCATCCAACTTCGGCTCAGGTCATTATCTCACAGTTCATGGTTCGAGCCCTGTGTCGGGCTCTGTGCTGACAGCTCAGAGCCTAGAGCCTGTTTCAGATTCTGTGTCTCCCTCTCTCTCTGCACCTCCCCCGCTCATCCTCTGTTTCTCTCTATCAAAAATAAACATTAAACAATTTTTTAAAAAGCTTTTATGACTGTATTCCATGTGTTTAAAAAGTTAAGTAGGATCATGGATGATATAAAAAATAAAGTCTCCAAATGGAACTTTTAGGCATGAAAACCCAAATACCCGAGAAGGAAAAGACACTGGATGAGATTGACAGATCAGTCTCTGCAGAAGAAAAGAGTATTGAACTTGAAGGCACAGCAGTGGGAACTCTCCACAAGGAAACACAGAAGAAAAAAGAAACAAACATGAAGAACAGAGCCCTGTGAGCACGTGGCTTCAGGCATTGTGATGACCCAGCGAGTGGAGGCCTGGTGACCAGGAGACGGAAGACAGTGCGGCTGAACATCCCCAAGCAGGAGGCACACGATAAACCCACAGATGCCCGGATGGCAACGCACCCCAGCACCGTCTAGACACATAAAGAGAAAGTGCACGCGAATGCCTCGCAGCAAGTAGCTCCAAGGCTGTAACAGAGACAAAGCTGTGACCCGATTAAAGGGGGAGAAGAGCGAGGCTGACAGCAGCTTGGGGTGGGGGACAGCGCAGCCAGAAGATGGGGGCGCCTCTGCCAGCCGGAGGGGGACACCGTCCGCCGGGGCCCTACACTCCGCAAAGGGTATTTCAGAAACACAGATGAAACTAGTTTATCCTTAGCCACAGAAAAGCCACGAGAATATGTTGCCAGCAGCCCCCACGCCGGGAGTGTTAAAGCAGGTCCTTCAGGCAGAAGGCCTGCGATCCAGGGGCGGAATCCTGTCTACACAAAGCAAGAGGGAGCCCTGGGAACGGGTGTGCACAGACTCACTAAAAGCCGCCCAGGTGTTGAGCATAGTAACGAGGTATCGTGGAGTTCAGGAAAGCCCTTGGTGAGACGCAGAGGGCGCCGGGAGAGCCTCTCGTCACTGCCTGGGCCGCGCGCCGCTGTGTGTGTGTGTGTGCGCGTGCGTGCGTGCATGTGCGTGTGTGTGTGTGCGCGCGTGTGCGCACCGCTGTGTGTGTGGTTTTGAGGACTCTCACCTGCAGGGGCCGACTTCCCCTCCTGATTCTGCTGTCCTTCCTGAGGGTCCTGGGAGGGCGCAGCCGCGGCTCTGACCTGGGTGGGGTGTGATCTGCGGGGGGCAGGGTGGGGACCACTGGAGCACAGCCCCTGCACCAGCCACAGCGCTGTCCCCGACACCCTCCGTCCTCTGTGCTGGGAGGTGGTGGTGGCCCGCCCCCCTCGGGCCCCACCTGGGTCTGGCTGTCACGGTGCTCAGACAAGTCGCCGGCTCCCCCCACTCCGACGCCGGCTTTGGCCTGGCCTCAGTGGAGTGTTTCCCCATCAGCTGCTGTAAGAACAGGAAGGTGGGGTGTGTCGCGGGGGCCCCAACCTCAGAGGCCTCCATGGGAGGCTGACGGTCCCTCCCTGCCCCCCAGACAGGGCTGGACGTGGTGGGGTGGGGGAGGGTGGCAGGTGCCCGTGGACACAGAGCAAGGCCAGGGCTGGAGTGCCCCAAAGTGGGGGGATCAGATGGCCGGGGGGCTGGCCACGGACGACACCGGGAACCGTAGCCCCACGTCCCGGCTGCAGCGGTGGTGGTGCTGGGAAGAAGGAGGGGAAGGAGAGGGAAGTGGGGGCCGGGCGGGTATGTTGCCCACACACACAGGCACATGCCAGGCTGGGCCACCCTCCTGGGAATGCCTCCCCAAATGCACTATGAGTGAGTCCATCCAGCAGTTCCCGGACCAAAGACACAGAGAAGAGCAAGCTTGTCATTGCCCCAGGGCTGGATGCCGGGGTGCCGTCCCAACCAGCGAGCGCAGGGCACGGGGGGGGGAAGGGGGGGTGTGGAGACGTGGGTCCCCTTCCCCTCCCGGCAGGGCTGTGAGTGTCCTGCACATATCAGCTCGTGCACTAGGACGGAGAGCCCACGACCTGGGTGCCACTCGGGACACAGGCAGGTGGGGGCCCAGGCGGTCGTCTGTCCCCTCAGCCAGGCGCCCCCAGGTCAGCGGTGGAGCAGAGCGTCCCCCGAGCATCTGCGTGCGGCCGCTGCGCTCTCTCCTGGGCACCGGCAGGGCCCCTGTTTCAGGCAGCACTGTGTCCACCCCCTCCCTGGCTTGACCTTCCACGAAGGCAGGTGGCCCCCCCCGAGGAGGGCCACGCGGGGCCCCTGCCCGTCAAGAGCCCGGCTGACCTGCAGTCGGTGCTTGAAGAGCAGCTCGTCCAGCGCCTTCTGCGTCTCCCACACCTCCCGCTCCTGCCTCTGCCGGCCCAGCTGCGGGGACGCCGAGCCCCGGGATGGCTAGGGGGCCTCGGGCTGCTGCCCCCGTGCTCCCCAAAAGCCCTGAGCCCGTGAGGGCATCACGGTTCCCAGAGCCATCTCTGGGAACGGGATACTTCTCGGGGGGGTGGCCTCGAAAGCCCCCACTCATGCCCCCCCCCGCCCACAGGTTGTCCCCCCCGTCTCGTCCTGGGAGACCCTCGTCCTGGGCTGCCTGTCCCCCACTGCACGCTCCCCTCCTTTCTGCCCGGCCTCCCCCTGCGGGACGAGCTGTCTCTCACTCCCTACAGCCCTGCTTTGGAGCCTCTCTGCTCAGCCCCGGGGGGCGGGACACACCTGCAGTGACTTGAGAAAGCCCAGGGGCCTCTGGGGGATGCTGGCAGGGTGCTCGGAACGCCGACCTGTGGAAGCCGCAGAGAAGGGGCAGGTGAGCGGCTGCCAGGGAGAGGCCCAGCGCGACAGCCCCTTCCCGAGCGTCCGGGGCAGCGAGGGCTGGGGCAGACGGCCGCGGCCCCAGGACGACGGCTCTGCCTGACCCTCAGCCACCGCCCGCGGGGAGCCGCGCCTGAGGCTGCAGAGACAGCGAGCAAGCGGGAGGCGGAACCCCGGCTTCGCCGGCAGGCAGACCTGGGCTGGCCCTGCGTTCGCCGGGGCCCTAGAACAAATCGCTGGCCCTTCAGAGCCTCGGTGGGAAAAGCAGAGGTTCCCACCTCCCTGGTGGTGAGGTGACGCGACACAGGCTGGCTGGGTGGCCACGGTTACCACCGAAATCGTGAGCACAACCGGCCGGGCGCCTGTTAACACAGGGACACGGGGCCCAGGCGCGGAGAGAAGGGGCATGAAAACCACAGCCTCCGCGCCTGGGCCCGGAAGGCCCCAAGGGCGCCTCTTTCCCTTTGGTCGCCCCAAGGGCCCGCTCGGGCTCTGCACGTGGTAGGTGCTCCTGGACCCCCTGAGGCTGCCTCTAGGGGCGATTCCGTGGTCGGAGGGGCGCCCGGCGGGCTCCCTCCATGGCCGGCCTCCCGTCTTCCGGGCCTGGTGCTGGTGGAACGGGGCAGAGGAAGGCGTCCGGTCTGCGGGTGGCTCTGGGGTGAGCCCCTCCGCCGTCGCTGGCCAGCGTGCAGGAAGAATACCGACCCCCAGCCTGTGCTCGCCTCCCAGAGCCGAGCACTCAGCTTTTCCACGGCCCCTGGGCATTGCCACTGCAGTGAGAAAAACTCTGAGGCTCCGGGGCCAGGCGGAGCAGCTAGGTGTGACCTGTGCTGAGCACAGGCCCGCTCTCCCCTCCCCCTGCCAGCCGGGAAATGAAGACACATCCGGGAGACCCATTTGAAGTGTCTCTTCTGAGCCAAAGTTCCCTCGAGAAGGAAAAATCCTCTTTTGCTTTTGTTTTGTGGCCACTGAGAGAAGCCGAGGCTGGAGAAGATGCCCGGGACCCCCGAGGCGCCGCCAGCCTGAGTGCGCACCCACTTTCCTGCGGGCACGCGCGAGGCTCGAAGGCTCGGGGAGGGGTGTTCCTTGTCACCCCCGGCCACACCGCGCCAGCACCCTAGGTGGTCGCCAGGGAGACACGGGCTGCGAGCCCCTGAGTTCTGAGCGGTGGCCTGGGGGAAAGCAAGCTGTCCCCAAAATGGGCACGTGATGGTGATTATAGTGGTGAGCATGTTCGCAGTGAGGGATCGGGGAGTTACCACCTGAAGCCAGAAGGAGGCTGACAGGACCCGCCGCGCGGGGTGGGAGAGCCACTGAGCCTGAGCTGGGTTCCCTGCGGGCCACGGCCGCAGCCGCCGGCCGCCACACATGTCGCTGTCATTGTAACTTAAATGAAAGGGACGTCAACGTCACATTCCACTCCTCAGTCCCACTGGCCCCATTTCACTGGCCAGACGGTCATTTATGGCTAATGGCTGCCCTACCGGATAAGCCAGAATGTTGAATGCTTCCCTCTACCCAGAAGCTTCCACCGGACAACGTGGTGCTAGATGGCGGAGTCTCGAAAGACGGTTGTGTGGGCCAGCGCCGGTCCAGCGGGAAAAGCTGGGTTCGAATCCCTGCTCCGCCACGGGTCTGGCTCGAGGCCATGGTGCCTCTTTGAGCATCGGACTTCTGCATAAGCAGGGGCTCAGGGACGGGCCTGATCCCAGGCACAGTGAGGCCAGCGAGACCCATGTGTGGCACACGGTGCCCGGTCTGGGGCGCTCAGTGTGCTCAGTTCACTCGTGCTCTTGGCAAACATTCCCCAGGCACATGCGCGTGGCGGCCACTGGCTGGAACAGCAGTGAGTTCTCGCGGCCTGCAGAGCAAGTGGGACCCCGCTATCGGGGAGGCTTCCTGGAGGAGGTGTCTGGCTGGAGCCGTGCTCACTGCTTGGCTTCGGGCTATTGGAGATCCTGCTCTCCGCCACACCAGGCATGAGCAACTCAGATTTCCAGTGACTCGGGGGCCGCCCGCAGTCCCAGGATAAAGAGTTCCCGTCAGAGAATTTCAGTTCGCACATGGAGAGACAGCCCCTGCCCTACAGAGCGTGTCAGGAGGGACGCAGGAGGGACCGAGAGCTGGGGCGAGCCTCCCCCGCACGCCGCCCGTCGCCCCGCCCGGCTCCCCACCTCCCGGAGAGGCAGCCTGAAGGCGGAGCCGGGAGAGGAGCAGGTTTTCCTGCAAGGCCCGGCAGCCAGCCTGCTGCGGTTCAGCCTGTGGAAGCTGCCGGAGCCCCAGGCCAACAGCTCCTCCCCGACCAGACCTCAGAGGCTCTGGAGGGGACACTCGTGGAGGTGGGCACGGAGCAGGGGACTGAGACAGTTTTCAGGGTGACAGCTCTATCCTGTCTTTCCCTGGAAGCGGTGTGTGAGCCCTTTAACTAGGCCCAGCCCCTCGCCGGGCTGAGAGGTGCCTGCAGAGGGAGTGGCTCTGCAGGGAGGTCCGTCCTCGCCCCGGTGTCCAGGCTGCCCTGTCGGCCCCATGAGGGAGTCGCTGAGGAAGTTCACACTGGGCGCTGTGGGTCCACAGCACAAGTACTTTGTCCTTCCAACCGGTGACTGGTGGTTTTCCCTTCGGGATTGGAGAGGGTCCCCTTCTCCGCCCCAGCTGTGATCTCACACCCCTCCCCCCAAGGCCCCCTGGCCTGACCCCCCAGATGCAGACCACCTCCCGGCACCCAGCCCCTGGGCAGACACGGCTCGGGGAGCGAGTGCGTGGGGCGCACATGTGCCTTGTGTCCCAGGAGGGGTCATGCCCCACAGCTGCCCAGCAGCAGTGAAAGTAGAGAGCCCGCAGTGGCTGTCCTCAAGGCCAAGTGCTTTCCGCTCAACTCCGAGTGCCCACATCACCCCATCTGACGGTCAACAGGGTAGGGGGCACCTGAGCTCTCCCGGCTTCCCAGAGCCTATAGCTGTGCCCAGATCCCGGCAGTGGGTCCACTGAGTCTCCGGGCACCCAAGAC